>OV651826.1:3787528-4160028 GCA_927349885.1 Psylliodes chrysocephalus
TTACCTACGTCGCTGACATTATTGAAATATAATGATGTTAAATTTCAGTCAGGGCCGCTCCCAAGTGGGAGGAGGGGTAGGAGGTTTTGAATATATTTTTCCTATATAATTTGGATGGAACATTAATCACTTTTTCCTTCCCCTTATATGATAATTTCCTAAATATAACTGCTTTAAAATTATACTATCTGACCTCACCACAAACCATTCCTTCTCTTCACAGCTTTTTATAAAAACTTTACCATTTTACCATGTTCTTTCTTCCTTTGATCCAAAATAATGTAATCTATTAAAAACCATCCTTCTGTGTCTTTCATTGCGTTTATCCCTATATTAACGATTTTTCCTTTTTTATATCTTCCTTGTTAATGCCTCTTGTTAATGCATCACTTCTGCTATTTATTTTCCCAGGACTGTATATATTTTGACATATTAGACCGTACTATTGTTTCCAAACCTATTTTTTAAAACTGATATCAACGCCAAATGATCTGTGTCAACTACAAATTTCCCTCCTAAATAGAAGCACAACTTCCGTATACAAAAGATTACAATAGCTAATTCTAACTCTGATTCACTTTAATTCTTTTCATACGCTTTCGTCAACTTGGATACAACTTTTACTTCTTTTTGTACCAGCTAACTTTTCTATCTTCTACTAAATTATTTCTTTAAATTCTGAAAAAACCTTCACTGGCACCAAGCCTCTTTTCTTTATCTATCGATACCTTTTCCCTTTTCTTCAACAGTTGAATCAAGACACTTACAGCCGTATGCATAGTCGATCGCCAGCGACTCGCCAGAGATTCATTTCGGCGTATCGCCAGCGATCCGCTGGCGATCCGCCGGCGAAAGCCCAAAAAGCTGGCGACTCGCCGGAGATTGTCACCGGAATGTCATTTCACGCAAATTTTCATGTTCTTATATAGGGAAAAATTTGATATTCGTTCATTATTTTTTGAGTTTTAAGAAATGAATCATGAATAAAATGCGAGAGATACCGGTGATAATCCCTATAAAAGAAAATAAAAACTTGCGTGAAATGACATTCCGGTGACAATCTCCGGCGAGTCGCCAGCTTTTTGGGCTTTCGCCGGCGGATCGCCAGCGAATATCTGACGAGTCGCTGGCGATCGACTATGCATACGGCTGTTAATCACTTAAATTCGGGATTAACCGTTTGTAATAATTCAAAATTGCTTTAACTTTTTTCTCATCTATCTGCATCCCCCTTTTATCTTCTATTGTTACCTTTTTATCATTTGAATATATCCTAATTTCTTCTTCATTTATTTCTAACTTCTTTGCATTCTACTCACGCTCTCATCTCTTATTTTCTTTATTTCTTTAATACTATCCTCTTTATCCTTCTTCTTGCTTTTACTTTTTTATCATATTACCCACATTTTCATAAATCTATCACACTTCTCTCCTTTCTCAACCTCTTCTCCAGCACCAATTCTCTTTCATCCTCTCAAATCCTTTAATATTCACATGTTTTGGAATCCCTCTCTAGCTTTTACAATCTACAGAAACTCCCACAGATGATTCAGTCAAACAGATACTTACACACCGAACACAACGAAATTGACAGTTGTAGTAAGTAGAGTTGGCAAGGTCTTAACAATTCCGAGAAATCCATCTGACCAATCACTGTAGCCCCAGGTTGGCTAAGTCACTTCTAATTTAATTTTAATATTATTTGCACTGTTTAATTAATTTTGGCTTTCTTAGTGCATCAACTTGAATTTATTAATTTCATAAACTGTTTTGACCTCTTCCTTATTCGTAAAAGCTAGTATATATAGTGAAAGAGTTTTTTACTCCTTATTGAGTTTCTATTCTTTCCCTAATTTTGGATGTTTTCACCGCATTTTCACATTATAACTTGCGATGTTTAAAATATTAATTTTTTTTTTGATCTATTGATGGTGGTAGTCCACTGGTCATGACTTCTGTATGACGTGCTTGCTTGTCTTCATATAAGTGCCTCTTCAGGTTTTGCTCATTGAGACTTTCTAAATCTTGTCAATATTGATAACAAAATTTTGTAAATTTTTAAAAGTGAAATATTTAGTAATGATAAATTGCATAGCAACAATTTGCTTTTTAAATTTTGAAACTCATTTTTAACGACAGGTTAAATAAATATTAAACAATACACGTTTTATAATGGCTTAATGAAACTCTTTTACAATGTTAACAATTAAGAGTACAGTTTTCACTCAATTACTACAAACAAAACATGTATGAAACTAATCAATAAACTTTTGTATATTATTAAATTCTCACATGTTCTATATTAGAAATAACACCAGTTTTAAAAAGTATATTGCAGAATACATATTCTAAGGTTATTTGTTGTAAGTATAAACATATTAAATAACTCACACATAGAGCTTATTCCATATGCAGGCCAGCCTCAGCTTGCCTGGTTCGCCATTCAATCCTCGGCGGGGTTCTAGAGGGAGCCATCAATTCACTTGTATGCGCAGTAACAGACGCATGATTCCAAATCCGGGTGACCGCAAACCATTAGTTTTGTCCACCTATTTGGATGCTCAAGAACATTTACCTTACGCCGATGATTCCAATGCAGTAACACCAATGAGTGAAGAGAACGGAGCTATGGTTGTCCCTATTTATTATGCCAATTTAGGTAAGTAGAGTAACTATCCAACTATACTTGCTTTTATAAACTATACTTCGTCACAGCCAAAGGTCTTGAATGGCTATTAGTCACAGACCATGGTTGGCTGGTTTATTCTGTTAAGATCATAGGAATAATTATGCGTCCTGTATAATTTAGTATCCATGTACAAGTACTTTTATTGTTAAAATATATTGTTAAACTGAAGTTTATATAAATAAATCATATAAAAAGTCATACTAATAATTTCCGATATTTTAATTAAATAATCTACAATAAATCTTCATAAATCAGGGTTTTATACAGTTCACTTCAACATGGTAGCAGAGCGTGGTTCCTTGAGAAAGTAAAGATTGAAGATTTTTTTCAAATAAAATATATTCGAGAAATATTTGTCAAAGTAGATCCTTGCAACTAAGTATATTATTTTGGAAAACCAAACCCAAAATAAAATGGATGTAAGTAAGCTGCACATTGGGTTACTTGAAGGCAAGTCGAATTGGCACACATGGAAGTACAAAATAAGTATTTTACTACGAAGTGTTACTGGTTCATATGAACTTTTAGAAGGTAAACTAAAGTCACCCTTACCTTTAAAAGAAGATGCCTCACCAGAACAAAAAGCCAAGTATGACAGGGACTTCGCTAATTTTAATCAAGCGGATAACAGTACACTTCTTATACTTACCGTTAATATAACTCAAAGTACTTTAGAAAAAGTAATGAGATATACAACAGCCAGAGAAGTGTGGTTGGAGCTTCAAAGATTATATGATGGTGTAATAGAAGATAAAACATATGACCTCTGTATCCAGTTCTTTAGTTATAACAAAGAAGCTGAAGATGATATTGCCACACATATTTCAAAATTAAAAAATGTTTGGAATGATTTACAAAATGAAATTTTAAAAGAAAAAAACTGTTAGTGGGAAAAGCTGTAGTTGTAATTTGCCAGATTTGCTATTAATTTGCAAAACATTAGGAACTTTGCCGCAGGATTATTTTCCATTTAAATCAAGTTGGATTCTGATGAACAAAACAGAAAGAACGGTCGAAAATTTAACCAGTCAACTGTGTGTTTATGAGAAATCTCTATCCAACAAATGTGAATATAGTCAAGAAGTTCTTTTAGCATCTAAGAAATTTAATAGCTGGAAAGGTAAATCAAAGAAACAGTTGATTTGTAAATATTGTAAACAACCAGGTCACAAAGTTAAGCAGTGTGAAAATGGAAGGCTGATGGAAGATCTCCAAAATCAAATACGGTTGTTGCTGGTGCTGCTTCATCCAATAACGTTGCGAGTTATCCTTCCTCCTCGAACGTTACCCTGTTGGCAGAGTCAAATACCGCTTTATTAGCTTACTGCGACAGAGAAAGTTGGTTCGTTGATAATGGAGCAACAAATCACATTTGCAACAGTCGTGATTTGTTTGAATCCTACGAATCATTTCAAAAACTTCAAACAGTGACCACAGCTAATAATGATACCGTTGAAGCCTTAAGAAAAGGTGACATAAAGCTTGAAACCATAGTAAATGGAAGAAAAATTTTAATTACCCTTGCAGATGTTTGGTATGTACCAAAAATAAAGAAAAATCTATTTTCAGTTCTTTTTGCACAAGACAAGCAAGAAGAAAGCAGCTTTTACTCGACTGCTGAGGAATGTTCCTTGGAAATAGCCGGCAGAACAGTCTTAGTAGGTAAAAGAAGTAGACAAGCTAGCTCTGCAATCTAGACCTACAAACAAGACCGAATCTGAAATAAATTCAGTCACAGATAAAAATCTCCTTCAATTATACCATGAAAGATTAGGCCACCAAAACAAGAAACATGTTCGAATGGTAATCTCTAGAGAACTAGGTATAAAGTTAAATTTAGATAATAAACTCTGTGAAGGCTGTATTTACGGAAAGGCACATATTCTCAAATTTGGTCATAGAGACAGAGCAACATCTCCAGGAGAACTTTTATATGCTGATGTATGTGGACCTTTTGAGAAATCCCAGTCAGGTTACAGATATTTTGTTTTATTTAAGGACGATTTTAGTAGGTTTAGATTTGTATATTTTATGAAGGAAAAGTCTGAAGTAGCTGATTATCTACAGGTTGTTATAGCTGAGATTAAAACTATTGGACATGTTATGAAGGAGCCCTTAACTGACAATGGAGGAGAATTTGTAAACAAGCAAGTTAAGCAAATTCTTCGTCAGCATGGAGTGAAACATAGATTATCAATGTCCTATTGTCCTCAACAAAATGGTTGTTCAGAGAGGGACAATAGAACTATTGTTGAAATGGCAAGGAAGGGTTGCCTTTGGGCAGAAATGGTGAATACAGCAGGCTATATCCTCAATCGAACAGGTGTTTCTGGAGTCGATGGAAAGTCTCCGTTTGAAGTATGGTTCGGTAAGAAACCATGTTTAAAACATCTAAGAGTCATAGGAACCACCTGCTATGCTCACATTCCTAAACAGCGACGAAAGAAAATGAATAAAAAGGCTGTAAAGGGAATACTCATAGGATATGACAACAATGATGGTTACCGTATTTGGTGTAAAGAAACCAAAATACTAATAAGATCTCGTGATGTCACTTTTGACGAAATAATTTTATCTTCTGTAAATATGCCTACCATACTATCTGATACAAATCAAAGCAATGGTCAACCAACTCAAAGCCAGTTTGATAGAAGATCAGAAGGGTCTGTAAATAGGAATTCAGAAGATTATATAGAACAAAATATTGAAGAAAGTGATGAAGCCAGAGATAAGAATGAAACATACATTGAAAAAGAAATAAGTGAAGAACATGAAGTTTCAGAAAATGAAAACCATGAAGAATCTGGTAGAATTCTTAGAAACAGAGAAAATCTTAGAAAACCAGCCAGATTTGAAGACTTTGCAATGTCTGTTGCAACTGATATACTCCAGTCTAAGGAGCCTTTAACTTATGAAGAAGCCATGAGAAGATATGATAAAGAGCAGTGGAAAGAGGCAATGAGAAAAGAAATGCAATCTCTTGCAGAAAACAACACTTGGACTCTTGGTTCCATTGAGAAGTATAAGGCAAGATTAGTAATAAAAGGTTATTCACAGAAAAAAGGTGAAGACTATGAACAAACCTTTAGTCCAGTTGCAAAGTTGGGTACTATAAGGGCTTTGCTAAGTATAGCTGCTAGCGAAAATATGATTTTAACACAATTTGATGTATGTACAGCATTTTTATATGGAAAATTAAAAGAAGAGTTATTTATGAGACAACCAGAAGGTTATCAAGATGATACTAATCGAGTATGTCGCCTGAATAGAAGCCTTTACGGTCTCAAACAAGCCCCTCGATGCTGGAATAAAATATTTGTTGACTTCATTATTCTTCAAGGCTTTACAGAAAGTGAGGCAGACCCACGTCTTTTTGTGAAGAAATAAAACGGCGATATGCTAATTTTGGCATTATATGTAGACGATGGTTTGCTAGCATCAAATAATGAAGACATGAAAAATAAATTTCTGAAAGACCTAAGAAATGAATTTAAAGTTACCATAAAACCTGCTTTTTATTTTTTTGGTCTAGAAATAAATAGAAGAGCAGATGGAGAAATCACCGTCAACCAAAGTGCCTACACAAAAAAATTGTTACAACGATTTGGTATGCAAGACTGCAAGCCAGTATCTACACCGATTGTAAAGAGCTATCAAGAAGGGAAGGAAGAGAACCTAGAAGAAATAATGATCAAAATAAACCTTTCTCTTATAGAGAAGCTGTAGGAGCATTAATTTATTTAATGACTGGTACACGACCAGATATTGCTTTTGCCGTAGGTGTAGCATCTAGAAACCTAGAAGATCCTAAGGCAGAAGATTTTACATTAGTAAAGAGAATTTTTAGATACCTGAAGGGTACTTTTGATTTTGGCATAACCTACAAACCAAATTACAAGAAGGGTTGTATAGACAGTTATAGCGACGCAGATCATGGAGGGAGATAAGACCACAGGACGTTCCACTACGGGTATTGTCTGTATCTACGCAGGAGGTGCTGTTTCCTGGATGAGTCGACGTCAAAGTTCCGTTGCAATCTCAACTACGGTAGCCGAAATAGTAGCTGCAAGTGAAGCTGCTAGAGAAATTATATGGTTGAAACGACTTTATCAACAAATTGTGAAGTTAAGACGTCTACCAAATATTTTTATTGACAATGGAGCGTCAATCAAATTGGCACAAAACCCAGAACTTCATCGTCGTACAAAACCTATCAGAATCAGGCATTTCTTTATCAGAGAACTTGTACTGGAAGAATCGGTCGATGTTCTAAAGGTCGATTCAAATAAACAAATTGCAGATGCGTTAACAAAACCTTTGTTTGAGCCAAGACTTAATGCACTTCGAGAATCTATGGGACTCACAAAATTATCCAATGAGGGAAGGTGTTAAGATCATAGGAATAATTATGCGTCCTGTATAATTTAGTATCCATGTACAAGTACTTTTATTGTTAAAATATATTGTTAAACTGAAGTTTATATATATAAATCATATAAAAAGTCATACTAATAATTTCCGATATTTTAATTAAATAATCTACAATAAATCTTCATAAATCAGGGTTTTATACAGTTCACTTCAACATATTCAATACTTTAATTCGTTATTTCTCTTTTAAACCTGTTAATAACATGGATTGCATTAGGTTCACGTCATTCATCATACACTTCCCACGCCTCAAGAATATCGTACACCTCTCACGGAGATTTACTCTGTGGTTTGGGTGGAAATGGTAAAGTTTTGACAAAAGAGAGCCAGTTAAGAAATAGATCGTTGAGATCTGGTCCACCACCTGCTGCAACAGCTACAAATACGCCGAATAATTATACCGAGTACAACCATAGAGCACACAGAGGAGATTATGTAAGAAAAGAATATTTTTTTATAATAAATTTACCAAATCATTATTTGTATTTAGGATGGACCAACAGGACAACTATGTGAGGGAAAACTAAAGCATTTAGACAATCCATTTATTGATGAAAGACAAACTGTAGTGGATATGAAAGGTGAGTAATTTTATAGTTTAATTATTTTCAAATAGTTTCAGTTACTTTGGTCGTCATTATATCTGTTCTAAGACAAATGTCAAGACCAATAATAGGTAAAATGACTCAACGCCAAGTATTCAGTTTTTGTTCGTACATCTAGATCTGGCTATCTTGTCGATTATGGTGGGTGTAGTTTTTCTCAACTGTGAGTCAAATGGCACCATCAATCATCTTTGTGTTGATCAGCTCTACTTTTAGAGCATCAGGGATTCACTCGTAAAGGGATGAGTTATGAGGAGAATATTATTAATACATAATTCTTTCATGAAATGTTTTATTATAGATGTAATGGTTCTGAACGACATAATTGAACAAGCTGCGGGCAGACAGAGTAGAGCAAGTGAGCACGGAGGTAGGTTGAAATTTTTTCTTCTCAAATTCCGAAAACATCCCACACATTATTACCACACCATCGCAATTTGCTTAAACTGGTACTATTGCCTTACAACGCACTCATATTTTTTTTTGTTTTTGAACTAAAACTAATTCATATTTATTTACTACAAATTTTACTTAAACGGAGGAAAATTAACAAGTTAATACTTTAGGTAAATAAAATTAAATTACATAACAATATTTGGCACATTACCTGTTGTATTGGAGCACAAAATTTCGTAGACTTTTATAGAAATCATTGTAGCAATGGACACATTTTCTGACAAATTTCAATTGACGAAATTTTCTTTTCACATTTATTCTTCCAGTGTGTTCAAGTCCTTTTCTAAAGATCTGGATTATTGAAACATTGATAATTAAAAGTAAGCATACCAAATTGTAAAAGTGTTGTGTCCGTTTGCTTAATATAGGCAATAGATACATTTACATATACTCTTTAATGTCCATTTAGCATACATTAGTACCTCCTTCAAAAATAGAACTAGGAGGCCTACATTAAAATTAGTTTCATTTACTGGCCGTAGGCGACACGGTATTTTTATAGTCCATTGAAAAAAAATAACTATTTTAACGTATTTCTCATATATATTTTATACGATGCTATTATGACTGTCCAAATACCATTTTTTTACTGTGATTTTTACTTTCTTTAAAGACATCTGAACTACTATTAATTACATCATGAATAGCATCCTATGTTAAAAAATATTTATAAAAGCATTTAAAATGTATAAACAAGGAGACTTTCCTCTTGCGAAGTAAAAATTAAAGTTAGCCAACGGTCATCACGTCATTGAGTTTGAGCTGAAATTGTAATTTGTTGTAGCATGTCGCTCCTAAAAAATCACTTAACTAGATTGTCAAGTGCTTAATATTTGTTCTTAACCCAAAAGATTACTAAAGCATATTTCGATGGTGTCAAAATTTTTTTCTGCTGTTTTCTCTTGTGCGATAATATTTTCCAAGTGAAAATAAACCATTTGATACTTCAGCGCAGAGCTGCTTATAATATTTATGACAACAACAGCTCTACCTAACATTTAGCTTGCTGCAAGTACATTATCAGAGAAAAACTTAACCAGCGGTTAAGAACGGCTATCGCACTACCTCATACTGCACAAAACCTCTTTTCCCAAAAAAGAGTGTGTCAACTTCATTCATACTAATGCTTCGTACAGTTTCTGTTTATTATTTCTCAGCCCAAAATGATGAGGAGGAAGAAGAGCCAACTCTCAAAGAAAGATTTATAGCATTTACTATGAGAGTCATTGACATATTTTGCGTATGGGATTGTTGTGCTACCTGGTTGGCTTTTCAGAAGTTTATCATTCTTGTCGTCTTTGACCCATTCGTCGAGCTCTTCATCACCCTCTGTATTGTAGTCAACACACTCTTTATGGCTTTGGATCACCACGACATGGACAGAGATCTTGAGAAAGCTCTCAAAAGCGGCAACTACGTAAGTACTATTTCAAATTTTCCAGTTCCTTTCCATTATAAATATTTTTGTTGTAGTTTTTCACCGCAACTTTCATGATAGAAGCAACCATGAAGCTGATAGCCATGAGTCCGAAATATTACTTTCAAGAAGGGTGGAATATTTTTGATTTCATCATCGTAGCCTTATCGTTACTGGAACTGGGCCTTGAAGGGGTCCAAGGCTTATCCGTGTTACGATCTTTTCGATTGGTAAGTACTTCGTTGTTTCACTCTATGCATATTATTAATTCATCTGTTTTATTTCAGCTAAGAGTGTTCAAACTGGCCAAGTCATGGCCAACTTTAAATTTACTTATTTCAATAATGGGTAGAACTATGGGTGCTTTAGGTAACCTGACCTTTGTGCTGTGCATTATAATATTTATATTTGCTGTTATGGGTATGCAGTTATTTGGAAAAAATTATACAGGTAAGATACTGTTTTTTTGCATCTAACTATCCAAATATAATCACTAAATGATGATTCATTATTTGTTCTTTAATATTTTCAGATAATGTAGATAGGTTTCCAGACCACGAACTTCCTAGATGGAATTTTACAGATTTTATGCATTCATTTATGATAGTATTCCGTGTGCTGTGTGGAGAATGGATCGAATCAATGTGGGACTGTATGCTAGTCGGTGATGTTTCCTGTATACCATTTTTCCTAGCCACTGTTGTCATTGGTAATTTTGTGGTAAGTACTAAATAAAAACGATTTTGTTTTATAAATTTAACTGCATTTTGATACATGGTTTTCAAAGATGTGTTTATTTTTAGGTACTGAATCTCTTCTTGGCTTTGCTTTTGAGCAACTTTGGTTCATCGAGTTTATCGGCGCCCACTGCTGATAACGACACAAACAAAATAGCCGAAGCATTTGATCGGATCGGTCGTTTCATCAAATGGATCAAGGCTGGCGTGGCAGATATCGCTAAGTTGATTAGATTTAAATTAACTAACCAAATTTCCGACCAGCCGTCAGGTGAGGGACCCTCCAACAGTTGGAACCAAGGTTTTTATCCAACAAATCTGAATAGCTCGCTCATTTTTGTGCTTGTTACTTTCACATTGTAGTGCTTCTATTACATACAGTTGTTCAGACGGTATTTGGATCGCATGTAGTATAGTTTCGAGGAAGATTATTTACATCAGATTCAACCAAAAATTAGATAAACATGTTATAACGTTTAAATTGATTTGTCACACTAGTAATACGCCATCTATCCGACGGTATAGTCTTAACTTTTAGTTGAGCACAATTGACAGCTCGTAGTAGGTTATAGATCACTGTGGCGTACTTCGGAACGCGCATGCGTAATAATAGAATAAATTTCTATGAATTTCTATGAATTTCTATGAATTTCTATGAATTTCTATGAATTTCTATGAATTTCTATGAATTTCTATGAATTTCTATGAATTTCTATGAATTTCTATGAATTTCTATGAATTTCTATGAATTTCTATGAATTTCTATGAATTTCTATGAATTTCTATGAATTTCTATGAATTTCTATGAATTTCTATGAATTTCTATGAATTTCTATGAATTTCTATGAATTTCTATGAATTTCTATGAATTTCTATGAATTTCTATGAATTTCTATGAATTTCTATGAATTTCTATGAATTTCTATGAATTTCTACAAATTTCTATGAATCTTTATTTAAATTTTATTATTTAGAAGTGTGTCAAAATAACTGCTCGTGTGACATTGATAGTCTATCAAATAAAATTTCTGAAACTTGAAAAAGAAAAACCAAAGCCGTAGAGATACGCCAAAAAGTCGTAATCCATGCTGCAGAGTAATAATTCAAACCAAAGGACATAATGTTTTAATATACCACTTTAGCTATTGATATTGTTAAAGCTAACATAACCTATCAAGTCAAACTTTTTATAGTACTGATTTTAAAAAGAACTTGAAATTTGCAAAACATGTTGTATCTAATTTTGAGTTAGTTCTGTGCATCTTCTTTAACTCTTATACTATAATTTTCTACACAATTTTTGAATAATATCAAATAGAATTGTCTTAGCCTTTAGTAATAGAACATTTTTGAATAATTCTTTAATCTATATTTTAAGATTTCATTATTTTATGTATATCACATTTGACTTTACAAATATATAAATACTTCATAGTAACCTTTGCAACAAGTTGCATGTTGTCCCCTCTACATATTTTTATAGACGTTAGACTAGAATAGAGCTATTTTATTCCAACTGTTTCGATCAATATATTTATGTCATAAACATCACACAAACTAAAAATATTTATTTACTTAAGTCTTTGAAATTCCAAATAGTTTGTACTGATTTTCGTGATTACATCATGTCAGTTATAGAAGTGTTCATTTTAGATCCTCGCGACGGAGGCCTAGACATTCCTGGCGATGAAATATTAGCCGATGGTATGATATTCAAAGATAAGAAAAGTCCAAAAGATAGATTAGAAGTAACTATAGGTGATGGTATGGAATTTACAATACATGGTGACTCAAAAACAAATATTAAAAGGGCCAAAAATGCCATTAGCAAGAATAAAATAGGAAATTCTATTTTAGAACACGGAGATTTTCTCGGACATTTAGATGATGATGAAATTAGTAACAAGTCTTATGGCAGTCATAAACATAGGTTTAAAGATGAAAGTCACAAAGGCAGTGTCGACGTATTAGATGAACAAGAAGAAAAACGAGATGCTAGCAAAGAAGAATTAGGAATTGATGAAGGTAAGTTTTATCCATCTATCAGCTCTTAACATTGGTTGATTAAATTCCAAATAGTAGCCCACTACAATTGATATCATTTAGTAGATTGTAAGTAAGTAAATTAATTATTTTAGAATTGGAAGACGAATGTGATTGTCAAGGACCATTAGATGAAGATCTGATCATAGATGCGGCTACAGAAGATATCATAATCGACGAATACTCGGCAGATTGTTTCCCTGAGAAATGCTATAAGAAATTCCCATTCCTTGCTGGAGATGAAGATTCGCCTTTCTGGCAAGGTTGGGGCAATCTTCGTTACAAAACGTTCCAACTCATAGAAAATAAATACTTTGAGACAGCAGTCATCACTATGATATTGCTCAGTAGCTTAGCTCTAGCTCTCGAAGATGTCCATCTTTCTCAAAGACCAGTCTTACAGGATATATTGTACTACATGGACAGAATATTTACTGTCATTTTCTTCTTTGAGATGTTGATCAAGTGGTTAGCTATGGGTTTCCAAAAATATTTCACAAATGCCTGGTGTTGGCTCGATTTTCTTATTGTAATGGTATCTCTAATCAACTTTGTCGCTTCTTTGGTAGGAGCTGGTGGCATTCAAGCTTTCAAGACTATGAGAACGCTGAGAGCTCTTCGACCATTGCGTGCGATGTCTCGTATGCAGGGTATGAGGGTAAGTACATCACCAACCCATCGAATTAATTACAAGTTTTAACTGAAAAATTACAGTTAAAGTTCTAACTCAGTTAATAACAATGTACTTCAGATGAATATAACTACTTAAACATAATCGAAACAATAACTAATTGTAAATTAAGGCAATGCTGAGGCACTTGACTTGGTGATTCTAATTTTAAAACCTCGTGAGTCCGCTTAAAAGAGCTTAAAAACCATCCAATTTCGTAAAACGCATTGATTTTTTAAATATTATGTGCTGAAATAATTTGGCTACTTTTTGATAAAATTGTTGTTGTAATTTTCCAAAATTGGATGGTTTTAAGCTCTTTTGTAAAAATTGTCAAAACTCCCAAATAACAATTATACATTCTTAGCATATTCTCAGTATATGCTTTTTAAGAATGTGCATATGCTGAGAATATACTGTATTTGCATTTGGAACATTCTCAGAATATACCAAGAATATGCTACGTGACGTTGTTTATACGTGCTATGCAGATACTGAGAATGTACTTCGAGTATGTGTACAGCATGCAATAGGTATCTAATCTAATTTGATAGTACGTTCTAAATATATGCTAAGTATTTAAATATAACATATGCTGGGCATATACTAGACACCATAATACAGGCTGTTTGATTAATATTGAACATTAAAGAATAAGTGTACCTATATAATATTGAAAATCGTGACCATTTTTAAAATATTGATTTAAAAAAAATCATATACCTATCTTATTTTTATTACAAATTCTTTCTTTGACCTTAACCAACCAATATTTTATTGCTTGATTCCATTGGATCTTCATTGAACCTAAAAAATAAAAAAATCAACAAACTTGGTACATATACAAATTAAGTGTACATAGCTAATGGAATATTTTGTCGAACGTAAAACATTAAAAATTGTACATGGCATTCCACTAACAAAAACAAGAGTTACATAAATGATTATTATGTTTAGTGAAAGTTTAAATATATTTTTGTTAATTACTTACCACCATTTTGTAGTTTTCGACCTCCTTTAGCTAATTTTATAGTTCTTCCAGGTCAATTTCTGGCTTTACAATATTTTTTCGTAGAAACTGTGTATGTAATTCTGGTAACACTGTATAGTCCTAAAAACTACAAATATAGTAAAATTTGTTTATTTTTATATACAACACACGATGCAATTATTTTTTAATAATTTACTTAACTGAAACGTGATCTAAAAAATTTGTAGGAATTGTAGGTTATGTTATTCTTCTCTTCTGTTAAAGTGGCAAATGTTTGTTGGTCTGAACCCTCAACGTTAGTGCGTTTGCTAACGAATTATCAGATCAACATCTGGGAAAAATTTATATAGATGTGCATATAAACGTGTTTTTACATGTATTTGGTGTTAATTTTTACCTGCAAGCATTTAGAACATTCTCAGAATATGAGGAACATGCTGGGTATATGAAAATTCATACCAGAATTGGTATCTTCTAAGAATGTCCTGTTATAGCACGTGCTGAGTATATACTTTTTTGAATATACTTTTAAGGCACGTACTCAGTATATACTTTTTAGAATATACTTTCATAGCACGTTCTCAGCATATACTTTCTAGAATATACTTTCAAAGTATATACTAGGTATGTTCTAAGAACATTTTAGAAAGCATATACTAAAAAGAACATAGACAGAACATTCTTAGTATATTCATAGAACATTGATGTTATGTGGACTGACTTACGAGGTTTTAAAATTAGGCCGACGATATCCAATATATTGTTCCTGGTCTAAATCAAACTAATCGTTTTATAAAATTAATAATAATTTTGTAAACTTATATTGTAGGTAGTAGTAAATGCATTGGTTCAGGCTATACCATCCATCTTCAATGTACTGCTAGTGTGCTTAATATTTTGGTTGATATTTGCTATTATGGGTGTACAATTATTCGCGGGCAAATATTATAAGGTAATCCTCGAAAAACAAAATAGAGTAATCGATTAATTATATGGTACAATTTTAGTGTGTGGATAGTAATAAGACAACACTAAGTTTCGAAATAATCCCTGATGTAAATGCTTGCAAAGCTGAAAACTACACTTGGGAAAATTCACCGATGAATTTCGACCACGTCGGTAAAGCATATCTATGTCTATTTCAAGTAGCGACATTCAAAGGGTGGATCCAAATCATGAACGACGCCATTGACTCCAGAGAGGTTAATTTATTTTCCAGTTTTATCGGCTCGTATTACTATTTTTCTTTTTATCTTTTGCAGATGTACAAGCAGCCTATTAGAGAAACGAATATCTATATGTATCTCTATTTTGTATTCTTCATTATCTTTGGATCTTTCTTCACTCTCAATCTGTTCATTGGAGTTATTATTGATAACTTTAATGAACAAAAGAAGAAGATAAGTATATTTACATTTTACTTTCATTGAGTCGTGTATTCTTTTTTTAAGATAATAAAATGATTTAAGTAATTTTTACGCAGGAGGATCTCTAGAAATGTTCATGACTGAAGACCAGAAGAAATATTACAACGCGATGAAGAAAATGGGATCCAAGAAACCTATGAAAGCTATCCCTAGACCGAGGGTAAAATATTTATTAAAATTTTGTCATATTTTGCAGCTTTTTCAAATCATTATACTCTTCCTAGCAAACTATTTTTTCCATTCTATAGTACCTTTATCTAACATCTCTTTCTTCTGATCGTAAATTCGTATTTTTTTAAAAAATTATTTGCATTACTTATTTTGTATCTATTTCTGTTATTGTTTTTTCACTTTCATTTTAGAAGTACATTTCTGAATCTAGTTCTGTAATTCTAAAATTTACCCATATATTTAAAAGTGTATGAAAGTATAGTAACCTTTATTAACCTTTTTGGTTAAAATTTACTATATCATTTAAAAATGAAATTAAAATAAAATTGTTTTTTCAGTGGAGACCTCAAGCCATCGTCTTTGAAATAGTTACGAACAAGAAGTTCGACATGTTCATCATGTTGTTTATAGGTTTAAACATGTTAACAATGACAATGGACCACTACAAACAGAAAGAGACTTTTACTAAAGTTTTGGACTCCCTAAATATGATTTTCATAGTTATATTTAGTACCGAGTGCCTCATGAAAATGTTTGCTTTGCGTTATCACTATTTTACGGAACCTTGGAATCTTTTCGATTTAGTGGTTGTTATATTATCAATTTTGGGATTGGTGCTCAGTGATATTATTGAAAAATACTTTGTGTCACCGACTTTGTTAAGAGTTGTTCGAGTCGCGAAAGTCGGCAGAGTTCTGCGATTGGTCAAGGGAGCAAAAGGGATCCGCACACTGCTTTTCGCACTTGCCATGTCACTGCCTGCCCTTTTCAACATCTGTTTACTACTATTTTTGGTCATGTTCATCTTCGCTATCTTCGGCATGTCGTTCTTCATGCACGTCAAGAACAAAAGTGGTCTCGACGATGTTTACAACTTCAAAACCTTTGGACAGTCCATGATTCTTCTATTTCAGGTAAGCCCATACTAAGTATTATTTTATCATATATTTTTATATATCAATTGTGTAGTAAGAACATTCTGGACCAACCAAATGTATGTTTTCCATTGATGGAGGAAGGAAGGTCTGAAGCACCGAGTGGGAATTGAACACTGCACCTCAAATTAATTGCAGGGTGCATACACTCCTGTGGTTAGAATAATGGTTCAGTATACCAAAGGTCGTGTTTTCAATTCCCACAGGGGATTTTAAATTTTGCTTTGGTTTGTTTTTAACCTTTAGTGTTCAGGAATTTATCCATTAATTTTCTTCTTTAAATTTTACAGAGTCTATTTAGAAAAATTACATACTTTTCCATGCAATTAGAATTAAAAATTTTAAGATATTTATAAATCAATTTCTGGTGTATAACAAATTTTATTTTATTGAACAATTCAAGTAAACATAAGAACTGCCGATTGATAAACCGTTCCTAAATTTAGTAAAGGGTAGCTCTCAAGTGATAGGTTGATTCAAATGTTATTATTTGAATTATATTTTTGAACAAGTACATAGAGCGTTGGAATGTTTTTGTCATAAAATGACAAAACTTACAAAGGACATTCTGTTTACAATTAACAATATTTATTTTAACAAATAAATGTTGCATAGAATGCCTCTTTCAATGCCCATTTCAATTATTGTCCATTAAGTGTTGCCAAGTACGGGAACTACTGCTAAACTTGACTGTCTTATTCCACCGTTGTGTTAAACGAAATTAAAAATGACATTTTTACATTAACAACGTCATTTTAATCTCCGTTTAACACAACGGTGGAATCGGTCCTTAAATGTATAATGTACGAAATTTGGTTGGATCAACCGACAAAAATGCTCAACAAGACGATTTAAAATTGGGTAATCTGGGTTTCCAGTAGAAAGGACCTCGCAGTTTTCTTATGGCAAATGGCTTTCGGAGGCTTTGAAAAAAATATAACTGACGTTAAGAAACGTTCTAGTATAACAAGTATATGTTAACGAGTTAATACATGTTCCTATGACTAGTTTTTTTTTCTATATGTGATCAATTCTAATACTGCCTTTTACTGATTTTTTTGTAAGTTAATTTAAATATCAAATTCCAGCAACAGTTATTAAATATGTTTATTAGGAAATTGAAGAAAAATGTTACGAATTTTAGTAGTTTACAAATTGTTACTAATACTATGTCAACCTCATAAAACTTTTTACTCTCCCTGTTATGATGGTTAAAGTTTGAAGTATATATTTTTGTAAATATGATATTGTACTTGTTTGGGACACATTACAATATACAGGATATATTGTAAAATAGCGACACTCTTTGAACCAACTTTTTGGCTCATCCAGTATACATTTATTTTTTTAATTTAGGTGTCATTTACATACACTCGTATTTCATTTATATTTATTATTTAAGACAAACGATTTTTTAAATATGCAAATTTTTAACTTTAATTTTAAAAAAAGTCACCCTATATAGTTATTTTCCAAAATAGTTGTTATTGTATTTTGGTAACATTTATTATATTTATGAATATCAACAACATAACAGTTACTCCTTAAAGTATTTTTGAAAATTATGGGAATCTCAAAAACTAGTCATAGGAGAACTTTGTCCCCAAGTACACTTTTAATCAAGAGGTCACAAACTGCAAGAAGTCAAAAACTGCAACATATATATGCCATAAGGAAACTGCGAGTCCTTTGTTTTTTAAATATTTTAATATTTTAGGTATGATTAATATAATCCAAAAACTATTATTATAAATAATTCTTTAAATAACTATTTAAAAGTATTCTATTAAGAAAAACTTACCAT
The DNA here is from genome assembly GCA_927349885.1 of Psylliodes chrysocephalus. Classification (NCBI taxonomy): domain Eukaryota; kingdom Metazoa; phylum Arthropoda; class Insecta; order Coleoptera; family Chrysomelidae; genus Psylliodes; species Psylliodes chrysocephalus. The sequence goes on from OV651826.1 coordinate 3,805,905, forward strand.
GGATGATTTCCATAAATGATTCGTAGATAAGAACTAATTTTGAATAGTTTATTTTTAATAGTATTAAATCATCTTTAACTTCACTTTCACTGTCAGTAGAAGAACTGTCAGTTGGACTTACTGGAACAGCATCGAAAAGTTCATCAGTTTTGTGATCAATAGACCACATTTCTTTTTCGATTTTGTTGACATGCTGAATATACTTTTACCATTGTTTCGCACTGATGTATTGCCTCGTAATAGTAACGTCTTTACAGCATCTAACTTGTGTGTAGTGTTTTCACGTCCAACAATTCCTTTTCTCTTGTGTCCAAATTAATTCGATCGCAATGATTTTCGAGTTCTTCTCCTACACATTTTGGTATGCTGTATGGCAATTTCATAAAATTGTGCTACGAACCTCTTGGCATTAATTTTTTCATGATATTCATTGGCTCTTTGAAGGAATGCCAACAAACCATCTTCAATAAAATTAGAAGTTGATCCAAAATGACCAATTATCAAACGATGGACTGTCCCAGTTGAATTTTTAATCCTGTTGATCAATCATCCATGACCTCTTGCTTTGAATTTCTTATATTATTTGTATTCTACCTTTGAAACAGTATGACCTTTGATAAACCATTCAATGATATCAGCTTTTGTACAATTACTCGTTGGTAATTTTTCTTGACTAGATTATCCATAACTATTACTGATCCATTAAAATTTTTTCTAGTATTGAGTTAACTAGTTTTCGAACCCCTTGACATTCATTTTGTTATGGTCGTTGACTCTTTGAAATGAATACCAATAAAACATCCTCAACAAAACCAGCAATTCATCCAACATGACCAATTATCAAACGACGCCCTTTCCCAGTTGGATTTTTAAATCCTGTTGACCAATCATCCATATATGCTTGTTTTAAACTTTTTATCTTCTTGTCAAATATTCTAGACAGTTGTCAAGACTTATCTAGCTACAAAATGGATTTTTCACGTCGTCTCGATACCATTTTATCTTGAAGCAGATGTATATATAGTAAAAGTCATCAAGGCCCAAAGAATATGGTAGATGGGACATAATTCATTGAATGCAAGATGATAAAATGGCAAAAGCCGTCCTGACCCACCGACCCCAAACTATTATAAGAAGAAGTAGACTATACGAAAGGTACATAAGGAATGTGGTGATTACAACAACACCACTATACCCAAATCAACATGCATACACCCAGACAGATCTACTGATTCAGTCCTTCACCTAGTTGCTGGCCGGATAGAGAGATCACTGAACTATAAAGAGTCCGCCTTGGGTATTTTCATAGACATAGAAGGTGCTTTTGATAAGACGACCTACCACAAGATAATACACTCACGAAACAACAGGAATGTTCCACTGATGGTTAGTGGGTGGATACAAAACATGCTCTCAAAGCGAGCAGTAAACATAAGTGTAAAATATGTGAATATAAGAGGCTTGGTTGCAGGGGATGTCCACAGGGAGGGGTGCTGTGGAACGTGGTCCTCGACACCCTCATCAGTCCCCTCAATAATGACAGTCACTACACAATAGCGTATGCAGATGACCTCGTCATTCTGCAAACAGGAAATTTTGCGAAAGAATGCAAGTAGCACTTAAAATTATAGAACAGTGGTGCAAGGACCATTCACTCTCTGTCAATCCCAAAAATACAGAAATTGACCTTTTCACAAGGAAAAGGATGAAAATAGAATTAAAACTACCAGAACTCCTAAATACAAAGCTGAAGTCATTCTTAGTCTCACTCCCCTTGAGATTTACATCGAGGAGGTTGCTTTGATTACAATGACACACCTCCGCACTGTTGAAATAGAACCTGATGTAGGATCTGGTGAGGCGGGAAGTCGCTTTTGGCAGGAGGCGCTCAATACGCTCCCACGGCTTCAAGCGAACATGGACTCCATTTCACCGAGATATATCTTCCATAAGCCATATAAAGTTATAGCAGAACAAATAGAAGAGCCGGAAGTGGCAGGAACGATTCATATCTACACTGACGGTTCTAAAACAAAACAAGGCTTAGGATGTGGAATATACTGCAGATCCTTAAATCTAACCATAAAATGGGCTGTGAGCAGTAGTGCCAGTGTAATTCAAACCGAGCTGAGCGGATTCTCATAGCAGCTAACGAAATCACTGGAAATAATATCACTGGAAGAAACATGCTCGTCTATACAGATAGCAGACAAGCACTACTTACCCTGGACAGACTACGAATTTATTTAGGGTTAATACTAGAATGTCACGAAGCTTTGGCCGAAGTATCCATCAACAATGTGGTCAACTTAAGATGGACCGAAGGTCGCGCCACATCGAAAGGTAACTGTATTGCTGATTCACTTGCCAAGAAGGCAGCCAACAAAATACTTTTTGGACCTGGCTCTTCTATTGGACTATCAACATCGGTAGTGACAGGCCAAATTAAGGACCATTCCCTTGTAAAATTCAAAGAAAGATGAGATGGCACAAGAAGCTGCAAACTTGCAGGAGCTTTTAAGTTATCCTGACAACACTACAGCGAATAAATACGTGACTATGACTGAAGAATCTGCGACTGATCACAGGCATTTTGACTGAACGTTGCCAACTACGAAAGCATTTACATATCATGGGGCTGTCAGAATCTCTACTCTGCAGGGGTGCGAACAAGTAGATGATACCATCGAGCATATCTTCTACGATTGCCCGACGTTCTCATTTATTAGAAGATTTGTGTTCGGCGAGAATTGGCTAACACCGGCCGATATAAGAGAAGCACCTCTTGGCAACCTTGTCAACTACATTAAATCTGTAGCCTGGCTCACGAGCTAGGAGGTGCCCGTCATCTTAGGAGGATGCACAATGGGCTTAGTGAGGCCTAAGTGCCTTGAGTTAACCCACTCTCCACACTTTACAGATACAGAAGAGGTAGACCGAGAGTGGCAAGACAACAAGAGAAGGAAGATCTGCAGATTTTGAGATGTTAATCGGTGGAGAGAAGCTCTCAAGGAAAAAGAAAATGGAGAAAATTGTAAATTTAGCCTTTGGCCTATAAGACCTGTTGCGCTTTCTTTACAGTATCGATTGTTGCATGTTTTCCAATACGCTTTGCTAATATCCAAGTGACAACAACAGAATTAGCATAAGGTCGAGCAGGAAACGACTAATTACAACATAGCCAGCCGGTCGCCTGAGGATATCCCTCGCCGTGTGAATAGCGGACACGGCAACGTTGTTATTATTCGTTTACCGCTGGCAATAGATGGCTCTCTCTGCAGTTTTCACTTCGACATTAGCAAAGTGTTTTGGAAAGTGTTTAAAGTCGATACTGTATACGTGTATATGGTTAGTTACAGAGTCATTCACAAAAAAAATTGTATTATCTACTTTAAGGTTCAGGTTATTTTTCTGGGGCTTTATTGCCATTATTATTGTTTCTAAAAAACAAATAACTTATAAAATTACGTGAGATCGCTTTTAAGAAAATAAATATATATTTGTATAAATTATTTTAAAATTAACCAAAATTTGTAGAGTACCTTATGAGTACAACTCCAGGTACCACATTCTAATGCTCTTTGTACTTATTCGAACATAGTATAGTTACAAATTTAAAGAATATGTTTTGCAATATTTTTAAAATTTCAGATGTCCACTTCAGCGGGTTGGGATGGCGTCTTAGATGGAATTATAAATGAGGATAACTGCAAGCAACCAGACAACGAAATAGGAGAAACGGGTAATTGTGGTAATTCCACAATAGGCATAGCTTTCCTACTGAGCTATCTCGTAATATCATTTCTCATAGTCATAAACATGTACATTGCCGTTATTTTGGAGAACTACTCTCAAGCGACTGAAGATGTTCAAGAAGGTTTAACGGACGATGATTATGATATGTACTACGAGATCTGGCAGCAATTTGATCCAGATGGAACACAGTATATAAGATACGATCAGCTTTCTGATTTCTTAGACGTATTGGAACCTCCACTGCAGATACACAAACCAAATAAATACAAAATAGTTTCAATGGATATTCCAATTTGCAAGGGTGATCTCATGTTTTGTGTAGATATATTAGATGCTCTTACCAAAGACTTTTTCGCTCGAAAGGGTAACGCTATTGAAGAAACTGCTGAGCTGGCCGAAGTGCAAGGTAGGCCAAACGAAGTCGGTTACGAACCAGTCAGTTCAACACTTTGGCGGCAAAGGGAAGAATATTGTGCTCGGTTGATCCAAAACGCGTGGAGAAAGCACAAAAGGAATCGAGGTGGTGCCACCGATCAATCCGGCGACGAGGGTGATCTCGACGGTGATGGGGAGCTCGAAGCTCGACAGACAGCAGTCTTGGTGGAAAGAAACGGGCACAAAGTAGTGATACACAGTCGAACACCCAGCATCAGTTCACGAACTGCGGACGTATGAGACTGGCCCCGCCCCTCCCCACCCCTGTCATAGTCGTCGGCGGATAAACACGCTGCTATGGGCTATGTTCAGAAACAGATGGCCTCACAACAAGCACGTGATTCTTTATCTCGGATCGGTAACATATTTTTAATCTTTCAATCTTAAATAATCAACCCAACAGTTTACAGAGCTCAACATTCGCTTTCACTTGTTCGTTTTTCGTTTTTAATGGCATTCCAAGTAGAAAAATAAGTTACTTTCAACAAAGAAGGTGCTAAATGCTTTTACACCATAATGAAACTATACAGTGCCTTCAGAGTTACAATATATGTTGGTGTTAACAGTAACTGTTTTTCTTCTTTCGGTGATCCAACATTGAGCTTAGAACTGGTGCATTTTGCGCTGTAAACTGAACTAGATATTTGTTACCGAGATACTTTTAATACGAAATAAATATAAATAAATAACCGAGATAAAACTTTGCGTGTTTAGGTTTGTGCAGTGTAGTTTGATGGAGAGAGTATCGTTTTTTGGGTATAAATCAACTGCTGCACTGTTCATATTACTATTTTCAACAAGTCAATAAAATTACACCCTTGTACTTTACAAACTACCTACAGAGAAAGTTTGTTTATAAAAAATCATAACATGGCAGAAAAAATGATATTTTCCTAGCGGATAATTAAGATTTTCTTAGTGGATCAATTATTCTGTAAAGTACAATTGCCATAGGTGTATCTAATCATAAATATTACACTACCTACTTTTAGTTAATTTCTTAAATGGCTGTGTGAATATTAAAGCTTGTATATCATTTAATGTCTTTATAAACATATTAGGCAATACCAAATCAGTAAAAATATCTGCATGCTGTAGCACAATTGAAAATTAAAATACTAGATTAAAAAAATATCATCAATAGAAATCAAATTAGTATTCATAAAAAAGGTATACAGGGTTTGTTCTAAGTTTCATTGTTCTTTTCTGGGAAAGTGAAACGAAATTATATAATTTTTCGCTTCATAAACAAGATATAAATAAATAAATAAATAAAAATAAGTAGCAAGTAGGTTATCTAATTCAAAGATTTTTACATGATAAACAAGCTTATTTTGGCTCTACATAGTTTTATGATCAGTAATAGTTGCTAATTCTACCTAGTTGAAAGTATAGTTTACTTTAGGAATAGTGTCCCAGCACTAATTCTTTTGTAACATTTTTATCTAGGTTATTTGCAATAATATAAAAGCAGTTGAATGGGTTTATATTTTTCTATTTATTCTGACGTCCTGTTAATTTCAGATGTCGATGCTTCTTTTAAAGAACAAATTGAACGTAGCAACAAGCACAAACATCGAAATTCATAGGACCTTAAATTCATTAATGTAAAATTATAAAAATTTAAAAACAGTGTAACTGTTACTATGTCATGATAAACCTGTAATAACCGAAGTTTGGTTTTTGTTTCTCAATGTTGAGTAATAGAGACTGAACTAATTCAGAAGTATGCATTAATTAACCAAATACTGATTCAAATTCGACAAGTCCAACTTTACTTTGCCAATTTTTAAAATCATCCTAAATAAAATACGTCCAATGGTCTAAATAATCAATTTTAGAAAATACCTACATCAATGCAAATAATCGTTTCGATTTGGATACTGTTTCGTCCATCATTTATCTAAAACACTTCATCTTAAAGTGAGCATTTAAATAAAAAAAATGTCTCAAATACTATACTCGGGTGCAAAAAATTCGATCATTTCTATTTTTTAGCGAATAAATTTTTTTTGCAGATGTCAATTTTAGATCTGTTATAAATGTAAGAAGGAATATTAAATGTATATAATTGAACTTATACGAGGGTTTCTCTAAATTTATATATGCCATATAACAAGTTCTAAGTTTGAAAAGTCACAATAAATGGGAAATATATGATGGATCGAATTTTTTGCATCTAAGTGTACATTTAGCTGCAGTACGGTTCTACTTTTCTAATTGAGAAAAATGCACTGAAATTATTTAACTTTTTATTCCAATTTTCATTACTTCTTTATTTATTATTAAAAAAATTGAAATAATTTGTTTTAGATAAAATGATTTGACAGTTTTGGACTGTATTTATAAGAATACGTTTGTCTGTTTTCAGATTTAATGTATAAAACTAATAGACAAAATGTGGAAAATTTGGAATAAAATTAAATCTGTACACAAATAAAACGTGTTTGCTGAAATCAATTTCCGCTTCTAATTTTTATCAATGTTTCGCCAGTTTCAACAAATGGTTAAAACTACCAGAATTCCGCCCGAGCTAAAATCTTTGCCTTATATGTCAAATGACGTTTTTAAGCACAGTTTAATGGTGAATCCAGTGATAATTATATATATTGCAATGTTGTATATTTTTATTGGCATGTTTTTTATTATTCCTTATACATTTGAGATATGGAAATATTTTCAACGTTAAATATTGAATATGGGATCAGTATTTGAGTTGATGTGAAATGTAATACCTAGAAAGTATTTACTTGAATCGGAGTAACTAAAATTATTGTTTAAATAACTTGGGGACAGATATTCCCAAAATGTCTCCAAAACATTGCTTTAATTTTTAGTTATTTGATTCTGGTTAATCAATAATAATTCCATCGAAAAGTAAATATTTTTGAAAGTAGTTCTCTTTATAAGAATTCCTTGATGCACAAAACTACGGGATGAATTTAAAGATGGTGCATTTTTAAGAATTTTGTAAAGATATTTATTCTAAACATGACTGATTTATGAATGAATGAACGTAAATATAAAAAATGGACTATATTAAAAATTCACAAAAAATTTTACTTTTATAATGGTGCTTTCTTCAATTGCTAATATTCAAGCTATCTTCACATGCTACGTGGACCGCTAATGGGGAAGGGGCGAGTGGGAAAACTTTGCAAACTTCACAATTTTTTTATGCCTACCAAAAAATATATAAATTGTGTATGTGTGACATTTTAGCCATATTTTTGCATTTATCCTTTAAATACTAAATAATGTGCTTTTGTCGATCATTCGAAATACATTTTCACATAAAATATTGAAATTATTTCTACTTTCTAAATTTATTAAGCAATGCAATCAAAAAATGTCACCCATATCTTTACGAAAATATATGCATAAAAATTTCTACATAACGGGGAAGTACAGATGATGCACTTTTGCTCCATGTATTTCTGTGTTATACTGTTACGATATTTTGTTATTCAATTGATTAGTATATTATTGTTAAAATTTTATATAAATATTATGGTCATGGATAGTGCTTGATTCGTAAAAATTACTTTTTCATTTATTTTTCAATCGCAACCTCGTTTTGATATACTGCCATTCCCAGTCAGTACATCGATAAGGGGATCTTTACTACCTATATTTATTTTTACCAAAATTATACCCATGTGCTAACATTTTTCTTAAAACTACAAGGTGATTTTGCCAAGCAACATTTTTAAATTAAATTGTCTCTCAATCCATAATTGAATTTTTGTTTCACATCGACTCATAAAAATTCACTTCAAAAGTACTGGTGCTTTTTGATAAGTTTGGTTTGGAAGTTAGCTCAGACAGGATATGTTTTCTCTTTGTTGCTCATTGCAAGGCTAACTGTACATGCCAAAAAGTGCACTGACGGATTATTTTTACAACGCGTTGGTTATAGTATAGTGTGCTCTATTCAAAATAAGTTTATTAGATAGATATGGTAATCGAGTGTTTATGAGTAGAATTTTTCATAAAGTTTGTAAGTTGAGCTTGCATTTGGAGTACCAGAAGTTCGAAAAATTTTTGTTTAATGATTTATGGTCAGCATATGTAGAATGAATAACTGTTGCAATATTTTAATTGAACATTATAGGTTACTTCATCTTCACCTCAGTCGGAATTCGTAGATCTTTTTATAAGTTATGTGATGCATTTTTGTTACAATGTAAGTACCTTTTTCAAAATTTTATCTTTGAGTTACCCAATGATGGATCCCACAGCTTCCACTAGATTTCAGTATGGTTTGTATTCTAGCAATAGAGCTGTTTTTGTTGTTGGAGCTGATGATTATTTGATGATACATGTGGACAGTTGCCTTTTTTCTTAGACAAACTGCAAACGAGTTAACAAATTTTCATTTGTCTTTGCTATATATCGCATAACTAACTGAATAAAAAAAATGATCACAATGGATACAAAACAAGTAAAATAACCATCAGTACTAGGTAAATGAAAATTGATATTTGTTATAGTATGTAATCGAAAACAAGATAAATTAAATCATCATCTCTTGTGAAATAGAAGGTTGCTATACTCAATTGGTGGTTGTGTATAAGTCTGTGATAAAGGAAATGCTACTTTTGTCTCCAGAATAAGATTTTTAAAAGCAATAAATAACTATTAAAATTTTAGGTTTCAATTGTACTAAAGCGATATTAACATATTCTGTTAATTAAATATACATTACTTGGCAACAATGTAGTGTGTAAATACAGCAAAGTTAGGGTGAAATATTGAATATAGGACAAGTCGAAATTTTTTCAGTTGCGAGTATATATTGGATTCAACTTTAAGACAAAGACAATGGTAATGGCAAGAAATGAAGTATTTGAGGAGATTAACGGAATAAAAAATGAAGTAATTGCGACAAATGACAGGAGACGAATAAATTATGAAAAACATATATAAAAATGTTGTCTGGCTATTCTGTGTACCTACCTATATTTCTGAATAATTATTATTTAGCCCTGAAATGTATTCGAAAGTCTGATTATATTTCTACAAAGAGCAAATACAAAAAAATGTATTTGTACTTATATGTCAAGAACGTTTTTAAAATTAATGTATTTCTGGATAAAAAATCATTTTTATTCAACTATTTACTGTACCACTACATTATAATTGATGTCGATCTTTTATCATTTATTTAAAAAATTTGCTAGTTTCTTTTGAAGTTTAATTAAATGTTAATAGACATAATTAGTGTAATGATGTTTTCCCTAACAATACAGAAAAATTAAAAACCCGATTTCGTCATGCCTAATAACTATAATATATTTCAAAAAGGATTTGCTCTCTGTGCAAACCTACTGCTTGATTGAATAGGTACCTTTATGTGTAAAGTAGCAAAAAATCTGAAAATACAAATAAGAATACGTGATTATCTTATTCGTAGAAATCCTTCTTCCTCTCTGGTAAATATTCTCTTAAATATGCAGAAATATATGTGTTAAATGTGGATACAAATAAATAAAGGCAATAAGAGCATGGTTGTAATTAATCATATTAGATATGTTTACTATATTTATTTATTGCGTATAACCGAGAGGCAAATTTGCCTTTTTATAAATACTTTCTATTATGCTCTAGGAATCAAACACTTTCCATTAATCCAAAAGCAAAGTGATAAATAGATTTATACTGGTGAAAGCTGCTATAAAATATTATTTTTATTTAAATATCGAGATATGTACAGCTTATTTAAGTTATCACAAATAATTAGTTTTTGTTAAATAGGGAAATTGTTCAAAATAATAATGTTTGGTGGAACTGAGTCTGCTTTATATTTATAAATATATTAACATATTTATACAATATATATAATAAATTTCATTATACCCCGTGTAATTTTATTTCAAATGTGTGGGCTCAGCGTCGGTCCAGGCATTATATCTATTGTGTGCTATCTCCAAATCTTTAATCCGTTTTTATACACGTTATATTTACGATACATCCCAACAAATGTTGCTTACTGTGTCTGCTAAAAATACTGTCAATATCCAAATTACAAATTCTCTTCTATGTCATTCATCTATTGAAACATATCATTTTCATGAAAAGAAAAACAAGAATTTGTAATCATTGTCAATGATAAAATATTGTGACAGATTAATCGGTCTAGCACCACCTCCCACGTCCTTATTTATTATTACTGTTATTAATGGTACTTTTAAATAGTTTGATTTCTTGTAATTAAAAGACTAAAACCAATTAACTTACATTAATTCTCTTTTTTTTGAAAAACAATATTTTATCAACGATTGATTAAGACAGGATAAAATCTGAAAAATGTACTGAAATGTGAACCTCTTTTGAATAATTCGTTATTTTTGTCCATAATTTTAAAATTGAAAAATATTAATAGTTTATTGACAAGATTAGTGGCTTACACTGTATGACTTTCAATTTGCACTAGGACAATTAACAAAAACAAATTGAAAGAAAAAGTATCGTTGGACACATACCTAAAATAATAAAACCGCGTATAATGAATGTTAAAATATGTTATTTTTAAGATTTGAAAAAATTTGAATTGTTACGAGTGACAAAGCTACTTTGAATCCACAATGATGAATTAATACATTTTGCACATGACTGTATACATGCTTTTTTATATTTTGCGTATAATTTAATAAACCAATTCGAGGCCAATCCACATAAAATGGATCGGAAACAGTTTTTGGGTTGCTCGATCAATTTGAAATAATATTTTTTTGGATGTTTCTACTCAAGCAGTAGTATTATTTTTCTTCTCGTTTGAACGTCATATTTTTTGTCAATTATTCCTAAATGTTGAAATAATTTCCAAAGTGAATTATTATTACAAAAATAAATTTTAAACCTAATTTTTTATAAATCAATTTCCAAAAAATTTCGGAAATACCAACGATGATTCCCTAATCGTAAATATGCACTTAATTATAGAAAAATAATTTAAATTGTCAAACGGAGATAGATAAATAATAATAATTGGTTTAACCTAGTCATACAATAACGGTAACATAAAAAAATGTAATTTTTAATTAGACGGCACCTCAGTATTGGCAAAATCATTTCACGTGGATTGGCCCTTTGTGTAGATGCATGTGACATACACGTTATATATTTTAAATGTGTTAGAGACATCGCATCTACATCTCCAAACTCATTAATTGTAATATAATGAATAATCATAGTCAAACATAATATACATATAATTTTTCTAAGCAATCGTTGTTTTTAGGGTAGCTATTGATATATTATTAAGATTTAGTTTGTAAGCTTTGCGAAATATTAAAGCGATCTCGATTTAAATTTGATAAAATTTTTGACCTTATACCATTCTGTTAATTTTTCGTTGTTTTCTTTTATTTATTGTTTTAATAAAACACTTATTAAGATACCTACTCTCTAAAATCTACCACAGGAACACTTTTCTTTCATTTGAGTAAAAAGAGTAAACATACACGTATCTACATCTCAAACAAGTAGAGTTGTTTTTTGCAAGTAGGTATACTAACCAATTAAGTACCAGTGGCGGTTTGACCGTAAGGGCACGTGTTCTAGTATAATAAACCAAAAAAAAAATAACTTACATATTTTATATTTTCCTCAATGCCTATTATTTTATCTAATATTCAGCGCAAACCGCGTTGCCACGACACTGGACGATCGTACATTGGGCGACGTTCTGAGAATTCCGAAAGAAGATGGGCACAGGGCACAATAAATGTGTGCCTCTGTTGTTTTCTCTCTCATTATGATGCGAAAAACAAGGACAACGGCAATATTGCTTAGCAAGAGATGAACACATGCGATGGATTATACGTCACAAGCAGGGCGCTGTCCTCAGCCATGGCACAGATTACCTAGACCAGATATGAATGTACGCAGAGGCATCTTTACCGGCTGACTCACAAAGGCGAAGCCGGTTTCGGCTTAATGTGCGCGTTTGTTGGACCATGATAATAATTTATTTATTGTGATTACGAAAAAATGTTAGTTGGACCATTGGAATAGTTAAGAAATAAAACTACAAAGAAAAATAACTTTTTTTATAAAGCAGTCACAATATGATGAAAAAAAATCAATAATATTTATAAATGGGACAAAATTTTTATTTTTCTTTTGGTTTTATCTGACTTTTTCGTGGATTTCAATTCTCTATTTGCATATTTAAGAGTATAAAAAATGCCGAGTCTTATAAATAATTTAATGGTGTACATTTTCGCAAATTGTTGGCAAAGATGACCAAATTCTATTTTGCTCATCTCAAAAAGGTGTGCGTTCGAAATTCCAGGATTAGTTGACAAACTATCAAATATAGATATAAATATTTTTTCTAAATTGAAAACATAAAAGAGAAATTTTTCGCTGGGAGATTTTAAATTGCCAAACACCTTTTCTTCAGAGTCGTATGCTTTAAAATGCAACAAGTTAGAATTGTTAAGTAAATTGCTTTCTTCTGAGAAATTTAATTTACGCAAATTTCGCAAGAGTGGATATGTAATGATTTTTTGATTAAATAGCCACATACGTAGTTAAATGCATTTTGAGTGGTCACATTTAGCTCCCTGTAGTCACATTCAGAAATCGTTATTGCCCCGATTGTTTTGAAATATATTTAATTTTTATTAAGCGGAGAACTTGTTTTCCTAAGGGAAAAACGAATTCCGGGATTCCTTTCCAGTGTGTGCCCCCACTGCCTCTAGTGCCCACGAGCCGCCACTGTTAAGTACAAAAACTGTACGAGAGTAACAAACCAGTAAATTGAAAGGGCTTATCTCCAAATGATATGAATTAAATCGCTGCGTCGATTCTAGCAGTTTAATCACTTTAAAACTGATACGCAAAGGAATACTTTTAGACACAGAATTAAGACAGTGACGTTTTTAACTTTTCCAAAAGGATATTTCTAAAATAATTCAAATTATAGACTACTTATGCTGCATTTGAAAAGTACTTCGTTTTGCTTTTTTGATTTGATACCGTTGTTTTAATACATCCAACCCCCGTTTGCTCCATTGATGTGGTTTGCTCCATGTCACGTGACCAAAAAAATCTCGCTCTGCTCGAGGAGGTACATTTCAAACGTAGCATTAGATACCTAATAGTTTGTCTAGACACGTAAAGGGAAGGGAAAATTTTTTATATTATAGATTAAAATATAAAATATATATAATTAAAATAAAAATTAATTTGGCGGTTCCACACTGTATTCTCTGCCAGTTAGTACACAAACTTAAGGGGGTAACGAATTAATTTAACGCAAAGGATTGGTAACATGGGCGTATTCAAGGTAAGTGCAATATTAAATATAACTAGTACTGCAAATACAGGGTGGCCCAAAGAAAACTTGACATGAGGGTTTTTGGATTGCAACAATGTTGAAGTGTGACAATGGGATAATAGGTAACTCACCCCAAGTAACATTTTTAGATTTATCAAAGTATACAAGATAACCATAAAACCCTTTTTTAAGACACTGATAAAACTTTTGAATATGCGAGATAGCCTTAGGGCTGCTATAAAGCTGCTTTAAGAGTAAAAGGGAGAATCCTATAACGGTTCTTAGGAGTATTTTTAAAACAATATCTTAAGACTAATTAGACTTTAAGACAAAGTCCGTAAGAGTATATTAAGAATTTTATTAAACCATTTTTAAATCTTTTTTAAGATAATGATAATAAGTGGAATAGGCATAAAAACTTTACAAAACTAATCAGTTTTAAGAGAATTAAATTTTAAACTGTTTTAGCTTTATTCTGTTTTAGCATACTCTCTGACAGAATAATTTTGCAAACATGTTGAGAAGACTGCCATATTAGTGTATGTTTAATTTGTTTAGTTACCCCAGCAAACATTTTCGATATTATTAGCTATAACTCGACTTGTTAAAAGTCAAATCTACTTATTGAGGTAATTATTACGTAAAATTGACTAGAAAAATATACCTGTATTTTAAATTTACCAAATGGTTCTAATTTATGTATAAATTTACGTAAATTATACCAAGAAATCTACCTCGTATACATATCTGCTTAAAAGTAACTTCAAACAAATCAGAAAGGGGAAAAGTACTAACAAAAATAACCAAAAATTACCTCAAATGTAAATTTCCTTTAAAGTAAAATTACGTAGCATAATTAGGTAACATCTACCTGTTTAGCAACTAAAAATCGTCTTTATTGTAGAATATCCTACTAGGTAGATTTGGTTGAACATATTTCGTAACTTTATACCTATACAGGGTGTTAAAAAAAAGTGTCACAAAATAAAACGGGGGGTAGTATGGGCCAAAATATGCAGAAAAGTCTTAATAAACTTATGTCCGCAAATGAATGGTTTCAGAGATACGGAGTGTTTTGTATCATTTTTTGATTATCTTTTTTCATTCTCAAAAACTTGCTTTTCTTATCGGAGTCTACCGATGTTTTTTCATAGATACTATTTGCAGTTATTATTTTGTTGTGGGTGAATAATTTTATAAATTTTCGTTATGCCTGTTTACACTAATATTGAATTAGCTGACATGCATTTTATGTACGGTCGTGCAAATGGCAATGCGAGGGAAGCACTACGTCAGTATATCGACGCTTTCCCTAATCGCCACATCTCTTCATTTAACTCTATGTTGTTATTGATTGTTTATAAATATCATTGTTTTTTTATAATAATAAAAAATTGTTATAAACACAAAATGGTCCGTATCTCCGAAACCGTTAATTTGCGGTCATATATTTATTAAGACTTTTCTGCTTATTTTGGGTCATACTATTCACCATTTTATTTTGTGACACTTTTTTTTTAACACCCTGTGTAGTAACCTATTTGGATGTTTTATTTTGCTCTACTTTAAAGTAATATTAGGTCGATATTGTAGAAAAATTATACCTTGTTTTTCTACTTAATTTCAACCAAATAGTCGATTACTCATTTAGTTGACCTAAAAGTCATCCTGAATAAATAAATATTAACTTTATTGTAGCAATTACCTGAAAAATCTACTACAAAGTAATTTCGACTATAAACCATCAATTTAAAACCTGCCATACATACCTATTTGTAAAAATTATATTATTTAGGTTATTTTAACAATTATTTAGTTCACTTATTGTCTTCGTCATTATTCTTAAGAATTTCGGCCATTTTAAAAAACCGTTAAAATGGTAAACTTAATTCTCTTGCCGTATAGATAGAGCTACAAATAAATGCAAAAAGTAATAAATAATACACTTTCGATTTTTTTTCGTAAAGTCAAACGTTTTAAATCTCAAGTGCAGTATAACGTGAAAAATAAACAAATTACTCCAGTAAATTGATTTGTCAACACACGTTAAATAAAAATTTACACTTAATATGGCTGAAATTTACTAATAGGTAGCATTTCCAAAAATTAGGTGACCTAAATATGTTACATTTAATGCAAGTGCGGGTATTGCCGCCCACTTAACAAAATATTAAATAATTTAATTATTTTTTATGATAAAATAAAAACAGTAATTCAGTATTTAGTACTTTTCTTTGCTACCGAAATTTTATTTACAAATTATTCAATTAATTATTAAATATGAAATATCCCTTGAATTTGGAAGTTCTGCATTTGGGCGAAATTTGCCGATAGTGCGGTTAATAGCGTCCACTTAGGAGGATAATACCGCTCATTGAAGAAAAAGTGCACAAATATATTTTATGTACCTAATATTTACATAACTTGTGTGAATAAACTAAAAGACAAATTTAAATACAAAAATATACTTTATTATTTAAATGAACAATAAAAACAGTCTATAAAAAATACTTAAGAACAAAAGTCACAAACAAAACTTTTATAAGTATCAAAACCAGTGCACTCTTTATGGGCCCACTTATGGCACATTTCCGATTTTCCAAATTCACCACGAACCAAACATATTTCGTCCTCCATTCCACTGTCATCATCAGGATTGTCAGAGCTTTGATTATCGAAGAATTCATTTTCATTATAAGAGGAAACGCATGATGAGTCATCGTAAAACTTAACCTTTTTTTGTTACCCTCTTCACCGGCAGTGAAACTGTCCCTTTCTTTTTTTTTCTGAAACTTTCTTTCCTCTTTCTACTTCAGCTCTGTTTTCTCCGCAGTTGCTGTTAAAATTTTTGATACTTCTACTTCCTTGCTCTCTTTTAAAGCAATCTATTCTCAGTGGCGTGGAGGGGTGTTAGTTCCTAAGGAATTCCTGAAAACAAAATTAAAATTATTGTTCCTTTAAAAATATTAAAAATATCCTTCATACCAAATTCTCTAGTACTTTTCCTTTTTCCCATTCCATCTTTGACTGCTTGCATAGCGGCTTGAAGTGATTCTGGGAACCACGTTGCATTTTTGCGAGGCGTACATTTTGTTTTTGGAATTTCTGTAACTACATTTGGTTAATTAAAAAATCTGATGTGTCCAACACATGACTTTCCTATCTAGTTATTACGGGCTTTTTTCGGTTATTTTGTACAACCTATTGCAACATCTCTATAAATGTTTAGAGGATAAAATAAATATATACATTGTCCACATACATGTACCTCGAAACATCTTTCTATAGAATTTCATTGAAAACGAAAATACTGAAAAATTTAAATTTAGCACTTTTCCACTACGGTCTATTTTAGAAAAATTATGTATAAACAAAAATTATAGAGATCGATATCGCAAACAACTTTTAGTTCAACAATTTTCATAAAAATCAGAATTTTGCACATTTTGTCAAATTTCTCGGATACGGATCATTTCAGGAAATTTTGATAAAACAAAAATTGTAGATAATAATATTAGAAGTAACTTTTATTTGAACAATTTTCTTCTCCAAACATAAATAACAGATATATTCCATAAAATAAAAAAACGGCCTCCCATAAAGTACCCCCCTAGATGTTCCGACTTTGTCCAAAATCTAATTATTTCACGTTTATTATAAATTGTGGTAGTTGTCCAAAATTGTATATTGGTTAAATAGGCCGTACTTTCAAAAAAACGCTATTCCGAACATTATAATAGCTATACAAAAAACAAAAATAATTCTACTTACTCAAATCCATATTTTAGCTGAAAATCATTCTTTTACAGACAACTTTGAAATTTTACATGTAGAAAATAAGAGCCTTAAATTAAATCATTTAGAAACACTTGAAATAAATAGATTTAAAAATTCAGATAACTTACTAAATGATCAATTAGATATTAATAATTCACCCTTATTAAATCTCTTTCCCAGTTTTCTGTGAGATAATCCCGGTAATGGCCTATCTTATTGTTATCTGATGGATATTATAATTACCTAAGTACCCTTATTTACTTTAAATAGTTAGTTTATTTTGTAATGTTATTGATGTTTTCTTAAGTACTTTGTTTTGTTAAATTATTTCGTATATATGTTGGATACCGAATTGTAAATAGTCACATTTGAAAAAGAAGTTGTACTTCGAAACATATGTCATGTTAGTGTTTTTTTAAAAATTTTTATTTTTAAAATAAAAGTGTGAAAATCTACCAAATTTGGTTTTACTCTTTCAAAATTAAATGGATTTTCATCAAGTAAAGGCCGAAACAATAAATAATTTTAAAGACATAAGCATTCAAGAACAAGAAGAAGAAAAAGACGAAAAGGATATAGAAGTAGAAAAAGAAAAGGACGAAGAGAAGGGAGAAGACGGAAGAGATGGGGAAGAAAACAAAACTTATTCTTTGATACACTTTGAAGCGGATGAATCGGAGTATATATTATTAAACTTAGATGTTGGGAATTGGCCCATTCCAGCCCCAGATGGTCTTATAACCGACATTATTAGACGAGGCAGTGCAAATTATCAAAATTTGGATGGACCTTTTGAGTCAGTTCAGAAGCCTGGGGTAAACCCAAAAGGCCAAACTAGGCAGTTAACAACAAATTGGTTTTATAAGAGAAAAGATTTTAAGGAAACGGATAATTTATTCTCATGAAAAGAAATCGCTTTTATCATTGCTGGGTTTTAATCTCCTTAGTGATACTAGGTGGAGTGCTCATCATGATGCAGTTAAAACAATATTTAAAAATTTCGAAAAATTGGTTAATGCTCTAGACAAGTTGTGTGATGCTCCTGAGAATCTAGATACGAGGGGGTAGCGGAGGTGTTGAAAACAAACATTTGTAATTTTAATTTTCTTTGTTTTTTGCACTTCCCAGACAGCACACATAGTCCAATGGACGTCCATTTTAGATCCATTTGAGGGCCAGAACGTCCATATCCGTATTCGGACATCCAGTGTACGTCCATTTACGATCATTAATTTGACAGCTGCATTTCGAGGTTCATAGGACGTCTGTTTTTGGACTTAATTTAAAGTTTAGTATTATTTTGACGTCCAGTGGACGTCCATCTTAGGTCATTATTTATTTAACCTACCAGATAATACCCATTTATATACACTTCCTTTTTTTAATAGAATTGGTCATTAAAAATTGACAAATTGAACCTATTACATTTCATTCTATCAGCGGAAGTTTGAAATCTTATTCTATTAATACCGTATTTAGTAAGAATTTTTCAAGTGGCTCTGTGGTCGAGGTCGCCTAGCGTTTGAATGCCCAGAAAGACAATAGACCTGTAGTGAGTTCGATACCTGCTCTGGTCAAGTGATTTTTAATAAAAAAAAAATAATAAGTGGTGTCCGCTATAAATTATTAATATAAAATAGTGTGTGGTGAGTTGCGTTGCGTAAAAAAAAGTAGGGATGTGCTCTCAATGGTATAATCCAGGAATGGACGTTTTTTATGTCCAGTATTGAACGTCCAAATATAATCTAGAATTGGACATCCTATGAACGGTCAAAAGTGCGCCATTTGTATACTTCACTGGACGTCCGTCGGAAGTCCAGAAAAAACTCACCTTTAGACGTCCAGACATCCAAAATTGTATATCGAATGGACGTCCAATGGACTTATTTGTGCTGTCTGGGTTATGGTACCACATTTTATCTAAAGTGCTAAAATATCTCCAAATCGAAGGTATTAGTTTGGAAAAATGTGTATTGAAGTTGAGAAGCTTAAAAATGTTTTTAAAAGAGAGTCGGGAAGAACTGGTCCCAAAAGCCTTAGAATATACAACCACAACTTGTGCTAAATTGGTAATTGATATAGAAAGAGGAAATCGCACACTAGTTTAAAATATGTCAGGAGAAAACCTAAAGATGCAGGTTTGACTCCACAGCAAGAAGTGAAGCATGCTATGTTAGATTGCATTGATAATTTTCATGTAGAGCTAGAAAAGAGACTAACATCAATGAACAATGAATATCAACAATTTGCTGTTGTACACTCAGAAAATCTGGTAAAGTAATGAAGACTTGGTAACTTATATACATCAGTTCACAAATACTTTTGATGATTTAGAGGAAGAAGAAATGTTACCAGAAGTGAAGAGGCTAAGAAGACATCTGAAGGCTTCTGGAATAGAAATTGATGATGCAGCTTCATGAACGTCATTGCAAATGTTGAAGTTTATTATTGAAATGGACTTTTGTTAATCGTTACCAAACATGACTAAGGGACACTATTTCTTACTAATTGTGTGTCTGTGGCTTCTTGTGAGAGAAGTTTTTCAGAACTAAAATTAATTAAAAACTATCTCCGTTTTACAATGAGCCAGTCTCGTTTGAAAAGCTTGGCTATATTATCCATTGAAAATGAGATCGCTAAATATGAGTTTTGATGACTTAATCCAACAATTTTTAGAACTCCAAGGCTCGTCAAAATTTTTTTAATTTGTTTCTACTTTTTATTATCCTGGTAAATTTGTGTATCTATTTTTCTCATTAAATATATATAGGCCCCTCGGCTAGATCCGCCCCAGGCCCCCAACTGTATCACTACGCCACTGTATGGAACATTTTTATTTCTGCTCCGATCTTTAAGAAATTAGGTATAAGGCAAAGACATATTTTAATGGAGTTTTTTATTTAATATTAGAAACTTTATCCCTATATTTACATGTTTTGTGCTCACTAAGTTACAACTTAAAAAGCACTCGATTTAATAATCCAATAAAATTTTACATAAATAATTACAAATAAATAAAATTTCTTAGTCGTATTTCATTAAATATCTTCCAAATTAAAATCAACATTTGATATACTATTATTACTATGAAATTGTAGTGGAAAATAGCTGCAACAACTGAAAACATTAACATTTAATAAAAATTGATACATTCAACACTGAGTATGTTATTTATTTCTTATATATGTATTTATGGTACGAACTGTTTATAAACAACAAAATAGGGAGTATGTGACTTTTCATAAGTAGTGAAATTGTGTTTTATTTTTGATGAGTATTTTGTAAAATATCTTTAACAATTATATATATACACATGCACACAATGAATATATATTTGAAAGTATTCAATAACTTACGACTGCCTAAATTGAAAAAATTACTGAAAAATAGTAAGGATTTTTAAGACAGTAAAAGTTTACAAACAAATTGGAAGGGGTTTTACAAAGGGTTTAAAAAAAGGAAATTTATATAGCTGCCCTTTAATATAACAAAAGTCTAGAATGCCTTTTCAAACATTTTTTAATAAACACTCAATATCTATCAATAAATAGAAATAGAATTATGAGTAAAATTACTTAAAAATAGACCAAAAACAATTTAAAATAAAAGTAATTCACATTCTATTTTTTGACAGACACTGTGCTGTGTGAAAAATAAATTATTACAAAATTATTGCAACTATTCAATACGTCAGATTAGACATTTAAATCGGTCCCAAACAAGAAAAATATTAAATCTACCGTTTTTATTGAAACTTGGCTTACAGTATCTGCTACTGAACGCTTTCCAATAAGCTTTGCTAATGTCAAAGTGAAAACTACATTAGACGAGCAGGAAACGAAATATTTCAATAAACCAACCAGCCGAATGAGCATAACTCTCACTGTGTGCCTATTCACATGGAATAGCACACTCGGCAACGTTGACATTATTCGTTTCCTGCTTGCACTAATGCTAAAATTCTCTGTAATTTTCACTCTGACAGCGTATTCGAAAGTAGTCAATAGTGGACACTGTATGCAGTGGATAATGCGAACATACACAAAGTTAATTAAATTAAATTCTCCAAAATCGAAGTGACGCTAAATTCGTACGCAGTCCGCCGTTACTATTTGAAAAGCTCCCTCTAGAGGCCAAGAAGAGAATATTGAGAGCCTGACAGTAAGCCCATCAGACAGCAAAGCACATCTTTTTCCAATGTTGAAGGTCTGAACTTTTTAGGTAAGAGACAAGAACAGAAATGGTGGAAATTGAAAACAAAACTGAATGATTAAATTTAAAGTAATTAACACAAACTTAAATCGCATTAATGTTTTAGAAACTATTAATATGAAAGTATGAAATTTTAATAATGGGTTGTTATAGTGAATTACTACTCAGAATAATAATACTGTATACTAATTACAAAAAGGTCGTTTTATATGTATAAAATTTCTCGGTAAAATAGTTTTTTTTGGTTAAGGACCGACTTTGACATTTTGCATAGTGGGTCAGATCTTGAAAAATGGTACCCTCTAGTCAAATAGGTATTGCCGTTACAATAGAATTACTAAAAAGTTATTTTAATCACTTATATTCTGAGGTAAACATCTAAAGATTGACAAATATTGGCTAGGGTAAAGATTTTTCATGATATGCCCTAAAATAGAGTGAGACAAATCTGACAACTAATAGAGATATTCATTCAATTCACAGAAATACTTTTTATAAAATAGTCATCGATTATTATAAAATTATCACTTTCCTTCATTCATACAAGCTGAGCTTTACTAAATATTATATGTATATTATGACCTTAGAGTCTGATCATGTGGTAATCACAGATATTCACTTGCAATGGCAGTTTCCTAATTAAACTCTTAACTCTCACTATAGGGGGGGAGGACTAAAGTTCGTGAGACAAATGAATCATTGGGATCCTGAATCTCTGGAGGTTCCAAGTGACAGACAACCGTTTCTCCATCCAAAACAGCCGCTAAGGAGCGCACTGATGCATCGCCTTGCATCCCTGCACGGTATGCCATGTTCATGTTGCGTCTTCTGTAGGTGTCCATGCCGATAGCCATGTTGTTTGGACAGTAATTCAGATCTTTGGCATAGTGTTTCATCACCTCCGTAAAGCTCCTATCGTTCCCAGGACTGTAAGGAATCAAAGGCCTGTGGTCTCCGTAGGATCTTGATGATTGTCTGCTCATATCACTCTGTCTTTTTCCGTCTTCATCGCTCATATCTGATACCTGGATCTCGTTTCTATCTATCTCTTCATAAACTGGATCATCTTCAATCATTCCTCTTGGACTCTGACCGTCGTAGATCTCCGTGTAAGTGTGGTGAATGGCTCCAGATGGTCTCTTTCTCGAATTCCCATGGTAATTTTGTGGGAGAATTAGGTGTTTAGGATAGATATTCGGTTCGAGGCAAATATCAAAATTCGCCAAATCTTTGGGACGTTCTTGGAGTATTTGATGATGGCGGATGTCTTTGGTATTGAGAGCGTGATGTAGTGAACCTTGTCCAGGATCCTGGCTCAACACCATGTGGGATCTTGGTGAATCCTCTTGTTCAGATCCTCCGTGGCCGGAATCTCGGCTGCATGACTTAAAAGAAATGTTCTGAAAAATAAAATTTACAACTTTAAAATCACTGTAAAATATCACATTACAAAAAAAGAAAAAATAAATGACCCATTTGCTCTGTAAAATGCATGGTATTATAAAACTGAATCATAAAGTATATTAAACTGTAAGTCCTTGTTTAGACATAATATCCTTGGCATGTTATCGGGATTGCTAGTGTGAACAAATACCATTACAGGAGAGAGCAAAACAGTTTCTCAATTTTAAAATGGTCCTAGTAGCCCAAGCAATGATGCGTTTTGGACAAGGGTTACCTGTAACAAATTAGAATAAAGCCACAAATTGGTATCTTTCATTTGCTTCCGGACCTACCTGGCTTGCATTTTTTTAGGTGTTTTTTTTAACTCGACTTTTTGAGAACGCTACGCAAATGGCTAGTCTAAAATAAAAAATTCTTGTCCAGTTTTCATCTAGAGGATATTTGAGACAAAAAATCCGCGAGAGTGCCACCCTAGAGTACCTAGTTTACTCTTTAGAGGCCACACTTTCATGTTTTACACTATTTTCATTTCGCGAACGCTATGAACTGAATCGATGGTCGTTTAAAATGTTTCAAAAACCGCATTATACTTGAATAAACACACTTTAATAATCGTTTTTTTTTTTCGAGTCAATAGCTTGAGAGGGAATGGCGAGTGCTCAAAATCGGCTGATATTTGTAAATTTTATCAAAGTTTATTTATTTATTATTAAATTATCCCAGGAAAATAAAAAAAAATCATTAATCATAAAAGGAAAAGCGATATCAACATGAAAATCTGAAAAAATCTGAATTAAAAAAGATCAAATTGAAATTTTAAGCAAAAATCAAACACATAAGGGTACAAAGTTTATTGATTTTAAAAAAAATTGTGAACATTAAGATTAAGATTAAGATTAAGATGGATTGTAATTAAAAAAAATAGAAATCAAACACCAAAAACGATATTAACTTGAAAACTTTAGGAAAAGGGGACAAAGTGTATTGATTCTAAAAAATATTTGATTTAAGATGGGGTTAAAGGGGATGGGTCTGTTAAACTATGAAGAGTATATTTATAGAATGTAAAGCAATATTACATATCATCATTCTAGTTTATTTATTACAATATCCAATAGAGTTGCCCCTAATTACAGGATAAGGAAAGGAATATTACAAGAATTAGGAGTCAACATAAATGCTTATTCTTGTATATACGAACTTAAATTTAAATAAATACGAATTTAAACACACATGCGTGCATTCTTTAATAATTGCTGAGCAAATTAATTTGAGAAAAATACTTCTAACAGATGCAACAGAGCAATTAAGAATATTTATATCATCTTCAATGATCGAATAGTTAAGGATTATTTGAAATAAAGACGATGCGATGTATTTGTTTTCTATATGCTTGTTAATAGAATAGTTGATTTCTTCGAGAATTAACTCTAGACATGTAAAAGTTTAACATTTTTAAATATGAAATACAATCCACCTTGTTATTTAATAACTTGACCAAAAATATCACTGAGTGCATCTTCTTTTTAAAAGACTACACATTATATTAAAACGGTTTAAATTTCTCTAATTGGATAGGTTCAATCACTGAAAAAACAAGCCGATTTAAAAATCCCCGTTGAACCCTTTCCTAATGATTAATGTGATTTAAGTATATCGGACTCCAAACGATATTGGCATATTCTAATTTTGACAAAACCACCCAGACATCACACCAAATCCTTTGGATATCTACTGAATATCCCAATATCCACTGAATGTCCAGTCCATGTAGATATCTATTTTATATCCATGAAATGTGATTTATAGACATGCAAATGTCCATAAATAATAGTAATTATATAGCAAATTATTAAAAAATTACGCCATTGTGCTCGCCATTGTGGCTAATAGTACCGTTTAGATATTTAAAATTAATTTTTTTTAAGGTGTATTCAATATCTCATGAACATCCACTAAATATATCAAAGTCTAGGCGCGAACGCAAACCATCGTGGATATCCACTAGATGTTATTTGATTCTGCTTACTAAGTATGGATGGCGATACCACTATCGCATCTACTCATGCTCGACCCGCCGTAATTGAGTTCGATCGAAATGTGTGTCCTAATCACTCCATTAGAGACTGGAGTCGAGAATTTCCATTTATTGCTGAAGAGTCCTAATAAGGATGACTTTCTCCTTAGTGGGCAAAATCAAAGGCAGAGTGTTGAAAATATTTTTTATCTCTGCTATTTTCTTTCGACGTTATTCAATAATCATTGGTTACTTATGAACCTCTACTAAAGATACCCATAAAATATTTTACTGAATATCCGAATATCTTCTATATCCTGGGATATAGACGGACATGGTTGGATATCCATATTGGATATATTGAATATCCACAAAATATATTCTGTGGATATCTCTGTGATTTCTTGTATTTTCTGGAATATCTTCTATATCCTGGATATAGACGGACATTTGGATATCCATATTAGATCCACGGAATATTTCTGATATCCTGTGGATATATTGGATATTCACAAAAGATATTCTGCGGATATCTCTGGGATTTGGTGTGTTGTCTGGGCAGTGAAGAGAAAAGATTTTCATTGTTGAGAAATCTTTGAATAATCTCATGTTCCTTATAACAAAACCATTCGATTCGATAAGCAAAAGTTGTTTTTTTAATGCAAGATGTAAACGTTAATTTTGGATCATAGAAAACACCAAGATCTTTAATCAGTTCTGGTCGATTTAGTAGTATAGTATTTTGGAAATTATAATTATAGTATTACCGCGTTCTTTCTAGTAAATGTCATTACATTACACTTTTTAATATTTAACGATAATTTATTTATTTTGCACCATTCGTTTAAGCAGTTGAGATTCTCTTGAAGCAATAGACAATCATTTTAAGTAAAGATTACATAAAAAAAAATTAAGTCATTGGCAAACAATAGATTTGTGACGCTTAAATTACAAACAATATCGTTAATAAAAAGCAAAAATAGTAAAGGTCCCATAACCGAACCTTGCGGAATGCCGGAGGTTTGATATTCATTGATTTGTCTCCTAAGCACTGAACGTAAAGGTAACTTTCTAATAAATATGACTGTAAGGAGCCATGAAATCCAATTGCTGAAAGTTTACTTATTAGAAGTTTGTGGTCAACGGGGCATGTTTAAAAATTTCGGATTTTTTATTTATTAATAATACAGTTCAAAATAAAGCTACATTAATTTTTTTATCCATTCATTTGCCAGTTATTAATTTTTTTAAATTTATAACGTAGCCGGGATCGGACCAATAGGAAATAGCGGCACAACGTTGCCGGTATACGAGAAGTAATATACGTTTCTTTGTGTCTACTTTCTTACTTTTAGACTTCCAAAATGTTATTAAACAAATATCTTTTAAACATATAATATCAATGTTTTTAAAAGTATTATTTATGTTTAAACTTTTACTATATTTATAGATTCATTGTTTCAAAAAAAGTCACTTAATAACCAACAAATGCAATGCAACAGTAATGTACGTCTGATCTGTTATAGTGTCAATACCAATAATCAAGAATTTGTTTGTAGTGATTTTTGTATGTAAAAATTGTATTTGCAAACAGCAATCCTACGGCTCGCTCCCGGCATGCCAACACTTAAAATTATTTCAGGGTATAAACAGAATGTTGTCCGAGTTAGGTTTGGAGGCACCTTAACCCAAAATGTTTAAAACAAACTATTGACAAAAATATTTCTCTTTATAGTTTAAATAAAAAGTAATGTATTTGAAATTTTATGAAAATCGTTACATAATTCTTCCTTGCCATTTTGTGGCTTGTTTTTCAAAAAATCAAACTACCGCTATTATATAAATTCTAAAACTGGAAAATAGTCCAAAAATAAAAATATAAACACCACTAAATAATAATAAAATATTAGATTTAAAAAAAAATAATGTGCGAATCGCAGCAGAATATTTTCTGTCACCTTAATTTTTCATTCTGTAACCTCACACTCCCGTCCCTAACAACCTGACAAGGCCATCGTTCAGTCTACGAACCGTGGACTAAACATTCCTAACTTTGGCACTTATAAACCGAGTATTGTTAAAAGTCAGTAAGCATAGCTTGGTTTAAACACTTGAATCAGCTTTTGTAAATCCAGCTGACAAAATCATATTAATAAAATTAAACCAATTAGGCATTCCAACGACCTGTCCAAATGGCTACCAGTGGGTAATGACAGTTTAGATATGGCAACACTGTTATCATGTTGTCATTAACAGGGTCAATGATACATATATAGTTATATAGATTGCTGAAAGCTGGTCGTTTACGAGCGGCCATATTGCCTGGCAAATATTTATTAATTTGAATCGGTTTAGCAAAAATGTGTTTTAAAACCAATTTTTAGCCTTTAGATATTTAAAAAAAAATAATTGCTTACATTTTTACTTCAAGGCATACGCTTATGTTTATTTTGAAAAATATGGATAATCAATCTATGTAACTATCTATTTCATTGACCTTGTCAAATCACCAGGTCTACAGGGTTGCCATAATTTTGCAATATCATAACTCGTCAAAGCCCACTGGTAGGCGCTTTTTTCCGGTCACCGTGTCGGTTGGTTCGTTGGCTTGGTTCTGTATAACAAAACTTCGACACAAACTGATTGGTCTATTCCCGATGACGTACACATTTTAAATTTTAAATTATAAATGGTTATACTTTAAAAACTTTTGGCTCTTTTAACCAACTGTTTATTTAGAATAACTTTTATAGTAACTATCACAATATAATTTCTAAAACAGCATTTCATATCTGAACATGGCCCATACTATCAAATGCTTTGGATAAGTCAGTGTAAATAACATCAAGCTGACTTCTTTTATCCAAAACTTCAGAAATACACTG
Organism: Psylliodes chrysocephalus; assembly: GCA_927349885.1. Classification (NCBI taxonomy): domain Eukaryota; kingdom Metazoa; phylum Arthropoda; class Insecta; order Coleoptera; family Chrysomelidae; genus Psylliodes; species Psylliodes chrysocephalus. The sequence continues at coordinate 3,833,680 of OV651826.1, forward strand.
TGTTATACAGATTAGTTACAGTAAAACGACCATGTTCGGTCGGACTAATGATTTGACGAAACCTAAATGAGAGAAAGTATTTCAAATACTTTGGGAGAAATAATTCAGAATTGTAAAAGGGCGATAGTTGGATATATTCTCATGTTTGCTACCATTTTTAAAGATTAGATTAACTCTAGCTAACTTCAAGATCTCAGGAAAATGTTGAGTTTTAAAAATAAGAGGTTTGCAAAATACCTGTGCACAGACTTTCACCAGAATGGCCAGAATATTATCCGATCCACTTGTCGGCTTAGGTTTCACATTTTTTAAAACAATTAGAGGTTTGTTCCAACACAATAGCAAATCGGTTTATGTACTGTCTGGATTCTGCGTAGTCTAGATTTGGTGTTCAACTGTACAAAAACCTAGTGTTCCAACACACCCAAACCTAATCACAAACCAGTTTCCGTACTGTCAAATCAGTTCCTGGGACTGAATACGTCTTTTCATTTGCATCAAAAGTGTAGCACTGAGCTAGACCACTTCTGAAAATATCGTTTCATTTATACAAATTATATGGATGCAAAGGAAAAGACCTAATATGAACAAATTGTTAATACATGCGCAAAACGAAAGTGAGCTCGTAAATAAACCACGACCAACTCTGAAAAATTCGTGATTATATTTGTTTTGATAGCATAGATCGTAGCCTTGATCCAAGATATACTATTGTCAGAGACAACACGTTATTTCTGCTATTATCGATTGTAATTTGGTTTTCATTCATTATCATTATTTATAGTCTATTATTTTATACGTGTACCTATCTGTTGACTTTTTAATAATGAGAAATGAGCAAATAAAGTAAAAAGAACTATTATTTTGACTTAAATATAATAAAAAATTAAAATAAATAAAGTTTATTGTACCAACCAACCAACCAACCAGCCAACCAAATAATTAAAATTTATAAATGTTTTAATGAATATTATAATTTTTTACTTCCCAAATTCAATATTTAACATTTGTTAAATTTGTTTAACTTTGACATTATTGATATTGACAGAGTGTGTCTGGACAACAGAAAAATGTATTATTATAATTTTGGAATTTTATAGAATCTTTCAAAGTATTATCAGTGTATAATTTCCTGAATAAAATATTGTAAACGAATTTACTATATCTTTAGGTTGATTTAAACGTTTGTTTTCGAAATTCATACTGTTGGGTATCGTTGACAGATCATCCTTTCTGAAATTTATAAAGGACCAAAAAGTTTTAGGATCTGCCTTAATATTTTCTTCAGAACATTTCACATAATTACAGTAAGCTAATTTAGTTTTGATTTTAATTTCAGTTCTCATTTGACTGTAAATAATGTAATCCGAATTATATTTAAGCTTGTTTTTATTCCAAGCTTTACTTTTTAGTTTGATACTATTTATGATTACAGAATTACACCACTGTGGATAATGTTGGATAGTTGGAGTCTTTTTTGGAAGAGTTCAACTTATCGTAAAGCGTTTAAGACTTCAACATCATAGCCACTATTTAGAAAATACTAGTCTGTATCCAATAATATTTTTAAAGATTTGGAAAATCGGCTTTTTTAAAATTGAATCCAATCGGAGAAGAAGATTTTTGTGTAGCTAATAATTAGTACTGAATGATAAGTATGTCAGCTGCTTTTTCTACTTTACAATTTGTTATATTAGAGAAAAGATGTAATATTCGATTAAAATAATTTCGTACTTCATTGAATTGCAATAAACCGAAAAAATTTGAAAATTATTTAGGGATAGAATTTTTTCGCTAAATTTAACTGCGACTTAAATTTATATGTAGCATATTCGGTAATGTTGAAGTCACCAACAATCAATAATTTATTATCGTACAATAGCGTGACAAATTGACTTCTATTTTCCCAGACTTTAGATCCATTTGAGGGCCAGAACGTTCATATCCGTATTCGGACATCGTGTACGTCCATTTATGATCATTAATTTGACAGCTGCATATCTATACCCAGAGAACGTCTGTTTATGGACTTAATTTTAGGTTTAGTCTTGTCATTATTTATTTAGCCTCCCAGATAATACCCATCTATATACAGTTCCTTTTTTGAAATATAAATGGTCATTAAAAATTGACAAATTGAATCTATTATATTTCATTCTATCAGCGAAATCTTATTCTATTATAACCATGTCTAGTAAGAATTTTTCAAGTAGCTCCTTGGTCGAGGTTGCCTACGGCTTTAAAGCCTAAAACGACAATGGTAGAACGATAATGGTTCGATACCTTCTCAGGTCAAGTGATTTTTAATAAAAAAAATTAATAAATGGTGTATAGCGGGTTGCGAAAATAATAAATTATTAATCATATAAAATAGTGAGTGGTTAGTTGTGGTTGTGTTAAAAAAATGGGGATGTTGTCTCAAAGGAATATAAACTGGGAATTGACATATTTTGAATGTCCAGTATTATTCAACGTTCAAATATAATCCAAAATTGGACGTCCTATGAATGGTTAAAAGGGTGCCATTTGTATACTTCATTTGACATCCATTGGATGTCGGAAGTTCAGAAAAAACTCATTTTTGGACGTCCAGACATCCAAAATTGTATATCGAATGTACGTCCAATGAACCTATTTGTGCTGTCTGGGTTGTTTCACTTGTAATTTCCCTTGAAAACCGATTAGAAAAAATGTTTCTTGATAGTCAATCAGAAATTTAGTCTATTTCATGTTACCCAAACGGACTATTTTTAATGCGAATACTGTATGACTAAGATCCGAATAAAGGCGCACGGTCGTAGGTCAAGAAATTCGGAAAAATTAAAAGTTGTAGAATGCTGAAATTTGGAGGTGTTCTTAAATTAATGCTCTATTTGAATTTTAATCGAATCATTTGCTAGCTCGTTTTGATAATTATGAAAAACTGATTCCAACAGTGGTTTTTTTTTGCAGTAAATTTTAAGACAAAAGATCAGATGAAAAACTTTTGTATATATCAAACGCGTATTTTAATGTTATTAACTAATTGTAAGCTTTTTAATCCTTCAATTGTAAAAACTCAGCTTTTTGTTTCCTTACTTTATCGTGTTAAACCAAATTATTATTTCGAATGCACCTTCACACGCTGTGAAACAGAAAGATGGGGTTTCTGTTATTTTAAAAGTTTTAGACTGTTTGTTATCGTTCCCCATGTTTTATTAAATAGTGACTGCACCAGAAGATGGAAAAATGTTCCGAAACATATGAAGTATTTGTGATTAAATTATAAAAAATAAAAACAATATGACCGAATAAACCAAGGAACTTTTTATTTACATAAAATTCTACTACGGTCAGGAAATTATCCATATTCAAAAAGAGAGAACTTTTACAATTACTAAAAAATTATATATTGCCTTTTTTGGTTTAGATATTTTAGTATCAAGTCCTCAAGAGATGCTTGGTATTTTTTGGTACACAAAAAAATGAAAACCGCAATAAAACATACAACCAACCATATTTAACAATTTCTAAAATGTAATGCAATAGGAGAAACATGTAAAGATATTAAATACCTAAATGTAAAAGTATCAATATTAGAAAAAAAAATGTTAGATGAGAAAAGTTGAATTAAATCATCGAAGCGACTAACATTCGATTTGATTAAAATTCGGATTGGGCATTTTATATATACGTACAAAATTTCAGTGCTCCTTTAATTATTCCGAATTTCTTGACCTACAACCTCGCGCTTTTAATCGCGTCTGTCATGCAGTATTCTAAAAAAAATACAACCTTTAGGGAACATGAACTAGACTAAATTTATTATTCGGAAGTGTTTTTTTCTAATCGGTTTTCAATGTAAGTGGAACAAAATAGGGGTAATTTTGATGAAATTGTGGCTTTCAACGATAAGACATGCCTCTATTCAGGACGTTCTGGAGCAGCTATACTCAAGCAGCGGCCCCAAGCTTTTTTTGCGGCCCAAAACACTATTTTCAAGAAAGTGCTTTTTAAAATTATAGGTTTCTATTTTTAAAATCTTGTGCGAAATGCGCGAAAACATTCATCAGTCACTGCGCGCTAATTATCACGCTAATTTTTAAATAAACCGTTGGATCATGGGGTTACTGCAAAAACAAGATAGCTCCACTTTCGACATTTTCGACTCCAAAATAGTTCAAACATTATACGGTATAAACAGGACAAGTGAACAAAGTCTATATTTATGATAAACGGATGGCCAATAAAAACTGCACAATATGCACAAACAAGATGAGTGGCATTTATACCGAAATATAATCATAACATTGTCTTCAGTTGTTAATAGTGTGGCCAGAGATAAGGGGCATAAAGATAGGAAACGCTCATAAGAAGCCCATGCTTAACAGCGACCAGCTCAAACGCAGTTAACATCCGACTCACTATGTGGCGCTTTCATCGGTATCAAACAAATAATGCAGTGGGAAATTTAAAAACCTGATAATAAAGGTTGTATGAATATCGACTGCACTCTCATGTTCTTGTAAACTACACTTACAGCTTAATTATGAAAATCTATTCATCTTTACATCCGAGACGCATAGATGATGCCACCGTTGCTGCGGTCTTCGCGTTTCCTATCTTTATGTCCCTGATCTGTGAGTGTGGCTACCAAAACCAGATAAGAGACATATAACTTATTTTTGCTAAATGTATTTAGTCCGATTCCTACAAACAAGGTAAAGGCCAGAACAATTATTTTTGTTGAAATACTTCAACATTTTGCCCAAGCCATTTGTTTTGTATAGAGCCGTCTCTAGCCCTTCTCGACAAGGTGAATACGTCACCCTTTCTTTCCACGATACAGCTAATCTTCAAAAATCAATAGATGCTAACATACAATGATTGATTGGTCAAGCAGTAAAAAGTGATTGGTCAAGTCGTAAAAAGTGATTGGTCAGACTGTAACGAGTAGGAATGCTGTCGTTCATCTCGTAAAAATGACTTCTTAAATCACAATACCAAAACACCAGCTTTTCGCATTGCTTGAAAAACCCAAGCCATACCGGCAGAGGGATGTCTGAAAAGGTGAAAAAAAAGATTTAAAGAAACTTCCTAAAAAGACATTAGTAATGTCAAGAAGAAAGATTTATTGAAACTTTGCAAATCAGGTGCTACACCTGACGAATTTCACCATTATTATCACAATCTACCTGTATCCAATAATGTTAAAGACATGGTACCTGAACCTTCCATAGAAGATAGTGACACAGACATTGAATATTATTGTTACAAATCCATAAATGCTTAGTTTATACTTTGTGAAGACTAATTACGCTTTGAATACCTTTTACTTCATTGGAGTTATTGTTTATTAAACAATGTGAGTCTTTTACTGATTTTATTAATCAATCTTAAACTTTTGAACAGCGTTTTCTCGAAACTCTAAAAATGAGAGTTATCTTGTTTTTGCAGTAACCCGATAGAATATATTTTATTAATTAGAGATTCCCACTAACTAATTTTAAATGGTTGGCCTAAATAAAGGGTCATCATCCAAAAATATTGCGGCCCGTGTAACATAGCAAATATACTTATGTGGTCCGAAGGAAAATAAGGTTGAGTTGGTAAACTATAAATACTAGGGTATTACTCACGAATGGGTTTTTTTGTCACAACTATCCTCTAGATAACGACTGGACAAGAATTTTTCCTTTCAGACCAGCCGTTTGCACAGCGTTCTCAAAAAAAAAAAAATTTTAAATTGCAAGCCATACCAATTTGTAGCTTTATTCTAATTTTTCACAAGTAACCCCTGTACTAAACACTTCATGCTTGGGCTATTATAAGCTTTCGAAATTTAATTTAAAAAAATAATTAAGTGGAGCACTTTTTTAATTGAAGAACATTCCATGCAAATTACAGATTAGAATAAAAGAAATCTAGTAAGCTAGAGGAAAGAGAGATACCTACGCACCTTAGAGTGTAAAGGTTTGTGTAGAGGACCCCAAGTGGATAATGATTTAGGAATATTATGATTGTTAGACATTTTATAGAAATTGCGGATATAAGGAAGCGTGGAAGTATTGTTAGATTCCTGGCCAGGATCAGGTATAAGGTTCGTGGGGGTAGTTCTGATTGGTCGTGACAGAGTAGCAGCCATGTTGGCCGACGTAGATGTGGCCACAGCAGTAGGGGTTTTGCACACCCGATTCACGTTGTTGCAACTGCGGGAGTTCCAATCGCGCTGCAACTGTAACAAAATTTCGACCTTCACCTTAGGTTTAGAGGTTAAACAAAAGCAGCCAGAATTAAAAGCATTAGTAACGTGGCTATGGTATTGTTATGGTTATTTTTTTGGTACGGGATGTAGTAAATGCTTTTGGGGTACACAATGTAGCACCACCACAACTCTAGTTAGTAAGCAGCTCGAAAGGTATAACGCTTTTCTACTTTACACTTTGGCCTCTCGACATACAAATTTTACAAACTTATATTGGACACTAACATTGGGAATTACAATATATTAATGTAACATAAATATGCTTCTTTCATTGTCATTTATTTGTTATTTTAAAACTACCCAAAGGTTTTATTTACTATATCGTTAGTACGCAATAATGGTGACAGAACTCAAAAACATAAATTTTCAATAACATCCATTTTAAAGTTTCTTGTTTACTGTATTTTAATTTCTTGCATTTTAAAAACATTTAAATCTTTTTTGGGGATAAACATAAATGTTTAATTTGCATTAAAATAAATAACAAATTTGTTTTGTTAACATTAAGAAAAAACCCAAAAATATGTTTTCATCCCTCTTTCACGATCTTTCAGTAAAGGATATTTCACACCACATAAATATTTGAGTTGTGTCTCTGCTTAAAATAATGTTTTTTTTTTTAATAAAACCGGCATATTTTTATTTATGTCACTCTAACCGAAAATTGACGATTTTGTATCATTATCGGAGGACAATTAAATCTGTGTCATTCTTCATCTTAAACTCGCGACTTTGTAGTACGGGAAAAACGACACAATCGCTTTCCAGTAGTCATTTTTGGAAATAGCAATATGTCTATCTACATAAAAATAAGCAGATTTTGCTATACATTTTTACAACAGCTGGAAAATAGAAATTTTCAAGTTGTGTCACTATTCATGCGCATCAACGATATGAGGAAATGTTTAACAAAAGGTTCTGTGAATGTATCCCTCTCAAGAATTTTTCTTTTATTGTTTTACTTTTATTCCCCATCTCCCAGGGACTTCTCGCCAAATAGATTAAAATAAATAATTTAATAAAGGAAAAACAAAGTAAACCAAAAATACTGTATTCCAATCGGAACCTAATAATTCTAAGAATTTGATACAAAAACTTAAGATCATTTAAATTAAGAAGGCATAAAAAATTGTATACAATATATGACAAACAAAATAAAAAATAGTAATTTCCCAAAGTTAGCACCACTTACAAGATCAATAATTTTTGAGTTAAATTAATTTTCTGTATGCATAAAAATTCCAGTTGTGGTGTTATTAAAATAACTACTTAGAGAAAAGTAAACTATTATACAATAATGTTTTTGATTCCTGTATAAACAAAATTATGAGCAAGTGCATTGAGTCTAATTATTAATCTACTCTGTCAAGAGTTTCTGCCCAAATAGAACTAATAGGTACTGTTAAAAACAAAACTAAAGGTGAAACAATTCCATGCTCGGAAATATGTTCAAAGTGAAATTTATGTACAGGTGATTTTCTTATTCGATTTTTCAATTACTCAAAGTACTGAAATAACTGACAAATTTGAGTTTATATAGTGTCCATCAACAGTGAAGTGGGCATTTAGAAACTTGGTTATTCATTTGATGTTTAGATGAGAGCGCGGAACTTAAAATCATATTATTAGTCACACATTTCCCGTATTAAATTATTCTCCGTGAAAACTAAATAAACAAAGATTATTTCGTCATCAGATCAATATTATATCAAATGATAACAAAGAAAGCTCATCCATTGAACACACTCTCCAACAAATACTGGAAAGATGAACAAAAATGGATGAGAGAAACACTAGGTTATTTCTAAAAATTATAACGTTAAATAATTTAAGAATAATGGAATGGAACCCCAATGGAGTCTTGCAACATCAACAAGAGCTGCTGGACATAGAAAAAAAATCGATATTTGCCTTACCTCTGAAACTGATTTCACTAAAAAATTGGGACCTGTTCTGTATTTACTATACATCAGAGATAATCAGGAAAGTAAAAGATAATACAACAGCCAGCTTTGCAGATGACACTGCAATCTTGGCAGTAGGACAAGACTGTGAATATGCAGCCAAAAAATTGGAAAAAAAAAGATCAATATTATTGATCATGGGATGATATCGCCTGTTCAGACCATTAAATTATAGGTTAAAAGTTTGAAGAAATCCTTATCAAAATTTATAGGATTGAGCAAAAACTAAAAACTGGAAAATATTTTGCAATTTAAACTTTGTAGGAGTGTAATGTAAAATTCGATTGCATATTTAATTGCAGAACGTTTTGGAGTGTGTTTTATATTTGACAGTCTATCAATAAATACTTTCAGGTGTTCTAATGGTTTTTGTTGATGTTTTTGGTATAGAAACTTTTTAATTGGAATATCTCTGGATAATATTAACCTGATAACGAACTAGCCTTTGCATATTGTTTAACATTGAAACTACAATATGCATGGTGTTTATTAAAATGTGTGGCTGAAACGGTGAACTATAATTTAGAAATAAGCCGTAATAGATCCATCTGGATCGCACTGGAAGACGATTAGATAATCTCACTCATTTTCAATACAACCAACCAAGATGCGCACCAGACCACTGTTCTATGTTTACAAAATGGCATTAAATGACTGATACTATTTTATTAAGTTCAGCGCCCTCAAATAAACCTCAAATATATAACCAAGATCTGAATTTAACCACATTTTTTATAATGGTATTCAATTGTGTGGACTTTCAAATTTATTGTATAATTATTAGTAGACGTTAATTAGACTGAATTCAACTATACAGTAAAGTACAGTAAAGTAAAGTACAGTAAAGTACAGTAAAGTACAGTAAAGTACAGTAAAGTACAGTAAAGTACAGTAAAGTACAGTAAAGTACAGTAAAGTACAGTAAAGTACAGTAAAGTACAGTAAAGTACAGTAAAGTACAGTAAAGTACAGTAAAGTACAGTAAAGTACAGTAAAGTACAGTAAAGTACAGTAAAGTACAGTAAAGTACAGTAAAGTACAGTAAAGTACAGTAAAGTACAGTAAAGTACAGTAAAGTACAGTAAAGTACAGTAAAGTACAGTAAAGTACAGTAAAGTACAGTAAAGTACAGTAAAGTACAGTAAAGTACAGTAAAGTACAGTAAAGTACAGTAAAGTACAGTAAAGTACAGTAAAGTACAGTAAAGTACAGTAAAGTACAGTAAAGTACAGTAAAGTACAGTAAAGTACAGTAAAGTACAGTAAAGTACAGTAAAGTACAGTAAAGTACAGTAAAGTACAGTAAAGTACAGTAAAGTACAGTAAAGTACAGTAAAGTACAGTAAAGTACAGTAAAGTACAGTAAAGTACAGTAAAGTACAGTAAAGTACAGTAAAGTACAGTAAAGTACAGTAAAGTACAGTAAAGTACAGTAAAGTACAGTAAAGTACAGTAAAGTACAGTAAAGTACAGTAAAGTACAGTAAAGTACAGTAAAGTACAGTAAAGTACAGTAAAGTACAGTAAAGTACAGTAAAGTACAGTAAAGTACAGTAAAGTACAGTAAAGTACAGTAAAGTACAGTAAAGTACAGTAAAGTACAGTAAAGTACAGTAAAGTACAGTAAAGTACAGTAAAGTACAGTAAAGTACAGTAAAGTACAGTAAAGTACAGTAAAGTACAGTAAAGTACAGTAAAGTACAGTAAAGTACAGTACAGTAAAGTACAGTAAAGTACAGTAAAGTACAGTAAAGTACAGTAAAGTACAGTAAAGTACAGTAAAGTACAGTAAAGTACAGTAAAGTACAGTAAAGTACAGTAAAGTACAGTAAAGTACAGTAAAGTACAGTAAAGTACAGTAAAGTACAGTAAAGTACAGTAAAGTACAGTAAAGTACAGTAAAGTACAGTAAAGTACAGTAAAGTACAGTAAAGTACAGTAAAGTACAGTAAAGTACAGTAAAGTACAGTAAAGTACAGTAAAGTACAGTAAAGTACAGTAAAGTACAGTAAAGTACAGTAAAGTTACGTCATGCCTCACGTGGCATTAATATAGAGAATCGGTATTATTATCAAAAGAATAAATACAACAAATTGGCACCTTTTAAAAATATATATATAAACAAAGGAACCATAAGGTCCTAATTTAATAATAGTAATCTCTCTACAGGAATGGAAGGATTACTATTTTTATTTACTATTAAGCTCCGGTGTGACAATTGATTTATGGTGTCATTTGACTTACACATGAGGAAAATTCGGAAAACCACACCACCATCATTGATATGATAGCCCACTTGGATTGAAACATGTAGTTCGTTACAACAGAAATTAAATTACTGACATCCACCAAATCCTACAACGGAAAATTTACATGGTTTGGTCTGAACCAATGGGTTTTTTTTAGGCAATTACAATGGATATATTAAGATACTCATTAATAGAACATTAATCTACAATTGCTACATTTTCCTGAACAAAACGAGTATGAGTAGAAGACGCGAAGATGGAAAACAATCCTAATACAACTTTCCTGGGAGATTTCAACATCAAATCACGGCAATGAAGCTCAAATAAAATTGACGAAAGAGAAAACTACCTCAAATCATTGATGGCCACGTTAAACCTCATCATCCTCAATAACGGATCAACATTATATTAAATCGTGACTACCAAGAGGTCATACAGATCAACCAAAAACTGGTCTTTCTCCCTAGTGGAATCGTAAAGCCTTTACAGGTTTATTAGCTTCAAAATCGCTGGAAACAGTAGCAAAAAAAGCTATTCAGTCGATATAACGTGTGTTCCTAAATGTCATGTCAATATTGAAGGGTAATTCATTATGAATAAAGTTTGTTTTATTAACCTGTGCTTTAAATTGTGATTTTTTTAAATTTGTTTTTAAAAATCGGTTTTTCATTAATATCCCAAAGTTTTTGATTAAACTTCGCGGTTTTTGTTTGTAGTACTAAGAGGGTAATTTAAACCAGATTTGATTAAATTATTTAAGTCCAGTAGCGTCTTGGAGGGTAGGCAACCTAATTGATACATTTAAATGTTAAAAAAAAAAAAAGAAATTTAGAGTACTTACATGTTTATATAAAATTTTGGGGCAAGGGATTATCTCCTTCATCACCTTGTATATTAATACATTTTGCACAAACATACTAACCTGTTAAAAACTTTTAAGGGAATTTATGGATTATTTACATTCTTGGATGGACAGTGGAGGTAAAATAGATTTTAACAGGGACAAGAAGGGACACAAGAAAATTGTTGTGCCAGCCAAGATCATACTAGCCTTATAACACTAGATAATAATATGTACATATACGAGTATATTACAAAAATTACACATACTTTTTTTATAAATAGGATCATTGTTTTTCACTCAATAGCTAATGATGAAGTTGATGGACACCATAAAACTAAAAAAAATTGATTGAAAAAAACATTTATACGGAATATCTTAAAATATTTACCCAAAAACACGGTTATTAAAATCGACAGAAGTTTTTATATTGGTAGAGTTCTCTCTACTTTTGGTTCGAGAGACAGCTAAGAATCATAATTTATTATTAAAACTTATTTATTTGATGAATTTAATTTTTAATATTGATAGAGGCAAGTTTTACATATTACACACTGAAGCGTAGAATAAAGAAAAGACACCATGTACATGAGTGAAGAAGTAGCCTACATATCTATTTAGAAAGTTAACAAGTAGGTATACTGTAGGCAAAGTTGAAATACAACAAAAAAACATCGTGATACACATGTGCTCAAGGAAAAAACCATAATTGAAACAATCACTTTTACCTTTGAACTGTATTTTTCTTTAAATTCTACAAATATAAGAAGATCCCATTCTTAAATGTGGCAAGGTGTATTAGATATAACCAAAAAATACTTGTCTTAGGTCACAGTAACTTTATTGATATAATATCAATAAATTTTTTGGTTGTATCTTCTACAAATATAGCTTCAAATTTAGCAATTGTGCAATTGAATTTAGTAATATAGTAACAGTAAAGTATTCAAATAGCTTCAACTGAAAATACTTTTGTCATTAATTAAAAAAGAAACTTCTATAAATATGGTAGAACTTCTAATTACTATCGTAAGTAAAATCATCAAACAAGTTTGTCACCAAGACCAGGGAATACGTAAATAACTAAAACAAATATATTTATAATGATACCTAATTTAAAAAAATATTTGAAATGAACTTTATTGTGTTATCTTCATTTGTAGGCCAAGAAATAGGGTGAAAAATTAGAATAAAATTAAAAACTAGTATGTTGGTCCAATTCGATGTTCTAATCCCCTTTCATTTGCAATTGCCTATCTTATAGTTTATTTGAAAATGAATGATAGCAAAATTTTTATGACCAATATACATCATAAATCAGTGACGGAGAATTTCTAAAATAAAATGTTTAGCGTTATTTGTTTCAAAATAAAATCTTTGATTTTCTTCCTAAACTTTTTTAAAATACCAAATTATTTCAATTCTGGTCTTAAATTTTCAAGTTTTAATCAACAAAAATAAAGGTAAGTATGTAAAATATTTACAATTCAAGATCAATTTAAGTAACCTTCAACTTTCTTAAAAAGGATTAAAATTTCTAATCGGCAGAAAATGTTATGCAGATTGTATATTATTTTAGTTAAGATTTACATTTCTGTGTGTATAGTCCTGTTATTGTAACACGCAGAATTGTTAGTTATGTAATAATAGGTGATAAAAAATGATATTTGGGCAATAAAAATGGCACAAATGTCTAATTATACTCCTGTAAAATTAAAGTGCAATTTAACCGTGCATATAAAAACTTAAGTGTTAAATGTTAATGACGCTCTTGTACATGAACATTTTATTAGTACTGTTCGGAGTATAGTTTTTAAGTGTTCAAATATGACCGGAGTTGGAGAAGCAACCATTCATAGACTTTTGAAGCAACGAAAGGATGAAAGTATTACAGTAACACCTAAAACGTCAACTGGGAGAAAACCCATTCAAATAGACGGTACTAAGAAACAACTGATCCGAAGAAAAGTGCATTCGTTTTATTTACAAAAAAAGATGCCTACTTTGGATAAACTTTTAGTAGACATTAATGGAGACGAAAATTTGCCAAGGATTAAAAGAGAAATTGTGGAAAACTTTACATGAATTAGACTTCGTTTGGGAGAAGAACAATAGAAAATCTGCGATCATAGAGAAAGATGAAATTATTTGTTGGAAGAGGCAATATTTAAGGGAAATTAGAAAATTAAGAAGACAAACATATTTTTTATTTCGATGAAACATGGATAAATGAAGGACAATTTTGTAAAAAAAGTTTGGCAAGACAAACAGGTTACAAATGCTCACCAGGCATTTATAGAAGTTTATTGGCTTAACATTTACAAATGGTAAAGGTCGCCGTTTAATTATCACTCATATTGGAGGAGATAAAGGATTTGTTTATAGAGGCTTGTTAGAATTTGTTCCAAATTCTACGAGACTACCATGAAAAAATGACTGCTAATGTTTTTGAGGAATATTTCAGTCAAATGATAGTTTTATTACCGACCAATTCTGTAATAGTTATGGACAATGTCAGTTACCATTCAAGATTAAAGGAACCGTTACCTAACGCTAAATGGAAAAAGCAAGATCTTTCCGATTGGCTAATAACCAAAGAAATAGTGGCGGAAGAGGGATTACTCAAAAAAAAGCTATTACACTTATGTAAATATTCACCAAAATTTAAGAAGTATAGTGTAGATGAAATAGCAAAAGATCATGCGACTTAGTGTTGCAGTTACCACCTTATCACTGCGAACTGAACTAATCTGGACTCAAATAAAGGGATATGTCGCGAGTTACCACCTTATCACTGTGACCTGAACTAATCTGGGCTCAAATGAAGGTATGTCGCGAGAAACAAAACAACATTTAAACTTCAAGATGTTCGTCAACTATTATGTGACTCCATATCAAAAATTTAATCGGACAATTGGCAAAACTTGATATGTTAATAAAGGAAACAATAGAACCAATTATTATTTCTGTGGGAGGTGAGGAAACCGATGATGATGGCTCCTTATCAGGAGAAAACGAATTATTTATTTGGATATGTAACTCTATATTTATATTAATTATAATAAGTTTATATGACGCTAGCACCCGAAATGAAAACAAACAAATTTATATAAAAGGAAATATGAGTGTTTTATGAGAAAATATTTTTTTGCGAAGATTTTTTTATGAGCATATTAATTATTAAATTTTAAGAAAATGTCCTAATCTAATATCTAATATACTATTTTTATAAAAATAAATGGGGTTACTTAATATTGACAGTTTACTATTTTTTATATTAAAGTAATTTCGTGTTCCCCGTCACTTGGTTAATCCCTTAGAGTTTGCTTATTTATACTTTATGATGTATTGTATTCGAGGTTTTTCGAGATGGTCACAATAAAATCTAGTGAAAATTCAGATAAGAAGGTATCAATATTTACTTTTTTGCTTTGAACAATCCTGTATATAAATCTTTGCCATAAAAACTGTGTTATATCATGTATTTTCAAATAAACTATAGCTTGTATTTTTTTTTAAATATCCGGTCTTTCTCTAGAGAATATTTGTAACAAAAATTTTCGCGATAATACTACCTTAGTAGTATTTATAGTTTATCTTTTAGAGGGTCATGAAGAGAGGCATGTTTTGTCGTTGAAGATCATGTCTCTTGTTTTGCACTGCTTTCATTACGAGAGCGCTATGGGCCGAACGGATGGTTATATTAAAATTAATTAATTAGTTTTTTGATCGAGTCGATAGCTTGAAAATTAAGGGACTGGTGAGCGCTCAAAATCGACTGATGTTTGATGAAATTCACTCGTAAGGGGGTGAATTAGGGAGAGTATTATTATTATTATTATTATTAATATTATTATTATTATTATTATTATTATTATTATTATTATTATTATTATTATTATTATTATTATTATTATTATTATTATTATTATTATTATTATTATTATTATTATTATTATTATTATTATTATTATTATTATTATTATTATTATTATTATTATTATTATTATTATTATTATTATTATTATTATTATTATTATTATTATTATTATTATTATTATTATTATTATTATTATTATTATTATTATTATTATTATTATTATTATTATTATTATTATTATTATTATTATTATTATTATTATTATTATTATTATTATTATTATTATTATTATTATTATTATTATTATTATTATTATTATTATTATTATTATTATTATTATTATTATTATTATTATTATTATTATTATTATTATTATTATTATTATTATTATTATTATTATTATTATTATTATTATTATTATTATTATTATTATTATTATTATTATTATTATTATTATTATTATTATTATTATTATTATTATTATTATTATTATTATTATTATTATTATTATTATTATTATTATTATTATTATTATTATTATTATTATTATTATTATTATTATTATTATTATTATTATTATTATTATTATTATTATTATTATTATTATTATTATTATTATTATTATTATTATTATTATTATTATTATTATTATTATTATTATTATTATTATTATTATTATTATTATTATTATTATTATTATTATTATTATTATTATTATTATTATTATTATTATTATTATTATTATTATTATTATTATTATTATTATTATTATTATTATTATTATTATTATTATTATTATTATTATTATTATTATTATTATTATTATTATTATTATTATTATTATTATTATTATTATTATTATTATTATTATTATTATTATTATTATTATTATTATTATTATTATTATTATTATTATTATTATTATTATTATTATTATTATTATTATTATTATTATTATTATTATTATTATTATTATTATTATTATTATTATTATTATTATTATTATTATTATTATTATTATTATTATTATTATTATTATTATTATTATTATTATTATTATTATTATTATTATTATTATTATTATTATTATTATTATTATTATTATTATTATTATTATTATTATTATTATTATTATTATTATTATTATTATTATTATTATTATTATTATTATTATTAATTATTATTATTATTATTATTATTATTATTATTATTATTATTATTATTATTATTATTATTATTATTATTATTATTATTATTATTATTATTATTATTATTATTATTATTATTATTATTATTATTATTATTATTATTATTATTATTATTATTATTATTATTATTATTATTATTATTATTATTATTATTATTATTATTATTATTATTATTATTATTATTATTATTATTATTATTATTATTATTATTATTATTATTATTATTATTATTATTATTATTATTATTATTATTATTATTATTATTATTATTATTATTATTATTATTATTATTATTATTATTATTATTATTATTATTATTATTATTATTATTATTATTATTATTATTATTATTATTATTATTATTATTATTATTATTATTATTATTATTATTATTATTATTATTATTATTATTATTATTATTATTATTATTATTATTATTATTATTATTATTATTATTATTATTATTATTATTATTATTATTATTATTATTATTATTATTATTATTATTATTATTATTATTATTATTATTATTATTATTATTATTATTATTATTATTATTATTATTATTATTATTATTATTATTATTATTATTATTATTATTATTATTATTATTATTATTATTATTATTATTATTATTATTATTATTATTATTATTATTATTATTATTATTATTATTATTATTATTATTATTATTATTATTATTATTATTATTATTATTATTATTATTATTATTATTATTATTATTATTATTATTATTATTATTATTATTATTATTATTATTATTATTATTATTATTATTATTATTATTATTATTATTATTATTATTATTATTATTATTATTATTATTATTATTATTATTATTATTATTATTATTATTATTATTATTATTATTATTATTATTATTATTATTATTATTATTATTATTATTATTATTATTATTATTATTATTATTATTATTATTATTATTATTATTATTATTATTATTATTATTATTATTATTATTATTATTATTATTATTATTATTATTATTATTATTATTATTATTATTATTATTATTATTATTATTATTATTATTATTATTATTATTATTATTATTATTATTATTATTATTATTATTATTATTATTATTATTATTATTATTATTATTATTATTATTATTATTATTATTATTATTATTATTATTATTATTATTATTATTATTATTATTATTATTATTATTATTATTATTATTATTATTATTATTATTATTATTATTATTATTATTATTATTATTATTATTATTATTATTATTATTATTATTATTATTATTATTATTATTATTATTATTATTATTATTATTATTATTATTATTATTATTATTATTATTATTATTATTATTATTATTATTATTATTATTATTATTATTATTATTATTATTATTATTATTATTATTATTATTATTATTATTATTATTATTATTATTATTATTATTATTATTATTATTATTATTATTATTATTATTATTATTATTATTATTATTATTATTATTATTATTATTATTATTATTATTATTATTATTATTATTATTATTATTATTATTATTATTATTATTATTATTATTATTATTATTATTATTATTATTATTATTATTATTATTATTATTATTATTATTAATTATTATTATTATTATTATTATTATTATTATTATTATTATTATTATTAATTATTATTATTATTTCCCCTAAAATCCAATTAGGAAAAATGCTGCCTGACAATCAGAAATTTAGTCTAGTTCATGTTCCCCAAATGGTGTATTTTCAATGGGTAATCAATTTCAGCGCTTACGATTTTTAATTTTTCCGAATTTCTTGACTTACGACCACGCGCCTTGAATCACGTCTCAGTCATGCAGCATTCGCACTAAAAATACACCCTTTGAAGAACATGAACTAGACTAAATTTCAGATTGATTGTCGGGAATCATTTTTTCTAATCGGTTTTCAAGTGAAATTATAAGTGTAACAAAATAGGGGTAAATTTAATGAAACGTCAGCCGATTTTGACCGCCCGTCATATTGTCAAGCTATCGACTCGAACAAAAATCTATTGTAAGGTGTATTTTTTCAGGTATAATGCAGTTTTTGATAACTCAATATCCATAGCGTTCGAGAAATAAAAGAAGTGCAAATCATGGGAGTGTATTCTTCAATGACAAGACATGCCTCTCTTCATGACACTCTAAATACTAGGGTAATACTCTATCGGGTTTTTTTTGTCACAAATATCCTCTAGATGAAGAGACTTTTTATATCAGACTAGCCGTTTGTGCAGCGTTCTCAAAAAAATCATTTTTTTTTTAACATCCCTAAAAGGGGATCATTAGGACATCGATAGCTTTATTCTAATTTTTCATAGGTAATTCTTGTCCTAAACGCTCTTTGATTTAAGCAGGTATTTTTCTATGTAAATTTTACTAAATACATTATACATTTGTCGATTTTTAGGGTATATTTGACAATTTTAAGAATTAGTGCCAAAGATAAAAGTGGTCATTTCTATTATAGAGAATGAAGCCATCAACTCAAAAACATATTACATTAGAGTAGGGAGAGACAAAACGAGCTGCACTTGGTTAAGCATTTTTCAGATAGTACCTTGTTGCGAGACATTGTGCGGCCTTTTATGGTTGGTCGTGGTGGTACTAGCATTGTTGAGATCAGTTCTAGACAGAATCTGGACAAGCGCAGTTGGTCGCGCATTATTAAGGTTATTGACTACACTGTTGGTACCCACACTAGTTCCATGCGGAGTCAGAACTGAATTGTCGGTGGAATGCGAGTTGGTACCGCCCGAAGGGTTCCCATTGGAGCCGCCGTACAGGCTGGTTCTTCTCTCCTTCGCCATGCCTGAACTTCCGCTGGTACTGCCGGAGCTACCACCAGGACTTGAGCAACGCAAACACTGAGGTAGCCATGAGTGTTTTCTTATTACTTTTCGATATTCTTTCCGCACCTAGGGGATAAATTAACGAAATCAATATGTGCAATATAAATAAAAAAAATAATAAATGGGAGCAACAAGCAAAATAATTAGATACGGTGCTGTTAAAATAAATAATTTAATAAATATAGTGTTAGATATTATTGGAATAAAAGTAAATTAAAAATCTTTTATGTAAGACTTGCAATAATGGAAGATGGCAGAAGCTTCTTACTTTATTAGTATAGTGCAGTACCTCGAATTACAAAAACTCCGATTACATGGAAAAGTTCAAGCTTGTGGTTTTCCACTATATATAAAATTTCGTGGACTACCTACAAAAGACAATAATTGTATGTACTCTCAAATAAATAGCACTATCCTTGACAATCTACATGCTGATAATTCTTTTAGAATTCTTTACTATCTCATACATATTTTGGCATAAAATACCGTTACTGCTTAGAAACTGGAATTCCTCTTTAGGACAATGAACTATTTCTTCCCATCTCACCACCCGATGTTATAAAGGATAATTCATAAGCTGATACTTTTTTAACTGTGTGCAGAAATTTAAATAAATATCTAAACTTTTATACACAGTTAATAAAAGTATCAACTTAGGATTCACCCTGTATAAAGCACAAATAAAAAAATTATTATATTTGTAGTCACTGCATTAAAAACACTTTCCATTCCTAATTACATTCAGAGGGGGGTTCTACACATTTTCTTTTTTCTTAAAAAAAATCTGAATAGCTATTTTAAATAATAATATAGTTATAATAAGTAAAAATAAATTCGTTCATTGATTGCATATTATTCGGATTTTAATTAAATATTCTTTCGGTAATCCTATAATATCTAACACTACTTAATAAAAAATGCAACAAATTTAAAATTGAAAATCAACTGACAATATTTTTTTAAATTATTTATTTTTTACAACACTATGTACATTGCTGTATTACACTATCTTAATCCTAACACATAGATAACACAGGAGAACATATTTTTTTAATAATGTATGTCTTAGTTGTACGTTTATCTGAATGAAATTTATTATAAAAATAAGAAAACAATCAAAATATGCTAATATGAATAATTTAGTAAACGTATTATAAAACAATGAAATTAACAATAGTAAATATTTATTAATATAAAATTTTGTTCTAACTATGAATAAAAAAGTAACATACCAACAATAAATTAATATTTTCACATACTTTGAAAACAAATAAAAAAACAAGAAAGCCAACAAATTCCACTATATTAAAAAAGTAAAAGTAATCGGACTGTCTTTGAACAATAATGTGCAATTCTAATCAGTCAGACCATACTTTTGAAAGACACTTTTTCTACAAAAAGTAAAAAATATGTTATTTACATATCTGTGGGCGAGTTCAATAAGGTTTGTTACAAAAAATATACTGTTGGAAACAGAATGTCATTATTATCGAAACGAAATAGCATAAGATTTGCTTAAAATTCGGATAGAGCACTTATTTAATTATACCTGCAAAATTTTCTTGGTTTACGACCGCGCGTTTTTAATCGCGTCTGTCATAAAGTATTTACATTAAAAATACACTGAATAAATTTCTGATTGATTGTCAGTAACCATTTTTTTCAAGGGATATTATAAATGTAACCAAATAGGAATAATTTTGATGACATTTACAATCATCCGTCGATTTTGAGCGACCGCCATTTCCTTTATAGGCCTTTTCATTACAATTTTTTTTGTGCGCATGCGTCCGTATTAGATATTTTTCGTACTGTCTTTTTTTAACAAGCATGTTAAAATGTCCACGTGTAAAAAATTAAAATAAATAAATATTAATTTTAAGTGTATTGGTTTAAAAAAGGGAAAAAAGTAAAGTAATAAGTGTCTGAATTGAAAAATCACTTTTTGCAAACAATTATCTGTACGGAAAGGAAAACCTAAACGGTATTGTTATGAGTAAGCAAAAGTGACACACGGTATAAATCATTCAAAGGTAATACATTTATAAATTTTCCAAAGACTTGCCTACAATATCGTAAAAAAACTATCAAATCATTAGGCAAAATACATATTGAAACATGTTCAAAATGAGCATTATGAGTGAAAAAATCTGATCGAAGTGACAAAGGTTTTTCGATCGATTGATACTTATATTTTTTCACTACATTTTCATGGAGAAAGTGATTCAACAGAAGAAAATCCTTGTCTGGTGTAGGTAGCAATTTCCATTTAAATAATTTTCATCTAAATATTAAAAAAAAATAATTTATTAACATTAAAAAATCCAAATATATATGATAACTTAATAATAATGTCTTTTTAAAAAATGTCGCGTCTTTGTGTCATGTCTTGTCTTCTTAATTTCGAATCAGTAATCAATAATTTTGTTTCCTTTTCCTTGCTTACCATCCATTGGATAAGTAGGGTGCTAGTGTACGCAGCTATCGACCAAGATCATAATATATGTGATGTTATTATAATGGTACCATCCACATACTTTGATTTTCTTTTACTATACGGAGAATAGTCTCACTACACAGCTTTCTGAGTGCCTTTTAAAAGGAGATAGAAAACTCCGCCATTTTGAATCCTTATTACGTGTTGCCTACATCTTGGCGCAATATTTTTAATAGGTGCGTTTTAATCATCCGCTTCTGCTTTACATTTATCGCTTTTCTTGTTTTAATCTGACAGGTTAGAACGACTGAACCGACAATTCCGGAAGCATAAGCGGATGATTAAAACGCACCTGATATTTTGCTTGCTGCTGTCAGTGTCAGTGAATATTATTTTTGGAGTCACAGTTTATTGCTAAAGAATCAGTTAGCTCACTCGGACCAGTTGAAAGTTCCAAAATACCATCCACTCCAGGAATACAAATTCAGGATACGCAGAAGATTGCTGTTTTATTATAGGCGGTTGTCATATATTGTATTATCTGAGTTGCGCAGTGTATAAACTGGAACATTGAGATAAAAAGTGCCGACGCAGAGTGAGCGATCTGATTCTTTAGCTATAATCTGTGTCATAGGGTTCAAAATGGCCGCGCCCTATGTCGGGCGTGTCGGACCTCTCTCTTGCCCCGTATAGTAATCAAAGTATGTGGGTACCATCCACATATAAATAAAATGAAAACACATTTATATGAAGAATTTTACACACATGATGAAATTAATCTTTGCAGCTCATAAACTCACAGATGTTTTACATTTTAAATCGTAATTTCTTTTTAGTAAATCTATGAGTACATCTATTTTGTGGTTAGTTTCATAAAACATTACTTGTATAAATCTCACAATTAAATCATTTAAGCTTAAAGTTATATTTGGAGTTTTTTTTATTGCTTCCACTAGTCCCACTATAGTACACTTGGCGTCATATAAAAGTGGTACACTTATTTTTCCCAATGTAAAACCAACTTTACTTTTGAAAATGACAAACAGTAAGATTTGTCAAGTTTGCCAAAGCGCATTGTTACGATGTCAGATCCTCTACGATTGCTCGACGCTCTCATTTGTTAGGAGATTTGTGTTCGGCGAGTACTGGCTAATACCGGCCGATATAAGAGAAGCACCTCTTGGCGACGTTGTCAACAATAGAGGTGAGAATCTTTCTACTGAATTAATTCATTTGATTCATTCACCTAAAAAGATTCGTTCTTCAAGATTCGTTCTCAAGTGATTCACTTTAGCGAACCACGAACGATGTTATTCCGCCGATCCGGCGAATGAAATCGAACCGGACTTTTACGAATTTGAATACTACCTAACCTACCAACCTACTAGGTCGTCGAGTAAAATAATTATAACCAGCTTTATTTTAAAGTAAAGCGAATTAATGTTTCATATTTCATAAAAAAAATGCAGCTGAATAATAGATACATCCTTGTCCGCTAAGATAAACAACAATAACACAATTTTTTTTAAATGCTAAATATATAGCCAAAATTAACGCAAAATTATATATTCACGATTCGTCATTTATTGTTTTAATTTTACTTTGATTTAAATTTATTTATCAGACAACACGCATAAATTGTTTACCTAAGCTTAATACACCTCCCGTAAAGTGAGAAAAACAATAAAGACACATACCGCCACCGCCTGTCAGTTAGAGTTCTCGTATTATGCCGTAGAACGTAGAACGTAGAACAAAAGCGACCAATTTGCCGATGCCGATGTAAAATACCAAATCTTCGAATCCGAATCGAATGAACGAAGCAACCAAACTCGGAACTAAGCATGTTTGATCGATCGCAGAGCCATCGAGCAATTGACTCAAAAAAGATTTGAATCTTTTAAAAACAGGGAATCAATTCATTCGAGTCAGTCCACTGAATCGTTCTTTTTGAACGAATCGTTCGCGAATGACACACCTCTAGTCAACAACATTAAATTTGTAGGCTGGCTCACGAGCTAGGAGGTGCCTATCTACTTAGGAGGATGCACAATGGGCCTAGTGGAGCCTAAGTGCCGTGGGGTAAGCCATCCTCCACACATTACAGATACAGAATCATTAATCAATGATTGAAATTTATTTTCGGTAAAAATCCTAACTTTTTCTAAATTTACTAAATAATATACGAAATAAAATAACGTAAATTTAAAGACAGGGCGAATCAACAACAAAACGCAAAATATTTTATACTGCCATTGCCGATGATGTTTCGTTTATTAAGAGGATTCTTACTTTTGAAAATAGGCTTTAATTTGAAGGATTTTTGGAAAGGAATTGTAATTGATCTAGTTATCCGATGTTATTAAAAAATATATATGTTGTATAAACAACTGAAACTTAGATTACTCTTCATTTAAAATTTTTCAAAAATCTATAGGAGACACATTAAAAAAACTCGACCAACTTTAAAAAATTATTACGCGTACATTTTTATAAATATCAAAAAAACGAAGGAAGAGCGGACTTTTTTTATATGTTCCTAATTTGCTTTCAAAATTTCAATTAATTTGATGCGTTAGAATTGCCACAATTCCATTTTAAAAATGCATTGTTTTTAATGCAAAATCCAAGAGTATTCTCTCTATCCTTCGCATGCTTTCTTTGTCGTCTTGGCGACGCGGCGGCCTGCAACAACAAGTGATCCTCGGGATTGGGCGCTACGACTGCACGTGTTTCTGTGTGTCTAATATCTTTTTTGTACACAAAATTACTTTGATTTTTATGTAATTTTAATATAGGGAGTGTTCGGTCATTCAACTAAAATAATCTTCACGTCGGTTTTACTAGGTTACATGTTACCAAATAAAAATGAAAATTAGAAATGCACCGTCCAGAAAAAGGTAAGAATCCCCTTAACTTTAAGTTTATAATTATTTTATTTTATCTGTTCTGTGCTTATTACTTTTTATTAATAAAATATATTAAAAAAAAATCACTCATCGCTTTAAATACGTAAGTTGTATTTGCTATCACAGCGAATATTTAAAAAATATCTAAAATGATTTGAAATATTCTCGTTTACATCCGATTTGAGTCGTCGGGTCTCCTTCAATGCTGGGCAGACGCTCGTGGAATGCCTAATTGGTCAACAACAATCTGGCAAATCTGCCTTTATTTTCACCACTCACTTTTTCCTCCCTTGGCTTTCACGTTCATTCAAGAATACCACTTTTCGGGAAAAGTGAAAATTAGAAGTAAATATATTCCCCGAGAGTTTTAATATCTCTCATATTTAAGTTTATTTGATATAGACAGACAATTTCCAATTAATTCATTTGACTATCTCCTTTTCTCATATAGTTTGTAACGTTGGCTTTCTAGTTTTAAATATGTAGTTTTTTACAATAACGTTGAATTTTGCTTGCAAAGGCAACATCTTACCTTCTCGTTTTGTATACAATGGAATAAGAAAATGAAGAATCCTTGCAAAGAGTTCAAAATTGCAAAAACGTATGCCATGGCAACTGATTCTTTATTTAGGTACAAGAAACCAAAAGTCCACGTTAAACCTAAGAGGAACACCAGAATGAAGGCTCCTTTCAACCAGGCCCTGCGAAAATATAAAACATTTTTTTCAAAATCTTTACTGCATCAATAAGTGTTGCTAATAAGCTTCAAGCCAACCATGAAAACAAAAAAAAATACTACATACATTTTGTGAATT
Source organism: Psylliodes chrysocephalus (assembly GCA_927349885.1). Lineage (NCBI taxonomy): Eukaryota > Metazoa > Arthropoda > Insecta > Coleoptera > Chrysomelidae > Psylliodes > Psylliodes chrysocephalus. The sequence goes on from OV651826.1 coordinate 3,859,150, forward strand.
AGATTAGATAAAGATGTAAATACATTTTAATGTTTGATAGCTGACATCCAAACTGACAAAACGTATCCAAATCTCAACAATTTTGGAGGAAAACGCGAAAAATAATACATATTTTTTTAATAAAAAATAATACGTAGAATAGTTCATGTAAATATCCTAAAACCCAACAAATATAAGTAAAATATTTACATATTTTTATGAAATTTGGACACTATTAGTTTTAAAGGCGGCTTATCAAATTAAAATTTATATACAGGGTTTAAGGTGTACACACATCAATCTATTATATTTATATACATGCTGTTTTTTCCGTAAGCAATCAATACCTAAAAATTAATCATATAAGTGGTAATTCTATAACGAATATTATGTTAAAATTTAAAGGACGTTAAAAATATAACGTATAATAAATATGAAAAGCAATTCTGTAAATTCATGAAAAATTTTAACTTGTCATAATTAACATAATGGTTCATTTGTGCCGCAAAAATCTATTCTATAAGCAGAAATATGTTAAAAATTTAACATATATGTGTTAATTTAATGTCAAACTGCTGACAAGTGGGAACTGACATTTAGATATGGCAACCCTGTGAGCCTGTTGTCATTGACAATGATACATACATAGTTATATAGATTGCTCAAAGCAGGTCGTTTACGAGCGGCCATATTGCGTCGCAAGTGCTCATTAATTAGGCATTCCAACGACCTGTCCAAATGGCTACTAGTGGGTAATGACAGTTTAGATATGGCAACCCTGTTGTCATGTTGTCATTAACAGGGTCAATGATACATATATAGTTATATAGATTGCTCAAAGCTGGTCGTTTACGAGCGGCCATATTGTCTGGTAAATATTTATTAATTTGAATCGGTTTAGCAAAAATGTGTTTTAAAACCAATTTTTAGCCTTTAGGTATTTAAAAAAAATAATTGCTTATATTTTTACTTTAAGGCATAAGCTTATGTTTATTTTGAAAAATATGGATGATCAATCTATGTAACTATCTATTTCATTGATCTTGTCAAATCACCAGGCCTACAGGGTTGCCATACTTTTGCCATATCATAACCCGTCAAAACCCACTGGTAGTCATTCAGTTTGGAATGCCTAATTAGAATCGATTTTGCAAAAATGTGTTTACAAACAAATATTTAGCCTTTGAATATAGTAAAAAAAATAATTACCTACATTTTTACTTCAAGGCATAATCTTATGTTTATTTTTAAAAATGGATGATCAATCTATATAATTATCTATTTCATTGACCTTGTCAAATTAACAGGCCTACAGGGTTGCCATAATTTTGCCATCTAACCTATCACTGGTAACCATTTTGTTTGGAATGCCTAATTAGTAGGCTTTAAAACTTAGCATATAAGAAATTATGATTTTTAATTGTTTAAGTCAACTTATAATGCGAGAAAATCATAAAATGGACCATTTTAAAAGTACTCAGGTAATTTTAACAGTAGAAATTATACAAATTGTATTTAGAAATTTTATTTATAGTGTATATAAACTTTTTGTAGTTAGTAATTGATTTGCCGTAGAAGGGCACTATTATAAGATTACTGGGGTTAGTTTTGTTTATATTGAAAATTGATGGCCTACCAAATAGTTTATAAAGTACATTCGGCCGCTACTTTTTTCAATATTCTTGTGCAAAAACAGGCAGATACAATTTATTTGACAAAAGGAATGACATTTATTTGACAGACCTTAGAACTTAACCATACTTTTAACGTATGTTAATTGATTCGAAAATTTAATGTATGCGTTAATTTTATTTTTACAGAATTACAATTTATGTTAAAATCGCAAAATTTAACGCCCGTTAAAAATAAACGTATTGAATTACAGAATTACCACTAAAGTATACTTAATATTTTACAGCGGGTTATTTTTGGAATTATACCTAATTATATTAATAAGGTTTTTTTCAAATGTGTTAGTATTCTATACAATATTATGTTCACTGAAAATTAGGGCAGTTTTTTTACAGGTTCAGCAATTGTTCTGCATAACTTAGATGAAGAAGAAAATTAGGAAACTGTAACAACTTCGCAAACACTTCACAGAATTAGGTTCATGTGCAGGTGATGTGAGCAAGAAGGATCACACTATCGAAGTGCTAAATTTACGAGACATATTCGGTGATGAATGCCTAAGTGGTTCGGTAAGCTCCCGCCAAACTTTTGAAGATTTAAAAGTAGGAAAAATGAAGATTACTTATTTTAACTTTATATTTACTTCTTAATAAATAGTTAGAATAAATATTTTTGAAAACCTATTGTATAAAATAGGATTGGAATGTTTATTTTAGACGAAGATACTATTTACTTAGGCCGCCTTAGCGACAGAAGGGACACATTAAGTCGCAGTGTATCTAACACCCAATTACAACATAACATAAATATGAAATAGAAGCAAATTCAGATGTAGAAATAGGAATGATATAACTACTTTTATTTTTTGATCCATAACATTGATATATAACGATGAAAACCGTACAGGACCCTTTTATTTTGCCTAATTCGATAAGTATACACTGAGAACACTGACAGACTGAAAGGTCAGAAGAAACACCGGAACCAGATATAAACCTTGGAGTACCAAAAAGAACCATTTCGAGGTTTCATACAAGACTGAGTTCAGAAAAAACAATTACTGGGAGAATGTCCCAAAACAAGCACAAATATAGAAAAACCATACTCAAAAAGGACGAGAGAACTACTCTCTATGTTTAGGAACCAGTTGAAAACAATAACAGGACTCATGACCGGGAATGCCTTGGTAAAAGGACAACTGAACAAAATAGGTGTATACAATGGAAACATACTGGGTCGACTATGTCACAAGGAATCAGACTGCGACTGTAAAACGTTTGATTGCAAAATACAAACACTTTTTGAATTACAGGTTGATCCAAGATTTATAGAACAGACTGGGTCAAAGACTTAAACAAACTTGTGTAAAAGGGACAAAGATGGATCACTCCTTATTAATACTAGTTTAGGTTTAGATTTTAAATGAGTGGGACATCGATGGATGTATTATTGTGCTCCTTCTGCTGAGCTTTAAATACCTTTGATAATTGAATTGTATCGCCTTTAATTTCACCACTAACATGTTTGTTTTCTTTCTAGAAATATGTACACGCACTTTTGGAGCCCATTATGCTATCTAATATCGAACAAACTTTTTATATAAATTAAAATAAAATTTCGGATTAATATGATACCACTCTTATTGATTTATTAAACATATTTGGGGGAAAAATCCTAATGGTTTCAGTTTTTTCTTGTTTTCATGGCCTTTCCATTGTTGGAATTTAAAAAGCATGCAAAAATACTAATCGTGCACTACTCTATAGTAAGAAAGACAATAAAGAAAATTCTTACAAATTAGCTTGAAATTTGGTATGAAGTGCATTTTCCTCCTTTCCACTACCATAGGACAAGATCGCCATGCAAGAGAGAGAAATCATATTAGAATTAATACCGTGCCACAAATTAGTTAAAGCAAATTAGAGTAAACTTTAGTAAACAAAATATTGTTCTGACGTTATATTATTTGTTAGTCTAACATTCAGTTGCAAAAACCCTTGTTAAATCTCTCAATAGCTAATGCTTCGATAACTTTATTAGACTGCATAATTTGAATTTCATATCATTCAAACTCATCACAGTCTCAAGCTCTGTAAAATTTTAGCAAACCCATATATTTTAATTATCGTTTTTTGCAACCAGATGTATGACTATTAAACTTTTAATATTTACATTTGGAAACTAGTATCCTTAGTATTCCTTTATTAAGAATAATGCTAATTCACCACTTTATAATTTTCTCTCTATCTTCAATTCCTTTAACACAATTTTTAAATATCTATTGTGTCTTTAAAAGCAAAAATGCAACATTCAATACATGAATTTAAAAAAACGCCTTATTGAGAAATATATACAGGGTGTTATTAATAATTGCCCATATTGAAATTGAAGAATCTTTGATCCAAAATATGACGATTTAACCTAAAAGACTTACATAAAATATTCCACCTAAATAAAATATTATTGTACCGTTTATTTATTTTATTTATTTACACTAAGAATCCACTTTATTTTAAGACCAAATATACTATACTAATTTACGTATCAAATACTTATATACTAATTTATATTAATCCGCTCACAGCGATATCTCAACTGAACTCCCTTATAACAACAAATTTTTGACTATTTATATAAAAATGTGACACTTATACCTTGTCTCGAACATTCTACATGCTATTGATTCGACTAGACTAGTATCTACCTTGACCGACACTGACGTATACAGGAGAGTTTCGGAGGTGACTTGTTTCGTCGAATATTTTTGGTGGCTAATGCGAAAAGTGAAGGCCGTAAAAAGCCCAAATAAGGCAGAGAAGGACTTAAAGGATTTGAACATGACCGGACTAGTCGAAAAAAAATTAGATAATGATGTTTTAAATAAATATGTCATTGTAACATTTACGACAGTGGCATAGAATGTAGAGGATGAAAACTATCTACCTCTACTGTACTAAGAGAAAGTGTCCTAATATGCATGTTCTCGGTTAGAAGGAATATTTACGTTAAATCGGCATATTTTGGGTCAAGGATTCTCCAGTTTGCATATGGACAATTATTAATAAAACATCCTATATATATTTTACACAACGAAATGTTATTAAAAAATATATAAAATGATCCAAGTGAAAAATTATGACTTTCAATTTTTTATGTAGATTTAAAAAAATTGTTAAACTAGTAAAAGGTGAAAAATAAAAAAAAAACATTGAAAATTAGTTGCCAGTCCAAATATTTTTGTTCCTGTAAAAATTTGCTCCAATTTGTTTTAAAACGGATTATTTTGGTATTACCATCTCCAAAATGCAGTTTATTTTTGTTAATATTTTTAGCTATTTTTACATTTTGGATATTAAAGCGTTAATAATATACAAATACATTTAAAGGTATTAAAACTAAATGAAAGCAAAAATAATATTGAGGATTTATAATAATTAAAATTGTTTTCAATCTTGCTATAAAATTTAATAATTCTAGGGATTTATTTTTAATTGTGACTTTATGTAGAGTTTTAAAGTGCTATTAAACAAAACCGCTTTTGATCGAAATTGGAAATTAAATAATTATACAATCATGAAAAATTAACAAACATGCTTGCAACGTTCATTTACACAATTTAAATAAATAATTTTATACACATTTTCACAAAAAGAAATAACTAAAAAAATACTGTTGTATAAAGAGATTAAAAAAAACATTTCATGGAGAACAAAGATATATATTATTTTTGTCAAATTTAATTACATGCAGATTCAACCTATAATCACACTAAAATACCAACTAAACAAACTACCAATGCTTTTATAAATAAAGTATCCAATTCATACTCAATTTTTGTTGAAACAATATGTATAAACAGGGGCGCATATACGAGGGGGTAATGTGACTAATTACCCTCAAGAATTTTTAAACCTTACTTTTTATAGGTACTAAACTGTATTATTATAAAAAATAAAGTCATAAATATTACCACTACCCCCCGGACTTGAACTCTGGATGCGCCACTGTATATAATCAAGAATCAAAGTAACAGTATTTTAAAATGAAAGTATCAACTACAAAACTTACCTAGTACTAGCAAGGCGGGAATGTTCCTTATTTTTCATAGACACTGTATTACTAGAGTGCTTGCACATCATTATTATCGCCATTATCAAAAATATTACATTCAGCTGAAACAATTATTTAAAATATCATCGAATATTTCAGAACAATTTTTTATTTTCTAAGACAGAATCGTACATCAAATAATTTCAATTAAAAAATAAAACTCTTCTATAAAATAGAAGAAACTCTGACAGAAATCATTTAAGGTTGTGTGTTTTATAGTAGATAGCAGTTTTATATATTGTGGGTATTTATTGAACACGTTGAGTCTAGATACTTTGTTGCATGAGAAAGGCATATCGTCGCTTTTCCACAATACTGTTGTAACTTGAAAAAGTGAAAATCGAGATTTTCATGTGAATTGGTATAAAATTTATTTTGCGATGAATAGTGCTGTATCTCCGAATCTGTATCAATTTTTGCTAGGTAGGAAATGCATCGCTATTTCATAGGCAGAAATCGCCATTCTTTTTTTATAGATTAATCTTGCAACTACCAGTCACGAGTAAATCGCCTATCGCAATTTGTTTCCGTAATGTTGTATTTCCAATTTAGCGTTATATTTTAGAAGCACTGTTATTTCTCAAGTTGAAGCAGAATTTTTAGAAAAAAAAATTTCTGCTATGCGAAGTTGTCGTGAATCACTCTTGTATGAAACAGTTTTGTTTAAAACTAATTTATGCTATAATGAAACATTTTTGTGAGCTAAGTGATGTATTTTGATTTGAACGCTATTCGCACTAACAGTCTTCATAACTGTGCGGTATCTCGAAATACCTTGTTTCCTATAAAAATTGAAGGTTCGAGTCGAGTGGATGAAGCTGAAACATTTTTTTTTAACTGAACTACTAGTGGGGAAAGGACTTCTTTAGAATTTGTTCTGAATAAAGGAGGTACGTCCAACTGATTTGCTTAAATTTTCAGTTGTCGAGCTCATTCATGAAAAGTAGAGAACTCTGGCATATACAGGTTGTTCCTAAATATCAGGTCAATATTTAAGGAGGTATTTCCTTGGCCTATTTTATAACTAAAGTTTTTTTTAACACCCTATACCAGCCGTACTCAACCATTTTTTTTCTTCTGGTCACATACGTATATGTTTGTTATGTTACACAGGCCGCAATATTTTTGGATGATGACCCTTTATTTAGACCATCCATTTAAAATTAGTTAGTGGGAATCTCTAATAAATAAAACATAAACATATCCTGTCGGGTTACTGCAAAAACAAGATAACACATTTTTCAAGAAAACGCTGTTCAAAGGTTTAAAATTGAATAAAAAATCAGTATAAACTTTAAACTGTTTGATAAACAATAACTCCAATGAAAACAAGGTATTCAAAACATAATTAGCCTTCACAAAGTATAGAATAAGAATCTATCGATTTGTAACCAAATAGAAAAAACTTCACTGCTTATTTTAGCTGTCTACATACAGGTCATAATATTCAATATATGTGACGCTATCTTCAATGGAAGGTTGAGGTACTGTGTCTTTATCATTATTGGATATAGGTACATTATGATAATAATGGTGAAATTCATCAGGTGTAGCACCTGATTTGCAAAGTTTTAGTAAATCTTTCTTCTTGGCATTACTAATGCCTTGCACTTTTTTTAAGTACTTTCAGAGCTTTTTTTACTCTTTCGGCCATCCCTCGGCCAGTATGGCTTGGGTTTTTCAAGAAATGCGAAAAGCTGGTGTTTCAGTGTTGTTTAGGTGATTTAAGAAGTGCTTTTGGTCGTTTTAACACAAAAACAATAAGGAGACGAGCGTCAGCATTCCCGCTCGTTACAGCCTGACCAATTACTTGTTACGGCTTGACCAATCATTGGTTCACCACGGCGATTTGGGCATCACGTGTTATCATTTATTGTTTTTTAAAGGTTAGCAGTATCGTAGAAATAAAGGGTGACATAATTACCTTGTCGATTTCGGACAAATCGAGAAAGGCCAGAGACGGCTCTAGGCAAAACAAATGGCTTGGGCAAAATGATAAGTATTTCAACAAATACGTTCAACAAAATAAATGAAATGATACTTGAAAGCGGTCTTCCCAAAGGTTCCACAATAAGCCCGTCTCTCCTTATAATAGCTATTAATTATATACTGAAAGGCCTTAAACCACCAGTCAAAGCACGTCTATATGCAGATGACTTAGTCGTATTCTACAAGGGCAAGAACATAAACAATATTTTTTCATATACCCAACAATTTATTAACCAACTGGAGATTTGGTCACAGCAAACTGGCGTTACCTTTTCTACCGCTAATACTCGTTACACCCTATTTTCTGCTGTCACACCTGAATTAACACTTCACAATAAAAATCTAAAATCCGAATCATCCATAAGGTTTCTGGGAATGACCTTTGACTCATCTTTAACATGGAATCTTCACATTAAAAATCTGATCTTATCCTGCCACAAAAGACTCAATCTTCTAAAATTGCTTTCAAATAAAACCTGGGGAGCCGACCATCAGACACTGCACCTCTGAACACTATCCACAACACAGCACTTCAAATAATCACATATTTTGGAGATGAAAGTGTACTTAACTCGAATACCGAAAGTGGAGGTATCTTGTTGTTGCAGTAACCCTATGATCGAAACGTTTATTTAAAAATTAGCGTGGTATTTAGTGCAGCGACCGATGAATGTTTTCGCGCTTTTTAACAATTTTAAAAAGAGAAACCTCTAGTTTTTAAAAACACCTTAATAATAGTGTTTGGGCCCACAAAAAAGCTTGGAAGGGCCGCATGCGGCCCGGGTTAAGTATGGCTGCCCTATAACATTAAAAAAAATTAGGTCATAAATAGACAAAGGAGTAATTTTCTCCATTATTGACCATGATTTAGGATCACCTTGTACAAAATAAACAAAACGTAATAGTTGTTGCTAAGCCCTTTATCCATAAAGATTACCGTCCTGTTTTATTCCAACTACAGATATCCTGTACATATTCATTGTTGTAGGGAGTGACGAGTTAAGTGATATTTTTAGAAAAGAACAAATACTATTTACGTATTTTTTTTTAATTTTTAATTACTCGCTCCAGAAAAAAATATTTTCCCGAAAAATCTTAAGATCAAGCTGAAAGTGATACACGTTTAGTTCAAGGAATCGTATAAAGATATGGCGGTATGAAAATAAAAATTAGGCTTAAAGAAGTTTCAAAAAAGCTACAAACAAAAACTTTCTGTCCGACCAGAGAAGAAGAAGAAGGCATTACGGAAACTTGTTGAAAAGAATATAATACCAAAAAGTTACTACAAGTTTTATACCAGTTTGAATAAAAATAGTTTGCTGCATAGTTCGACCAATAATCGTAACTGGATGAGTGAATACACGAGAATAGATGGACAAATATTGTGCTGTGGTGCGTTCACCCATCAGTATTTCTAGTTTGTCTACAATTTCTGGTCGAATCATACTTAACCATCGAAGAATTTTGTCTTTTGTTCAATTTTCAATGATATTACACATTTTTTTTGTTAATTAGAAAGTTGTTAGAATGTAGGCTTTCACGGCCGGCGTCAATGTAATTATTTCTGGTCTTTCTTGGTTATTACTACCAACGTTTCAGCTGCAATTCCGGCAGCCATCTTCAGTAGCGTGGACGAAGTACTCTTCTCGACGTATCAAATTGAAACTGAATCCTCCTTCGCTTCGAGTGTGGTATTTATATGCGTGTCAGCGCGGGCTTTTTTGACGTTACTGGTTACTGGTACTGGGCGGTTTTATTTTCGTGCTTTTTAATGATGTGTGCCAGACCCTAGGTAATTGACTTTTTTCTTCCTTTCTATTGAAGTTCTTTTGTTGTTTGTGTATTTCTATAGGCTCACAAGTGCAATCTGGTCGAGTAATGTTTTGATTTTGCTAGTAGGTCGGTGTTTTCCAAAAGGATCTTATGTTCTCCGTCGGATAATGTGTGATCGGCGACTTTACACTTTTCAGTTTGTCTTAAAGTACAACTTCGTTTATGTACTAATGCTTCTCTTTGTTTATCCTATGTATACTTTTTCTCAAATGCATAGAATTTTCTAGACTCCTGCTGATCTGAGGGGGTCTCTGCGGTCTTTCGCTGTTTTGAGATATTCCCTTATTTTCTTTTTTGGCTTGTGGACAATGCTGATTTTCTTTTTGTTTAAGATTTTCTCAATACGATGAGTGACACCTTCTACATACGGTATATAGACAGTTCCTTGGTTTTGTTCTTATTCTCTCTTAGGCGCGTAGCACGGATTAAAAATAAAGACATGATTATGTCTTTTTTGCTGTGTCCGTTTGCTTGTAACACAGTTGTCAGGTGTTTCATTTCATCGTTAATGTGTCTTGGTTCACATATCTTTAAAGCTCTGTTTACTAAGGTGTGCTTCTGTTTTCGATAATGGTTGGATCCATATTGTAGGTATCCATGTGGCTGCTTTCTGTAAACTTTGTGGCCTAGTCTTCTCGGATGACTAATACATCTAGGAAAGGAATTTGTCGGTTTTCTTCTATTTTCATGGTGAACTGGACTTTAGGATGAAAATTGTTCAGATGGTTTAGGAAATTCTGGAGTATTAATATTTTCCTAACTTATCCAAACAATCAGAATTCAAGAAACCTATTTGAATATTAAGAAACCAAGAAAAATATTAAATTTTTTATATAATTTACAAGGCGATATTACTTGCCGACGACTAATGGAAAGCAAATGAAGTTGTGAGAAAATGTAAAAGTGCTCTCCTGTAAAAAAAGGTTTTTTGCATTGCAACAGTATTCCGGAAAAGCGACGATATGTTAAATTGCGTTTTTCTCTAAAACAGTTGAAACAAGTATAATTTTACTTAAAAAATTATGTTTATATCATAATTTCTAATCACAACTACTAAAGTTTTGTCAACAAAAGTTTGATCCAATTCAGGAATAGCTCATGTGGCCACATCCTGAATCAAAATGAAAAATATTGAATTAAATAATATCTATGAATATGTTGTGAAATTATCCAAAAAAAAAAAGGAAAAAAGAACAATCAATTTTCAACAGCAACATTTTCGTCATATTTTGATTCAAATAACCTGCGCTTACTTTATGCCTCAATAGTTATGACGTATCGTATAAATGTCTAAACGTAGTTCAAAAATACAGGATGTCCCATTAGTGCGTAATTGTTCAATATTTCAATTTGTATTATAGGTAAATTTCAAATAAAAGTTATATGGACTAGAAAAATTCATGTTTTAAAAATATTTTTGGATATACAGGGAGTTGCGTTTTTGCCTGACAAATAAAAAGTATGTTTTTTAAATAGAACACCCTGTATTTTATTTTATTTTTAGAATGGTTTGGTAATGCTGTATTCAATCCTAGAATGTTTTTAAAAAATATTTCAATGTGGCCAGGCAATTAATTTTGTTTTTGAAATTTAGGTAGGTTTACATTGATTTCAAAATTGTTTAATATACAGGCTCATAAGCTAATGGATAGTGGTGATAGAACTGGTTTATTTTATACAATGTGTTTTGAAACATGTTTTAAATATGGCTAATTTTAAGTTCAATTTAGTCAATTTTTTCAAATGCAACATCCTGTATATTATCTTAGCATAACATTTCTTATAAATTTGCCTATATAACGAAACCAATATGTTAGCCAATAACAAATGTACAGGGTGTCCCATCAGTGCCTAATTGATCGATAGCCATTTTATTATTAGAAATATGAAGAAATTTTTAATATAAAAGATGTATGTATTTAACAATTATTCTTAAATATAAAGGGTGATCCATATATTTAATTGTTTTAACATCGTCAATCAATTTTAATTGACTTCGTTCATTTGCTATGTTGTATATAGGGTGTGTCAAAATATGAGGATACAATTTTCTCATTTAAAAAATTGAGAAAATCATTACCCCGCATTTTGACACACCCTATATACAACATAGCAAATGAACGAAGTCAATTAAAATTGTTTGAAGATGTAAAAACAATCAAATATGTATAACTACCAGCAGGGTGTTTTGCTTTAAAAATGTGTAAGTTTTGTCAGCTCTTCGTTTATGGACCACCGTATATTTACAAATATTTATTAAACATGGTCATACAACTTTTATATGTATATTTTTTTATTTCCAATAATAAAAGAGCGATCGATCAATTACGTACTGATGGGACACCCTGTATGTGTTACTGGTTTGCATGTTGGTATCGTTGGGTAAGGAAATTTATAAGAAATTTTATGCTAAAATAATATACAGTGTGTTCCATTTGAAAAAACGGAGTAAATTGAACTTAAAATTGACCATATTTAGGACATGTTTCAAGAGGCTTTGTATAAAATAAACCAGTTCTATCACCAGTATGAGTTAGCTTGGTATCGTATAAGTCTGCATTTTAAACAATTTTGAAATCATTGTAAACCTACCTAAATTATGATAATTTAATTTGGGGTTTGCATCATTCTCTAATTTGGCAACCCTGTAATTTAAAAAAAAGGGTTAAATACAGTATTACCAAACCATTCTAAAAATGAAATAAAATACAGGGTGTTATATTTAAAATGTATATTTTTATTTGTCAGACAAAAACGCAACACCCTGTATATCCAAAAATATTTTTAAAAGACGTATTTTTTAAATCCATATAACTTTTATTTGAAACTTGTTTGCGTATTAATTGAAATATTGAACAATTATGCGCTAGTCGGACACCCTGTATAAAGGGACCAATATAAAAACTTGTAGGGCACTTATACTATTACAAATAAATATACTGTTTAAAAAAGAAGTTTTAAATATAAAACAATGAGTATATAAGGAGTGATACACAAAAAATGTTACTCATTCTTCTTTTTAAGCGTCAGATTGGATTTAATTCAGAGTAGTTATCACGGACATGACTTGTATCTCTGTCTTTGTCGGTAATGGTTTGCCTTAGAAACATTTTTTTTGGTCACTCTTTATAATTTATTATACAACGCACTAATATGTATTTAAAAGTATTTAATGATTGGTTTTCTTACCGAAATTATAACAGCAACGGGAACAACAAAACTGAAGATAAAGTAATTGTCTGTTTGCAACCAACAGTGCCTGTAAGTACCATATCCTTGTGGATAGATAAGTGCGGAAATGAATATTATAATAAACGGAAGACCATAAGCAATTAGATAGTACCAACGCATCCTGGACTTCTCAGCTTCAAAAACTTCTATAAGCATTACATAAAGTTGGAAACCTACAAAAATAAATTATATATAAGTGTGAGTATTTGTTTTTTTAAGTTTAAAAAGTACTGCACCTTCGAAAAACATCCAAAAGAAAGCACATAAGAAGAAGTATTGCAAAAATCCAGCTATAACACCACAAATAATTCTGTTTTCAGTCTGACTAATTCCAAACAAAAATATTACTTCTGCTACTAAAAGGCATATACACAAATTACAATGGATTGTCGTTCGGTCACTCTAAAAAAAATGTATGAAGAATAAGTTGTAAGTAAATAAAGTAGATCATATTATTACCTTGAGTCCTCTGAATAACTGAAAAGTGATAATTGCTAATACTAAACATATAATAGATATTATACAACCCACATATGTAATGACTTGCAAAGCAATTTCATGTGACATGGGCAAATACACAGCATGAACATCCATAAGTATAGCAAAGTTTGTCAGATGCTCACAGAAACATATAGTATGCGTAGAATTTGAGAGTAAGAAATCAACATAGCATCCTTCTTCTGACCAAGCATTTGTAGTATAATCCCAAAATACACATGTTGGATTGCTCACGTTTTCAGTCTTGAGATGTTTCATGGTTAATTTGACAGGTTCTTTAAGTTGGATATGTCTGCCTTTGCCCAAACTAGCTGATATTACTTTGCTATTTAGAACTTTGGATACATTATTGCTAGGATTAGGTGTATCTATCCCTTCTGGTTGCCATTGCAAAATTTCTTCTAAACGGTCAAATGCTACAAAAACTAGTCTAACTAAGGAACCATCACTATTTTCTAATAAAGCTCCCCTGGGCAATTCTATGGTATCATTGCTCACTTGCCATATTTTCATAACATCATCTTCTGGAAATTTCTCTTGTGATAGAGATCTTACATCTAAAACTCGAACTGAAAGTACTGAAACATATGTTTTCGTTAAAGAAATCCTCATCTGCACTACAATAAATTATACTTACATATATTTTTGAACATTCGGTCTACAGTCTTTTTACTATTTACAGTCTCAGCTAGAAGAAAAGCGTTGTCTTCTAATTCTATTAGCAATGAAGTGGCCACATTCATTTGTTCCCTGTAGCTCAAGTCTTTCCAAGACGAATGTTGGGAAGCATCTAATAAGTTGCTGCCAGTTTGTGCAACATCAGAAAGCAACTCAGTTACAAATTGCTCTCTTTGGACAACATCTTGGAATGTTTCAATATCTTTGCTCATCTTTTCCGTTAATTTTTGTATGATTTTCGTGGTGAACATCATATCTCCACCAAAAAGCGTTTTGCTGCTCGTTACTTGAGCTAAATCATTGGTTATAGACAGCAAAGGGTCTCTACCAACGATTATTCTTTGTTCTAAACTAGTTAACCAAACAGATCTGCACTCGCTGAGATCTGGATTTGGTGGGAACCACTGGGGTTCTTTCGAATTAGGCAATGCTTGGCAGTGCCACTTGGCAAATCCCGTTGTACCACCGGGACACGGTTGGATGGATGTTGTATTTACTTTAGTCCAGTTCCAGTATATACTGCGGACTGTTTGAGGACTACAATGATAAGGTATAGTATCGCCATCTTTTCCCCACGATGGGATCATGCTTGGTACTGATGTGTATGTGACGTCATCTGGTAAATAATTAAAATGTTAAAATATATTAAGATTAATTATTTTTATACTCAATACTTACATGTCACTTTATTGTGTTCGTGTTCTCCATCTGGCATAACAGTAGTAAATGGAAGTGTGGTAATTTCTTCTGGAATGTGGTAAAGTTTATCATCTACTTCAGAATCTATGATTTCAATTGGTTGTACAGGTGGTTTCGATGAATGCGTTACAGAGAAGTGACGTGTTACTGTTGTAGATTTTGTTTTAGATGTAGTTGGACCTAGATAAAATGTAAAACTTTTATTGTAGACGATAAATAAATAAAGTAAAGGGTATCTTTTTAATTTAATTCATACTTTTAAGCCTCTGAATAATATTTTGCAGAATATATGGGATGATTCAGTGTCCAACTGAGACTAGTTTAAAGATTTTGCATAATAAAAAAAAATGTTTGAAAATAAGTTAAGTACAAACCAGAAGCTGGTGGTGGAGACATAACAGACGGTTTTGGTGGTGGTGATGGATGTGTAGGTCTCGAAGAAGGTGGTTTACTGGTAGTCCACATCGGTGGTTGTGATGTAATCAACCATGGCGGACTTGGACGACTAGTAGTTGTTGTTGTCGTTGCTGAAAATAATAATTAATTAACAGAGGAATAATCCATAAAACTTAATATCAATTGTTTCTATAGTGGTTCTAGAACAGAACATTTTTTTGTAATTTAGCGAAATAATTTCATTTGGGACGCGCCACTTTGGTATACATGATTCGGTGAGCACATTGAAATAATTATGAAAAAAGTATTATAATGGAGGGACAGAAAGATAAAATGTAAAATGTTTTAATTTTTACGCGTCGTGTCGAGAGCAGCAGACACAATTTGAATGTTTTAATTTGAGAAATGATGTTTATAAAAAAAGCGTCGACGATAATATAAACGAATCGACTAAATGACCAAAACAAACAGTGCCCTAATGAATCTGATGTTTAACTTTGAAATGATGTCTTTTTGTTTGTTGGCAGACCACTGTTTGGGGTTGTCTGATGGCCTTTTTCACAGGAATTTTGCTAAAGTAAACATTGTAAGTACGTTCACGCCAAACAGAAGAGCGTAACATTTCGGACCTCTCATTTTTGTTATCACATGACAAAAACACTATGAAATGATGGATATATTTCACAAATTCTTTTTCCTATTTACGGTTAAAATGTTGCAGGGTGTAATGCTTTTTATTTTTAAATATTCAATAATAATTCAAGCTAAACTTTCACAAATCACAATCATTGAATATAGTACAGAGATTAGATTTTTCATTTTGCGTTAGTTCTACGAACATCGTTTATGAACCGCTAATATTTTTTTAATAACTATTAATTCTACACATATAACTAGTTGTGGTTTATTTATTTACTGTGAAAGGCGGCAACGGCGACGTTGATGGTGGAAGTCGAATTGTACCAATAACCTGGAATGGGGTAGAATGCCAAAGTGCATGTTGTATTAATAGAACTAGGTGCGACTCTACAGGCGCAGCCATTTTTACTGTTCATCTCACTCGGTAGTATTTATAATAACCATTTTCTGTTTCACATTGTTATTGTCTCATCCACAATCTGTTGCACCAGATCTCAGATAAAACAAATGAATAATAGATAACTAACGGTTTGGATTGGTTTGAAGCTAGTATGAACCGTTTTTTCTATTACTTTCGCTTTCTCTTGGGAACTGTAAGTTTTGTTTGTAAATTTTGTGGTTTTATATTCCCAAGGCATATTTTTAAAGTTTTTAGAGTTTCTAGTAGGTTTTTTAAAGAATTTTGTTAGTTGTAAATCTAAAAATTATGTCTGTTTGCCCTAAAACATACATTTGAAGAAGTTTCACGTCGTTTCAAAGGTAAGTAAATAAAAAAACATATGGGCGATACAAACTTTGAAGCAATGGAAATTTGGATTCAAAAACCTAGAATTGGGAACGGTTGAAGTTAACAAAATTAACAAAAACACTAAAATATATTGGAAACATTTTATAAATTATGTTTAAGTAAATTATAATAATATTATGTAATACAATACATACCATACATTTTAAACTTAGATATTTAAAGTAAAATAAATTTTTGTGCTAATCCTAGAACGAAAACATTTTATGAAAATATAAACTACTCCAAAGAGTTTCTTGTATCCTCTGAAAATTAGTAATGAAATTAATTATACTTATAGAATGATTATATTGTAAATATTTTATAATTCTTTTTAGAGAAAATTTACTTCCTACTGAATATAGTGAA
The DNA here is from genome assembly GCA_927349885.1 of Psylliodes chrysocephalus. Lineage (NCBI taxonomy): Eukaryota > Metazoa > Arthropoda > Insecta > Coleoptera > Chrysomelidae > Psylliodes > Psylliodes chrysocephalus. Next base: position 3,875,987 of record OV651826.1, read on the forward strand.
AGAGAGAGTCTAGAAGAGATTTATAATTATAATTGGAACATACTGGATCAGAAAATTCAAGTTGTTCCACCGACATTGCTCCAAAAGCTATAGAATAGGTTATTTAATTTATAAAGAAGATATCTATAAAATCAGAATGGCACATATTATTTTGAAGATTATTAAAAGATCTAAAATTTCAAAAACTTTAAAAATATGTTGAAAGTTTATTATTGAGAAGTTTCTTAATCTATAACAAGTCAGAGGGGGTTATTCTCTAACTTTCGGCCGAAAACACATAGCACCAAAATAACCAAGCGGACTTGTCAACAAAGTTTGATCACCAATACGACAAGCATGGGATTATGGTATTCTCTAATGCTAGACGATTGTGCTATTCGTAAGTGCTTTTAATTTTTGTCATAAGCTGTCATAATTATAAATCGTAAATGCCGATTGATCTAAATATCAAATGTTAGGATTTGAATGTCATTTTGACATTATTATAATTATAAACTATATTAGTATACACACAACCAAACTTATATGGAATCGCTGTGTATTTCTGAATAAACTTTTTGTAAGGAAAAAATTTGGTGTCCAACTTTAAAATAAGGCTTTTTGTTCAAAACAAACATGATTATAAAGAAGAAACGACTGCTGGACTAACAGATGTGCAAAGGGGAAGAATTATTGCTCTCATTGAACAAGGAATGTCCCAAGACAGTTGTTGTATCGAAAACATATGAAAGGTACTTGGTTCTAGAAACTCTCAAGAACAGGCCCAGATAAAGTCGTCAAAGAGTCACAACTGAACAACAGGAACGCTTTGTGTGCCAAATTGCTAGAAGAAATCCCAGTGTTTCTCATCCAGAGCTATAAGAACAACTTCTCGAAGCTACAGGTGTAAACGTTTCAGTTGAAACCCTAAGAAAAAGACTTCGCGCTCGAGGGTTGTACAGTAAGAGAGAGTTACGGGTGACACCGTTATCTAGCCAAAATAAAATTGAACGGTTATATTGGTGCCTTCAACACCAAAACTGAACAATTGAGAATTTGGCAAAATGTTCTTTTTTCGGATGAGACCAGAATTTGCCTAAGATCAGATGACCATCAAATTGGGGTTCTCAGAGTTCCAGGAAGATGAGCAAAGACTCCACGCTGCCAGATCTGTCCCAAGATGTCAAGGAAGAACAGTAATGTTCTGGGAATGTATTATGCTGGGAGCTCGTCGAAACAATTCAGGAAATTTCGCACAGCTTATTGATGCAGCATTAGCAGAATGGGAAAACATACCCCAAGATAATGTTGACAATTTAATAAGAAGCATGTCAAGGCGAATAGAAGCTTTCATAAGGGCTAAAGGTGGTAACACGGATTGTTAAAATTACCAATTTTCTTTTTGGTTTTGCTTTTCGGCTATTAAAAATTTAAATCTCATTTCGTTTCAGAAACCAAAAAAATACCATTGTGTTTATTTTGTCAACCAATTGATTATTTTTATTGCCATGTGGGTTATTTGACATTGAAAGTCTTTGGTAAGGGCTAAGTGTTATTCATAAACAAAGAATGTTCATACATCTCAAAAATTATGAATAATAATAGATAATTGCATGTAAGTTTGGTTGTGTGTATACTGAGGCCAATTATAGAATTATAAGGAATCAAAAACATAGTAAACAGAATACATTTGCTCATATTTTTATATTCAAGTCCTAATATTTAGATCCATATATCAAACATTGAAGTGCAAACAGAAAAACGCTACTCATGTGTAACTTTTTTGAAAGCGCTTTACTTTTTTCAAATATGAACAGCACAGCAAGTAGAGAATACCAAAACGTTTGTGCTTTAAACTTTTGTTAGTTGTTTGTCACATTTCTGGAGAGACTCGCTGAGTATTTTCACAAATGCTGGTTAGAGAATAAGCCCCCTGATTAATTCAGCGAAGTAGAAGAAGTTTTCAATCTAGAATATCTGTCAATATTCGCTTCTAACATATTTATTTAAGAGATCAAAAATTACATTAGCGAAAGTGCATCATCAGAAGCAGTTGAGGTACCTATGTATCTAGTATTAAAATAACATTAATTGATTTTGGCGACATACATGTTGTTATTTAAATATAATATGTAGTCTATGCACAACTTCTGTTCCTCTGGGAATTCCATATACATATTTATTTGAAAATTGCCATTCCACTTGCCAATTTTATGATAGTTAATATTTTTGTTTGTTTCTATTACGCTTAACAGTCTCCGTTAGACAACAAATTTATAGATTGGTCTATCCATTACAAATTACTTTCAAAGCATATAGTACGTTTGTTTATTCTTAGAGTAAAAAATGATAATTTTTTTTTCTATATTTTTAAAATAAGTGTAACTCTGCCCTAATTCCAATTTTTTACATCCCCGTATATGGTAAAAGATTTGAAATTTATCACTTCAAGAACAAAACTTTTAGGTGTATAACGGGAGTAAATTGGAATTTTTTATTGTTGAGTTTCAGAAATATTAATTTCTCCTGATTTTAAAATAAGTAGGTACATGAGAAAATGATAAAAACGGCATCTAAATTTTGATTGGAATTTTCCTCTTCATTTTAACACAAACAAATTGAATATGTTATATAACACACTAATTATAACTAAGTGACAAAACTGTTTCGATACCTAATTATACAAAAAAGAATGCAATTAATAAAAGATCATAAACTCTTCACTACTAATCTGTTGGCTGTATATGATTTGCGCCAATCTACCTGTGTTCACCCTCCGGACTGAAGGGATAAAGATTAAAGCGAGGGTGAGATGCACTAGTGTATCTGATTATAATTTCTTGGGTTTTTCCAAAAATATATAAATACTTAATAAATGTTTAAGGAATATTTGGATTGTAATCCATGTTAGGTACATGTTTGTATACATTAAAATTACTAGTGCCAATAAATTCGTTAAAAAGTAACATTAAAAGAAAAGAGAATTTTTTAAGATGTGTATCAACAAATTTCTACCAATACACATGTAATATTGTTATAATATAATTATGGAAATAAATCTTTTAAAGAACATTATGTTCATTTTACATATTCATTTAATTATTATAGTAGAGATACAGTTTTAGTTGTGAAATTCAAGGAAAATTGGTTAATCCTCGTGGTCATCTTTCGTAGTCACCATCACCGAATCCGTTAATCCCACGACGGAATTTACCAGTAGCATTTCATATAGGCCTGATTTACTTAGTTCTTATCGGCATAATGAAGCATAATATTTATGGCGTTTTGATTCAAGTATTTAAAAATAATCTTTACGGTTTCCCACCGAATTGTGAGACAATACCTGAACTAGAAATTAAATAAATTTAACAATAAAACTTGGTATTATAAAGTTAGTCCAGAAAGAGTAAAAAAGGACATAAATTCTTTAGTTTTTATTACCAGTTTGCATCAAGAATTTTATATCAAATTAAACAAATTATGCATTATTTAGGAACTTATAGAGCTACGGCACTGACTTTGGCGTAAACTATTAAAACATACCCAACGCTATTTCCCACCATGCAGGGATTATTTGTGAAATATTTCAGTGTGCCTGAATATTGTGGAAAAAAAATTGTTTTCATAAAACGTGGTCATGTGAAATCATTAAGGATAATATCCCTACAACAATTTTATTGGATTTTGCAGAAATCGATTATGGCATAATAACCGAACATAAATAAGTTTACGAGGCAATTTGAGCTTAATAATTTACGACTATAAATGAATTCAATTTCTGAAACTGATGTAGGGGTGTAGTGGAGTGAATTAGGGCGTCAGGAAATTATATGTACCATTCGAAAAACTATCAAAATTATCCATTTGAAATTGTTATTGTAAAAATCATTAATATTAATGATTTTAAATCCAAAATTCGCTTAATGTAAGGGATAGGAGGTTGGTTAAAGCTTAGATAATTTAATACTGATTAAATTACAGAAGTTATTTCAAATAATATAATAATTTTTATTTACCAAAAAAAGTCAACTTTTATTTATAGTCCCTCATCTAACTGCAAAAAGTGGCATTTAATATTTTGTGCTTGCTATTTGTAGTAAAACTACTTAATAACAAATGCTTGCAAGGGCAATACTTAGAGTCATACAAACATATTATTATTGAAATCAATTAAACCACTTTTCGAATGTTGGTCCCGATTATACACCTATTTAAAAAAGGATGCGGTAATTACAACAACACCGCTGAACCCAAATGAACATGCATACACCCCAGGCAAATCTACTGTTTCAGCCCTTTACCTACCTAGTTGCTAGTCGGATAGAGAGGCCTCTGGACAATAAGGAGTTCGCCTTGGGTGTTTTCATAGACATAGATAAAATCATCTTCCTCAAGATAATACTCACTAAAGAACAAGAATGTTCCACAGATGGTTAGTGGGTGGATACATAACGTGCCCTTAAAGCGAGCAGTAAACATAAGTGTAGAAGATGTGCTATCGCCTCTAGTGTGGAACATGGTCCTCGACACCCTCATCAGCTGACTCAATAATGACAGTCACTACACAATAGGGGATGCAGATGACTTGGTCATTCTAAAAAATGTAAATTTTGAGATAATATGCGAAAGAATGCAAGTAGCTCTCAAAATTATAGAACAGTGGTGTAATTACCATTTACTGTCTATCAATCCCAAGAAGACAAAATAATCCCTTTCACAAGGAAAAGGATGAAAATCGAATTGAAACATCCAGAACTCTTAAACACAACACTAAACTTTGCAATAGAGGTGAAGTACTTAGGTCTCACCTTTGACAGCAAGTTAACATGGAACTACAACCTAGAAAACCTGGTATTTCTCCCCCAGAGCAGTCGCATGGACTTACACAGCCACCATAAGCCACAGTTTATAGCTAAAATTCAGGATGCGCAGAAGACTGCTGTGTGAATATAGGTGGTTGTCATATATTGTATTAAACTTGTATTAAACCTTTGAAGTGTCGGAAAAAGGACAATATTCGTAACACAGAATACATATCTAAATTTATTCTGTGTTTTGCAATCACACAACTTTCACCGAATTCTTTTAGTTATTAAAGTCTGTTTTTCTATTGTATGATTTGATCCTGTATGCGCCAGGGATATACACGCCAGGGATATACATCTGCGTTGCGCAATGTATAAACTGGAACATTGAGATCAAAAGTGTCGAGGCAGAGTAAGCCATGGACGTCATTCTTAGTCTCACTCCCCTTGATATTTACATCAAGGAGGTTGTTCTGACGAAAATGACACGCTTCCGAACGGTTGGAATAGAACCTGATCTGGTGAGGCGAGACGTCGCTTTTCGCAGGAAGCGCTCGATACGCTCCCACTGTTTCAAGTGAACATAGACTCCATCTCATCGAGATATATCTTCCATAAGCCATATAAAGTTATAACAAAACAGAACAGAGCCGGACGTGGCAGGTACAATTCATATCTTCACCGAAGGTTCTAAAGCAAAACAAGGCTCAGGATGTAGAATATACTCCAGATCCTTAAATCTAAACATAAAATTGGCAGTGTAGTTTAAACAGAGCTCACGAGGATTTTAATAGCAGCAAAATAAATCACCAGAAACAATATCACTGGAAGGAACATGCTCATCTATACAGAGAGCAGACAAGCACTACTCACCCTGAACATACCATGAATTTACTCAGGGTTCGTACTAGAATGTAACGAAGCTTTGGTCGAAGTATCCATCAACAATGTGGTCACCTTAAGATGGATCAAAGGTCACGCCACATTAAAAAAGTAACCGTCTTGCTGATTCACTGTCCAAGAAGACAGCCAACCAAATACTTTTTAGGCCTAGCCTTTCTATTAGCCTGACAAAATCGGTAGTGACAGACCTAATTAAAGAACATTCCCTTGTGAAATTCAAGCAAAGATGGGATGAAACAAGAAACTGCATATTTGCCAGGTTGCTTTTAAGTTATCCTGACAACACTACAGCAAGCAAATATGACTAGACAGAATCTGCGACTGGTCAAAGGCATTCTGAGTGGTTAATGCCAAGTACGGAAGTATCTCCATATCATGGTGTTGTCAGAATACGCACTCTGCAGACAAGAAGACCATCGAACATATCCTCTACGATTGCCCGACGCTTTCATTTATGAGAAGATTTGTGTTCGACGACTATCGGCTAATACCGGCCAAGACAAGAGAAGTACTTTTTGGCGACATTGTCAACTACATTAAATCTGTCGACTGGCTCATGAGCTAGGTGGTGCCTATCATTTTAGGAGGAGGATGCACAATGGGCATAGTGAGGCCTAAGGGTAACTCACCCTACACACGTTACAAATACAGATACACCTATTAACCCTTTCGCCGACACGAAAAAATATCATCTTAAGTTCCGAAAACCGTGTTTAAGCTATATTCTGAATTTCATTGAAAAACGTAAATATCCGGTCACGTGACCGAAGTTCTTACACCAAGTAGCAAAACCGGCCAACAGAAAATGCTTGCAAGGGGATTTTTTGTTATAAACATCTAGAAGCATATCATTGCCAGATGAGACGAAAAAATCTATCGATAAGCAACTTTACTTTGAATTTGACAGGTCACACGCTAGCTTACACCACCGGGACATAGTAGATGTAGTGCATCCCCTCCCCTATACCCAATTTCAAGTGACAAGCAAAAAACACGACATGCCACTCTTCATGGATGAGGGACTAATATGAGAACAGGGAATAAACACAAAAAATCGTATAAAAAAGCTTTTGTAATTTTTTTTTGTGACAATCAAACAAAGAATCCTATTGTAATACTGAATACCTACATTATTTAATACGACTATAATCAGTACCTAAACGAAAGGTGTATTACATTTTTAGAGGCATAAATAATTTTACTCAATTATATTTTATTTAAGGCAATTTGAATAATTTATGTATATTCCGATGGTATCAACTATTACACGTATTATTTATTATTAGTAAGTGATCCGAACTAAATATAGTCATGTACCTTCGTTTTGAATAAATCAATGCTGTTGGTTTGGAATTGAGAAATCCTCAGAAATAAAAAAAAAAAACTAAATATTCTGTTATGAGTTATCATAACACGAGGTGTAATCAAAAAATACACTGAAAGTAAATTTTTCATATTATAAACTTGTGTTTAGAAAGACGATATTTTCCCGCTCAATGGAAATAAATGGGTGGTGCTACCTTTACCCTAGAAAACCAAGCCAGCTTCTGTAAACGCACTGGTAAAGGCTGGTATCGTAGTTCTACTCGATTTTAGTAAAGCATTCGATACTCTCAATCATAAGTTACTGACTGCAGAGTGTTCTTATTTTGGGTATTTCATTAAAACTTAAGTAGATCTCAAGCTGTAGCACTCGACAGTCAATATTCTATGTCTTCACTGATTAAACCTTGCGTCCCACAAGGATCAGTGCTCGGTCCATTATTGTTACTTTTGTACACGTCAGATCTTTTTAAAACTGTAAGTCTACTATAGTCTAATGTACACTTTTTTGCCGATTATACCCAGATATTTCACGATTTTTCTGTAAAGGGCTGTGTCTCAAATAAATCAAGATGTGAACAATATTTACAACTATTCCACTAAGCACAATTTACATATAAATGCGTCCAAATCGAAAGCTTTAGTTTTTTTCTAATAAAATTTCTAGGGTGTTTGTTAAAACAAATGCAATATTAAAAACCCAGCAAAATCTTATTCCTTTCGTCGATGAGGTCAAAAATATATACGTATATCCATTTGAAATAACAAAGTTCATTATATTTCCAGAAAACCGAAAGATCTGACAACAATGTAAATGCAACCATAATATCGGCCGTATTACAAAACTTTTACATACCAAAGTGTGATATATAATTGTTATAATACGAAAGATTTTGGAGTTTTTTGAGACCAATGGATCACACTGCAGACGGGCTTTCAGAGGCAATTTTGGAGGTATTAAGTGAACTAGGAATTGACAAAGTACCTGAAAAACTAATAGCACAAAGTTACGATGGTGCTTACGTAATGAGTGGTATTGTTGGAGGGGTACAAGCTAAAATTAAAAACATCTATGCAAATGCCCAATATATTCACTGCTACGCGCACCAATTAAATCTAATAATTGAAAAGTGTTGCTCAATAGATAAGGCTGTAAGAGTTTTTTTTGCCAATCTCTCTGCATTTTCTGCTTACTTCTCCCGCTCTACAAAAAGAACAAGCGTTTTGGATAGGGTTGTAAAAAAACGGTTACCTCGTTCGGCTCCTACACGGTGGAATTTTACATCAAAGTGTGTCAATACTATTTACGTTTATAAAGAGGATTTAATTAAATATCTCGAAGAAATTATGGACACATAATTCGATAAAAAAACTATTAATCAGACTAAAGGGTTGATAAATTTTTTGAAAGACATCGATTTTAATTTCTGGTTATTTTTCTTTAGCAAAATAATGCCAAATTGCGATATACTTTTTGATCAACTGCAGAGTAGACAGCTCGATGCTCTCAAGGTTAAGATAAACATATCAAATTTTGCAACAGTTATTCAAAATATTAGAAATAATATAGACACGAAAATTCATGAAGAATGGCAATCACAAGAAGACCCACAAGAACTAAACTTAAACAACAACACCCAATCAGGTCCAAGTACAAGAAAGAAGAGACGATTTGTTGAAAAGGAGGACCCCATTCTTAATTTAAGGATATGTAAGGAAAATTGTGATACAATAGTAGTGCAGGTAAATGAACGTTTTAGTTTTACTACTCACCTAACAATTGCAAGTTTATTTGATAGTGAAAAATTTAAAGACTATCGAGGTTGTTTTCCAAATGAGGACGTTAAAACTGTGTGTAGTTTATTTCCAAACGTTAACAGCTTAAAATTAAAAAACGAACTGTACTTTACACTCGAGATGACTTTGTGCAACACAATGGGGCCGTACCGTTATTACAAATGTTTTTTGGAACAATTTGACAATTACATTTTCGGAATCTGTGGAGCTGCTAACTATCCTGTGTACAATTCCGATGACCACAGTGGAGAGTGAAAGATGTTTTTCGACACAAAAACGTATTAAAATATTTTTAAGCAACACTATGGGCCAAGATAGATTGTGCGCGTTAGCCATGTTATCCATCGAAAAAAAAACTTATTCGGTCTATTCCAAATTTTAATAATCTGGTCATCGATCACTTCGCTAGCCAAAAATCCAAAAGAATGGACTTAAACTATAAGAAATAGTATACAACTGCAACGGTACCTAGAAGTAAGTCTTCAATTTTGTAATATTTAATTTTTTTTAAATATATTTAATTTTCATTAAGCGGATAACTTGTTTTCCTAAGGGAAAAACGAATCTCGGGTTTCCTTTCCAGTGTGTGCCCCACTGCCGCTAGTGCCCACAAGCCGCCACTGTTGTATATTATTATTATCTGTTTTATATTTTGAATATTGATTATTTATTGATGAATAAAATTGTTATGTTTTAACTCGACTTTATTTCATAAAGAAAGGTAGCCCGAATTATTAACATTAAATAATTCTTTTGAACCTTAGAAAAGGGGGTCGTGACACTATTATAATAACTAAATTATTTTGATTATTAGAACACAAATAATTAATCAATTTTACCTCATATTTATGTTTATATTTTGAATTACTTCTTACCCCCAATGAAAAAAACACATCTACGCTTTCAGAATAAATTTATTTTTATGACCAAAACAGACATTAACATAAATATAGTACATCTACCAAATAATATACCAAGCCTTAATTTTAATAAATCCCCTTACGAATCATATCTGAAGGAACTAAAACTCAAAATACTGTTATTTGCAATTCGAAACAGTATTGTGTGCGGTGAAATATCTCTAAACACGATACTTTCACGCATCATACAAGATTGGTGGAATAAACACTTTGCATTTGATTGACTTTTATTTGTTTCAAAGTGGAAGAAAATATAGAAGCTAGTAAGCATATTTGAATACAGGGTGAGAACAAATATCGGCTGGATAAAAAAACAAGATACCTTCAAAGTCTTATCAATTATAACAAAGGAAAGAACGAAAAAGAAATGGTAAATTACAATAGGCGGTGTAAGTAAGAAATTGCAGCAGCTCTCAGGAGGTTAGCTTTAACACAGAGTTTTTAGTAAATTGCGGGTTGTATCGCAGTTAATTAACCAACAGGTTTTGTAACCAGTGGTTATTTCATATTTAACCAATTGTTAAATCAAATTGTTGCTGCACAATTGGTCAAGCGGTGGTCACATAACCAGAGATTTTTTTAGAAAGTGGCAGTACTTTTTGACTATTTTGACATTCCATTTGCTGTCAGCTGTTCTGTTTACTGACTTCCTTCCTCCTTCGTCATCTTCATTTGAAATATGTTAATTGTTACCCATCACCCTAGTGTGCTGCAGTCGTCGTAAGTAAAGGTGCGAGTAAAAGGAGAAGGGAGAATATTCGAGAAATGTCTAGAAAGTAAAAGTTAAGTTACCAATAACTTGCGTAACAATACTGTATGTTTCGGTTGGTTAGAGTCTAGTACCAGTTTTGGTCAATTTGTTTAGTTTATAATTTAAAGTTTAAAAATAGTCCTGTTTCAGTCACTGATATGAAATATTATAGATTTTAATTATACATACTTGTATCAGATGTCAAATGGTATAAACAAACCATAAAACACTAATAAAAACCCTACATTAATAAGCCGAAATCAAGTGGAAACAAAAACCATGCTTGAACAACAAGTGAAACCTGTTACTGGTCGATACAACGTTCTATTAAGGCAGTGGTCGCCAACCTGTCGATCGCGAGCTATCGGTAGCTCGCGGAGGCAATTCTGGTAGCTCTCACAACGATTTTAATTTAAAAAATACAAACTGCAAAAATCAGACAAGCTTCCGAAAATTCCACAAAAAAATCTAATTGTCATAATATTAAACATAAACAGCGGCAACGTTGCGGTGAGCGATCTGCCGCTGACGCCATCAAGCTAGAATCGGCTAGAACCGAGCAGCCGGACCAGCACGTTAGTGTTCGAGAACGATCAGGATTGCTTTAAACAGGATAAATACGCACGGCGCGGCGACATTGCGCTTAGTTTAAAACTGAACGCGTAACCAACGTCCCGCGGTTGGGTTAGTAGAGAACAACAAAAAATAATATTATGGCAAGCAGTTGTAAGAAGGTAAAGACATGCCACTTTCATTCGGAATGGGAAGAACAATACTTTTTACAGAAGTTAAAGATAAAAATGTGTGTTTGTTATGTAATACTTCGGTCTCCGTTGCTAAAAAAGGAAATATTGAGAGACATCATAAAACTGTACATTCTAATTTTGAAAAATCATTCGCACTACATTCTGCCGCCAGAAAGGAGAAACTGAAACAGTTAAAAAAGCAGTTAATTGGACAACAATCAATATTTTTAAGAACAGTCGACAAAAATAAGGCTGCAACTGAAGCATCGTACCGTGTGTCCCAGATAATTGAACAAAAAAAAGAAACCTTATGAAGACGGGGAAATGATAAAACATGCGTTTTTAGAAGCTGCTGATTCGTTATTTGCCAACTTTAGAAATAAAGACGAGATAGTTTCAGCTATAAAATCTATGCAACTTTCTGCTAATACAGTGATGAGACGTGTAGAAGTAATGAGCAATGATATTTTTTTACAGTTAAGAACTGACTTAGATAACTGCGTTTATTTTTCACTTCAACTGGATGAATCAACAGATGTCGTTGACACTGCCCAGATGGCCGTGTTCGTCGGGATAGTTTTTAGCGATTTTACGATTAAAGAAGATCTTTTGAAGTTTATTCCACTGAAAGGACACACTACTGGACAGGAGTTGTTTTCTCATTTAAAAAATATTATTTCTTCCGAGAAAATTCCAATATCGAAAATGGTAGGCTTGACAACCGATGGCGCTCCAGCTATGGTGGGTTGTGATAAGGGTCTGGTGGCGTTATGTCGTAAAGATGAAACTTTTCCGCAATTTCTCTGTTACCACTGCATTATCCATCAGCAAGCATTATGTAGAAATTTCCTGAAACTAAACAACGTTATGAAACTGGTGGTAAAAATTGTGAACAAGATTAAAGCTCAAGCGTTACAAAGAAGATTATTCAAAACCTTGGCCGATGAAGTTGACTGTCAATACGGGGACCTACTCCTTTACTCTGAAGTCCGATGGTTAAGTAGAGGACGGGTGCTGAAACGTTTTAATGATGTCCTATCTGGCATAGTTCAATTTTTCAAACAACGCGATGAACCCACTCCGGAACTAGAAAATTCAATCTGGATTAGAGATTTTGGTTTTCTCGTGAACATTACAGAGAAATTAAACGAACTTAATTTGCAGCTTCAGGGGAGAGACAAAGAACTAGCGGAAATGATTTCTGATATAAAAGCATTTATCAAAAAGCTGGAGTTTTAGGAACAAAACCTAATTAACAGCGATGCCAAGCATTTTCCTATTCTTTCAGAAAAAATATCTCAAAATCCATTAGAACCATATGACAGCAAATATCATGTAGAAATAGTTTCTACCCTGAAGAATAACTTCAAAAATCGTTTTAAGGATTTCAACGAAATGGCTTTAGTAGCGCAGTTTGTTGTTTCACCCTTTATGGAAATTAATATCCAACAGTTTGCAACTTATGTTATGCAGAACTTTGGCGAAGACATCGCTGCAACAGAAATGGGAGTAATTGAGTTTCAAAATTATTTAGCCTTAAAATCGTTAGTCTCAAGTACCAAATGTATCTGGCCTAATGTAAGTAAAGACAAATATTCAGTTCTATGCCATGTCTTGAAAGTGAAAGCATTATTTAGTTCAACCTATTTGTGTGAATCTTCTTTTTCCAATATGAAATTTATTAAGAACAAATATCGCAATCGACTTACAGATGAACATTTGGATAATTGTATTCGAATGGATGTATCAAATTATACTGCAAACATTAAAAAAATTATCGATGAGTCTGAGTGTCAACCTTCTCATTGAACGTGCTTTTTTATTTTTCAATGTTTATGTTCATGATAGTGCGTTACTTTTTTGTTGTTATTATTAACTATTTTTAAATCTTACGTGACATGCCGTTGTGGCTGGATAAAAGTTTGTGTTTATTTTTCAAACCCCTTCGTTTGGTAGGTAGGACTGTAGCTATGAACAAGTACGTACTAGTAATATTAGTTATTAGTTTATTATTAGTACCTATGTATTATGTATTACCAGTTAAATAGTAAAATAAATACATATAATGATAAATTAACTGTGGATTATTTCATTTACGTTGCGCTACGTGGCTTCCGTGTGGGTAGCTCGCTGTTTATTCCAAAATTAACAAAGTAGCTCAACACATTGAGACGTTGGCGACCACTTTATTAAGGTATACACAATGGTTATGACAAATCAGCTGCGATACAACCAGCCCTAAAAAGCACAACCTCCGAATATTATTACAAAGGATTGGAAGATATTTAATTATTTCCCTACAAGCAGGTGGCCCTGTTGAATTCGAACATACACATCGTTAGGTTGTTAAATATGATCCATTCTAATAAAATAGCAACAGTAGTGATAACTAAATAGCACTAGGGAAGAATATTACACTTGGCGCAAACTTGTCATAATCCAGTTTCTTTAGCTCTATACGAGTAGGATTAGTAAAGGCATGGAAAATCATTGAATCCTAATTGAGAGGAGAGCTTCACAATAGGAAACTCCCTACGAAAAGCAAATCAATGAAAATAACAACTAAAGGCTCAACTAACTGAAAGAGGGCTCGACGGGTTAGGTTTTTGCTAGCTGCAACGAAGAAGCCCCAAGAAGCTGTATCTATGCAACAAAACATATTAGTGCTAATTTTTGTTTTAGGGATCTAGTTAGACATTATAAGACCATTGGAGATTCATTCTATATACTCTGCCTCGAACAATTCATTTCGTTATTTAGGAAACTCGGTTTTAAATTGCAATCTATATTTAATTTTTTACACAATAAATTCACGGTATGTTTTGTTCAAATCAATTTGTTCTGTAATAGAATCAGGAGTATTTATAATATTACAATTTTATATTTATATTGTTTTCCATTTTCCAGTATGGAAATTAAAAATGTTTACTGAATTAAAATATTATTAATATTTTAGTTAAATTTCATAATACAATTTATTAATAGAACAAAATTCTGTTTTCTGCTAATTGAATTCAATCGATTTTGTTAACTACTTGGCAATTTAAGTTTTGTTGGAATGAATGTATAAAGTTTAAATTAATATACTTAATTACATTGCTTCCATTTCTACTTATAGTTTTTTGACAAGGTTTTTTATACAGTGTGGTCCAATAAAAAGTATCCACCCCTCTTTTTCTTGGTTCCCTCAGATTTAAAGAAGAAAAGAAATACTTGGACACGTTTTCCTAATTGTATCATTGATATTTTAACCCTCGAGTAGTGGGGTGAACAACCCCTAGAATTTAGATAGGAAAGTGTGGCACATTTTTGAAAAGGTAATTTTATAAAAAAATCAGTAATACCAATATTGTTGCGTCAAATTCCAATATTAGTGCCATCTTGAGGGTGAAAATTATGCACCTAGTAGCAGAAATGCTTGAACATGTTGATTTTTGTTTGGAGCAGGATACATTTTTTCCTAATTTCAGCATCGACGCTTCGACCCTCGAGTGTGGGGTGAACAACCCCTAAAATTTAGATAAGGAAAGTACCAAGAGAGGCACATTTTTGAAAAGGTTATTTTATGGGAAATTACATTTCAATAGCCAATTACATTTCAATAGCAAATTACATTTCAATTTTATTAGTTTTTTAAGTTTACCTACTTTGTAAAAAAAAGTAATAAACTGTACAATTGATTTTTTAAAGATTTATTAAAACGTTAATTTAACAGGTGTTGAAAATGTGACCTATTTGCTTCCATACAAAAATACAATTTTGTTCAAATCTATTGCGAACATTTTGTAGAATTATTCTTCTGCACTCAGCTATTATCCGTTGACGAAGATCTTCTATGGAATCAGATTTCGCCAGAGGCGATAAATCCGGTGACCTTGCAGGCCATTCAATTGAACCTCTCCTTCCAATCCACTGTCCAGGGTACCGGTTATTTAAAAATTCTCTTACAGCACCAACATAGTACGGAGATGCTTCATCTTGCTCAAAATGAAAGTGATCAACATCATGATTTGGGTCATTTTCTAATATTTTTGTTATAAGAGGGTCAATTTCATCTTCAAGCATGTTTAGGTACAGTTCACCAGTTAAATTTCCAGGAATGAAAAGTGGTCCTATAATATGGGTTAAATCCTGGCCCATTTCTTCACAAAACTGCAGCCTTCTACGTTCAGCTCTTGTTCTAATCTAGTTTTGTAAGGATGAAATTTGTGAGCTTTTAAAATCCTTATTATAAATGAACGAGAGACATCCGAGACTTCAGCTAGTTGACGAGTACTTTGTGTATGATCCAATTCAACGACTTCCACAGCTTCATTTCTGACGACTCGCTGTATCTGAATTTTCTTATTACATACAGATCCAGTATTGGAAAAGGGGGACCTGGCAGCTTTAGGTGAGGACGTTTTATTTTTTTAGAAGTTCGCCAGGTGAGGACCTTTTTTTTTTTCTAGAAATGTGATATCGAAGGGCTTAATTTTTTTAATAAAATTGTCCCGGGGCCCCACCTGGCTCTCGGCGGCCCTGGGACTATTTCGGTATATCTTAGGTTTTGAGGCGGGCTTTGTGCAAAGATTTTCCCTAAAAATGTTTTACTCATCTCAATTTGTTGACGTTTTTTACTTAACTGGACCCTGGTGTATTCTATGAATGTGGAAAAAATATACGCGGCGTCCAGTTCACTGGACAGTGGTTAAAAGATGTCAATGTGACATATATCATCTAGATATATCCAAACCAAAGCTACAGTGACATATTTTATTACAAAAATTAATGTTGGGTTCTGGGTAGAGACTGCTCCGGCTCAGTGGACACTGGACCTGTTAACATCAGAAATTTCGTTTTGATATAGTATATCTATTTTTATTGGAATTTTAGTCGTAAGTTTTTATTAAAATAAGTAATTTAGTACCTACTTATTGTAGTTGTTTTGATTTTTAATAACCAAAATTTAAGTGAATTTTTCAATATGTATAATACCAAAACTGCAGGGTTGAGGTTTCTAAAGCCGTTTTCGGATTAACTGTTTCAAGTAAAATCCAATAAATAGTGTATTACAAGTAAATAAATTGTTTGCCCTCTAAAATATTTAGCTCTTCTCCCCATTTTGAAATTTTAAGGGTGTGATTGTCCCCACCAAGAGGTTGAAGATGCGGGTTAAAAAATATGCTTTAAATGTGTCCCTTTATAAGCAAAAATCGACGTATCCGAGCATGTGTGCATTAAATATCAGGAAAACATGAAAGGTTAGGTGCATAATTTTCGTCCTCAAGAGGGCGCTAAAATCAAAATTTAACACAGCAATATTGGTATTACTGAATTTCTTATAACATTAGCTTTTTAAAAATGTACCACACTTAGTACTTTCCCTATCTCAATTGTAGGGGTTGTTCACCCACTGCTCGAGGGTTGAAGTGTCAATGATGCAATTAGGAAAAAAATGTGTCCCCCTCGAAACAAAAATCGACGTGTCCGAGCATTACTTCTTTAAATCTGAATAAATCAAGAAAAGGGGGTGGTTACTTTTGATTCGACCACACTGTATATGCATAAGTTATGACAAATCACTATTTATTATGACCAATAATTCTGGAAGTGTTAAATTATTGTTCGGTTATAAAGTTTTAAATAGCTACCGTTAAAGTCAAAATGACTAAAACTTAAATCAACAAAAGTTAATTGTTGAATGAAAGTTTTGTTTGTATTAATTTTCTTTGTCTAACGAATACAAAAACAGTTTTTTTTATTGTTTAGTATCATGAATACTTTCTTTTCTTTTAATAGGATCGGTAAATCGATGTTGAAACAAAGTTTAATAAGAAATTGTAAGGGAAAAAATATTTACACAATGATGAATAAACACAATAAAAATATATTGTTATATAATGTAATAAAGATGACCTAATAACATATTTTCTTGTGATGCAAAATTTCACGGTTTAGTATTAGCAATTCAAGCTAAGCGATACGCCCTCTGTAGGACAGTGTTGCCTGCAGGAGTAGTGAAAAGATCTTTCATTAAGTATCTGAATTTGTGTAAGAAATTTTATAAAATCGCTTGAATTATATTAAACATTTAAAAATTTAACAGTGGAGTTGAAAAATGCTCTTGTAAAGTGTGTCCCATTGTGGATAAGGTCACCCGACTAATTACCGCGGATGCATATTAGCCAAAAAAATTCAAAGAATAAAAAACAAGCAAACGAATAAGACAAACTTGCCTCCGCAATCCCATCGGGATAGCAGGCCACATATTAAAAATAAAAATGAGTCGTCAAATAGTAACAGAATATAAACACAGAAAACAACTCGAATAGATAATTAAAACAAAACATAGCTAAATAGCTGAAGGAAACATAAGGAAAAGACCATATATTTAACAGCCAGCTCAACAAAATACAAATGCTCCCAAGAATCTTAGATAGACTGGACAAATTTGGAACATCGTACTCAATGAGCAACCCCTAAAGTTAAAAATGGCCAATCATCTTAGACTATTTGAATGGAACGCAAAATGCACTGCTGCAGCATCAACAAGAGCTGCAAACAGTTTTAGATTTAGAAAAAATTGATGTGTCTTATTGATGAGAGACATTTCACAAAAGAGCCGTTTCATCAAATTTAAAGGACATAAAGTGTACCATACAATCCATTCAGATAATGCACCAAAAGGCGCCATTTTACACTATTAACAAGACCACATCAGTTAATATTAAAACAAAAACTTATGAAATTGTGATCACAGATTTATAAAGTATGATAACATACGAATCCCGAGAAATAAAAATGAGACGCTTAATTATATTTGGAAGTAAAATAAAGAGAGAAACTTGTTTAACTACGCCCTTTCCATGACAAGGAGGGGCCACTGCCGCCCGCAGTCAGCGATCACACACAGTACAGCGTACAGCACAAATTTTAGTACTCCACACAAATTGTGTTGAGGTGTATACGTCGCTTGTTGTTTAACATGGCAAAAGTTGCGTAGTTATCGGTAATATCTTACAAATAAAATGCTCAATTTTTGCTAGAGAGTACCTAAAATTAAATGGCACTCAGTTAATTTAAAAAATACAAATAGGTACTCGCCTGTCCGCCTTCGTGATTGGACGTTTAAAAACATTGTTACACCTCTACCGCGGTAGTAAGGAAATTCTCTCTTTCTCTATTTAATCTAGACCGTTCTTTAATATTCAGGATTCTAAACTTAACGTACTGTATAGCCCACCAAGACATGGTATAAAGAAAAATCAAAACGTTGACTTTATGGATAGCCAATGATACAGATTCATAGTGGGAGAAGACTTTAATGCACTTAGGATCTAGTGTAATAATAATTGGCATTATTATTAATTGAAAAAATCTAAAGAATTTACCAAAAATTTTAAACAAGTATTTAATGTTTAAATTAAATAATTAAAAAGACACAATGAAACAAACCTTCAATTTATTAATCTACATTGAACGTGACATTGTTAAATACAATCAACAGTCACATAAATTTTGGTTTATATAGAAAGGATCACTTGGGTAAACACTCAGTCGGGTTCGGACTAAAGTCCAGAACTTTCGCCCCTTGGGCGAAAGTTCTCGTTTTGTATTGTAAAGTAATGTGTATAGTTTTTTGTGTACTATGTGAATTATGGGTAAATGTTTTAACTTAATTTTGTTTAATAATAATTGATTAATTGATTTACATATAAATGCCAATTTTACATTTTCGTCCCGAATTATATTTTATGCATATCTTTATTACTATTAGTTATAGTCCATTATTCCCTAAATGGAATTTTATTCATTTTTTCTGAAGACTATTTGTCAAGTTTTATATTTATTGTTAATATACATTTGTTAATGTTTTAATACTTATTATTAATCTCTCCTCCCTTCCCAAACCAGCAAAATACTCCGAGCATTTGAGAAGCCTCGGCGTTTCTATTCCCTTCGGACTAAAAGAGTCTAAAACTAGTTGCCAAGAACCGCTCGACATATGCTATTAAGGGATGTTTTTTTTTGTATTTTATTATTTTTTCTTTTGCCACTGGCGAATGGATGTTCCTTCAGGACTCCAGGGTAGCTATTCTTGAATTCGAGGGAGTAGAAAACCGGTTTTTCCTCTTTATCTGCAACGCACAAAATTTGTATTTTTGTCTCATTCTTCCCTCAAATTTTCTACTCCCTAAGATTCAAGAATAGATACCCTGGACCCTTTGGCTGGTGACAACGCTGCCCTAATCCCTTAATAGTATATTAACAACAATAGCTAAAGACCTATCAGTAGTTACAAATGGTCTTTAGGCTTGCTGGTTGTTACACTAGACTAACAACAACCAAAGAGAAAGAACTATTAGCATCATGTTATCAACACAAATGTCAAACAATGTCAACTGGAAAGCGTACATACTGACCCACAGATTACAACAAAATTCCCAATCTCATGCATTTTTTTGTTATAATCAAGAATATCGCATCAAATTATACGCATATAGTAGAAACCTGGGACATGAACTTAGAACTTTCTCCCAAACTTCTCATATTAAATGATATTGTAATAGAAAAAGAAAATTTACCTAAACTAGTCAACAAGGACACATACTGGAAAAGCTTCAAAACGAACCTAGAAGAAATAATTGATTTCTCGATTCCATTAACATTGTCATTTTCTATCTCAGTCAACATAATCCACCAATCAGAAACAGAGAAGGAAGCTGGACCTGAAACAATTTGAAAAGAGCAAACAGATTTGCGGATCATTTAGAGAGTACCTTCTAACACAATAAGGTGAAGACCTCCAAGACTGTATGGAACTAGCACAAAAATACTAAGTCGTTAAACCTACCTCTCCAAAAAAGTTTATATGGAAATTCGAACAAATAAATCCGAAAAAAGCCTCTGGATTTGACCTTATTATCGGAGAAAGATTAAAAATGCTTCCACGGAAAACTATTGTCATCATGACTAATCTTATCAATGCGTCCTTTAGAATAAAGTACGTACCAAAGATGTGGAATGTGGCAGAAGTTATACTGATACCTAATCCAGGTAATCTTCCCCGTGAAGTTACATCATACAGACCCATCTCATTGTTGCCTGTTATTCTGAAACTCTATGAAAAATTGCTTCCTAAGAGATTGAAATCTATAATAGAAAAAAAGGACCTAATACCCAGTTTGGCGTCAGAGAAAAACACTCGACCATCTACCAAGTTGGATGTGGCTCAGGCTGACAAAATATGGCATGAAGGCCTGATTCAAAAACTGAACATGTTCCTGCCACATCAATACTCATAACTATTAAAATCCAATTTATCAGAGAGGTATTTCAGAATTAAAGAGAAAGAATGCTATTTCGACCCAAGAAACATTCAAGGCAGGAATACCTCAAGATAGTGTAATAGGTCCAAGTAATCCACTTCTTGTATACCATATATATTCCTAATCTTGAGCCCAATACTACCGCAACATTTGCTGATGATACTGCAATCCTGGCTGTTGGAAAAAATCACGAAGACGCTAATAGAAAATTACAGAAATCTATAGACTAGATTAACACCTGGACGAAAAGATGGCGAATAAAATTGAAAGAAGGCAAATCTGCAATAAACAAAATGAATATATTCCTATTAGAATAAACGCCGTTTAGATTCCTTTTGCCAATACAGCAAAATATATGCGGATTACACTTGATGCTAGACTTCGCTGGTAAATCCATAATAAAAAGAAACACGAAGAGCTTGGTATAAAATACAAAAGATTCCAAATTATCCTCATACAACAAACTGCTCCTTTACATGCAGGTATTGCAACCCGTATGGATGTATGGTATCCAGCTTTGGGGCTGTGCCAGTAAAAGTTTTTTAATTTATTCAACGTTTTCAGAAGTATTAAGGAACTGGTACTGCAGCAATACTGATCTTCATAGGGACTTTAAATTGGAGACTGTTGAAAATACAATAGAAAAATTTGCCAGTAATCACCAACAACAACTACTCCAATATGGGAACGTTGGGATTATCCAGCTCCTCAACAATGCCAATCTAATAAGAAGAATCAAGAGAACCAAGCCTTCTGAGTTGGTTCAGAGATATTAAATAAAAGCAGAGTATACTGCGATTTAGTGTTATACGTTAACGATAGTATAACTAAATAATTAGATTATATATAATCAGAATCAGATAAAAAAATAGTTTGTGATTTTTAAATTACGCTAATTTGTCTAATTTTAAAAAAACGCAGTTGGCAACCCTGGCGATTTCGCTTGCGTCAGTGTTGAAGTAATTTTTCACTGTTTATTTCTTATATTATGAGACATCTCCTTGTGATGAAAATAATGTTATATTCAGATTGGAATTTTTGTAAAAGCAAATCGTAAATAAACTTTATGGTATTGTTGTTTTTATACTGGCATAATTCCAGATAGAAATGTAAGTTTTCGTTTTCCCAAGAAAGATAATCAATCAAAATAAAATGGGTAATTCTGTGAGTGTTGACTCATAAAAATTTGAAATACTAAACTTTTAAGTTTAAGTATTTTTGAATTCATAAATAAATATATCAATATTATCAAAAAAGTAGATGCAGTATAATCTCTTATTCTACCTAATCATACACTTGTAAGATGTTTAAATTTCAAGAGTGTCCAGCATGTTTTTTGAAACTGATATGATTTATTGTCATTTAAAGAACGTACGACAGAGTTCAAAGGGAAGTGATTTTGGTAGACTCTGATTAAAAAGGTGATAATAGGGAAATTTGTGGCAACAGTTATGAACGCAGAGGACACTGACTGGCTATACAAATGAATTTGAGGTAAAGTTACCTTATATTATTCGTATACAAGGAAACCTACAGAAAATAAGATATACAGTTCAAAGATTATATTTCTTCTTGGAATTTTTGGTTAAAAGTTGATTAATAGTGTTGTTATCGTGAAAACCTTTTATTTACTAATTACATGTAGTTTTGATGTTTGTATTTCCAGTTCTACCTTTTGAAATTATTTTATAAATCATTAAAACATTGAAAGTACTTACCTGGTAAACACTGATAGTGCGCCTCAAGATACTTGTGAGTACCAGCACATGGGTCGCCGAACATGCTGGTACTGGCAGGGATGCTGCAGTTTTGATTGTGGGTGCACCTGCAGAACAACCCGCCAATGTTTCATTTTTTGTTCAATATTACAAAAAAAAAGTGCCTTGATCCTGCCAATATTGTATGTTATATGCTTGGACGCAAACCGACGTTACCAATATTTTGAGTTATCTTTTAGATATTATTTTTTTTACAATTTCCCAATTTTACAAGAAATGTTTAATATCTAAATAATCTCATTTCAAAGTTTGTTAATAGAATTTTAATGGGTTTTTGCTGATCACCATTGATCAATAATAAAAATTAATTGTACAAAAATTAATCGAACTTAATTTTTTAAATTTGTTAACTTTAATTAAAATCATCTAAAATACGCAAAGAGTACTAATGATATTTATTTATTTTGAATAAAAGAAATTTCATTTTTAAGTGACACGAAACTGATTCTTCATCAATAGTGACTTTATACAGGTTGTCCCATTAGTGCGTAATTGTTCAATATTTCAATTTGTGTTATATGAATTTGAAAAATACATGTTATAAAAATATTTTGGATATACAGGGTGTTGCGTTTTTGCCTGGCAAATAACAATATTTTTTATTTTATTTTTAGAATTATTTGGTAATATTGCATTTAACCCTAGAATGATTTTAAAAAATATTACACTTTTGCCAAGTAATTAATTTTGTTTTGAAATTAGAGAAAATAATTTATCATAATTTAGGTAGGTTTACATTGATTTCAAAATTGTTTAATAAACAAACATATAAGATACTAAGCTAACGAATATTAGTGATAGAACTGGTTTAGTTTATACAGAGTGTTTTGAATTTTAAATATGGCTAATTTTAAGTTCAATTTACTCATTTTTTCAAATGCAACACTCTGTATATTATTCTAGCATAAAAATCCTTATAAATTTGCCTATACAACGAAACCAATATGTTAGCCAATAACACATATATAGGGTGTCCCATCCGTGCGTAATTGATAGCTGTTTTATTATTAGAAATACGAAGAAATTTTTAATATAAAAGTTGTATGACCATATTAAACAGTTATTCTTAAATATACAGGATGGTCCATAAACGAGGTGTTGAACAAATCTACACTTTTTTAAAGCAAAATATCCTGCAGGTAGTTATACATATTTGATTATTTTCACATTGTCAGACAATTTGCTGTTGTATATGGGGTGTGTCAAAACGAAAAGTTACGATTTTCTTAATTTTTTAAATGGAATACCCTGTATTAATTAATTGGTGGTATATTTCAAAATTGAGAAAATCGTTATCCCGCATTTTGACACATCCTATATAGAAGATAGCAAATAAATGAAGTCTATTAAAATTATTTGTCGATGTGAAAACACATGTATAACTTACCTGCAGGGTGTTTTGCTTTAAAAATGTATAAGTTTGGTCAGCCCCTTGTTTATGGACCGCCCTGTATATTTAAAAATATTTATTAAACATGGTCATACAACTTTTATATTAATTTTTTTTCGTATTTTCAATAATAAAACAGCATGCACTGATGGGACACCCTGTATATGTATTATTGGCTAACATATTGGTATCGTTGGATAGGTAAATTTATAAGGAATTTTATGTTAAAATAATATACAGGGTGTAAATTGAACTTAAAATTAGCCATATTAGGGACATGTTCCAAATCACTCTGTATAGAATAAACTAGTTCTATTACAACTATTCGTTAGCTTAGTGCCTTATAAGTCTGTTTATTAAACAATTTTGAAATCAATTCAAACCTACCTAAACTATGATAATTTAATTTGGGGTCTGCATCATTCTCTAATTTAAAAAAATTAAATACTCGGCAACACTGTAATATTTGTTAAAAACATTCCAGGGTTGAATACAGTACTACCAAACTATTCTAAAATAAAATATTATATAAACTTTTTATTTGCCAGACAAAAACGCAACACCGTGTATATCCAAAAATATTTTTAAAAATATGTAGTTCTCAAATCCATATAATTTTTATTTGAAACTTTTTGCGTCTCTATAATACAAATTGAAATATTTAACAATTACGCATTAATGTAGTTATAGGAACGAATTCTAGTTCTTCGTCTTTTTATCTGGCTATTTGTAGGTGGGTACTTACAGGGTAATAGGGTAAAAAGCATGTATTATGTTCCGGTGATGGGAGCGGTCATATGTGAAATTCAAAGTAAAGTTATATATCAATGGATTTTTATTTTGTTTGCTGTCAATGAAATATATGCGTTCAGGTGTCAATAACAATAAAAAATCCCCTTGCAAGCATTTTCTGTCGTCCAGTTTTGCTGCTTTCGGTGTAGGGATTCCGGTCATGTGACCGACTATTTTCAACGAAATTCGGATAATAGTTCAAACGCGGTTTTTCTGAATCTAACATGATATTGCAAGCATTTTTCTGTGTCCGCGAAAGCGCTGATCTTTAAAAAAAAATTTTAACCTATCGAAAAAATGACTTGTTTTTTGAAATATTTGTAAAATCGGAACTAAAAGTCGTCGAAAACTGGTGTAATTGCCCTCAAAGTGTGTATATGTCCCTCAACCAAAAGTATTGTCCTTGCAGGCATTTTTTACCTAATTCAACCTTCTATTCACCCTGGGTTTTCGAGAAAAAAATGTTAAAGTAGTCTAGTTTCTGGCGAATGGGGTAGAACTACTGAATAAAAATGCTTGCAAGGCTAATACTCTTAGTTAAGAGCCATATAAACATTTTTATAACAATTAATTCACTTTTCGACTTTTGATTCCGATTTTACACCTACTTCAAAAAACACGTCACTTTTCGATAGATAGATTACTTTTTTTATATAAATAAAAATTTTCCTTGGTTTAATCGGTCAAATGTTTTTATTTTCTATTGTTTATTCGAAATCCATTATTTCGAACACACCTTTACACGATGTGAAATAGAAAGATGGAATTATTTTAAAAAATTTTAAACTGTTTGTATTAGTTTCCATAATTTTTATAACTTGACTGCACCTGAAGATGGAAAAACTATATTTTCCGAAACATATGTAGTGTGCTAAACAATAGAAAATAAAAACATTTGACCGATTAAACCAAGGAAAATTTTTATTTATATTTTTTTTTTCATATCATCCCTTTTACCGACACAAAAAAATACCCTCAATGCCATCTTAAATTTAAAAAAACTGCTTTCAAGCTATATCCCAAATATCTGGTCACGTGGCCAAACTCCCTACACCGGAAGTAACAAAACCATACCACAGAAAATGCTTTTTTATTCTTTTTGACGTCTGGAAGCATATATTTCATTACCAGCAAAAAATCCATCTATAAACAATTTTACTTTGAATTTCGCAGGTCACATGACCGCTCCCACCATCGAGACGTAGTACATGTTTTTCACCCCCTCCCATGTACCCAAATACAGATAGAAGAAAATATAAATGTTTTAACTTCAACAAAAACCCATCAAAAACAAAATTACCTGACCGCAACTGATGTTAAATACAAGTGAAAATCAAAAATTGTGAACGTATATTTACCCTGCATGCAATTATATTGAGCTTCTATGTATTTACGAGTCCCTGGACATGGGTCGCCAAATGTTTCGTCATTTACCTCTACCGTACAATTCTGTTTGTTAGAACATCTGAAAATAAATGATTTCGTATTTGTTGTGTAAACAGTTATGATACCATGAAAGCTTTTGAAGATTATTGACACAGAAGCGATGTTAGAACACACAACATATTAGCTTGATTGCTGTTTAAAACCCTTGTTTAATAGAATAATTCCTAAAGATTACAAAAATTCAATGGAAAAATACTAAAATTAACATTAGACTGTATTTAAAATAAGATGATTATTATAAATATTGGAACTCATCATGAATCACCATGTATATGGTTATTGAATAAATTTGATTCAAACTGATGTTTATTTATAGTCCAGTGTTAAATTTATTTTCTAATATTAATAATTTATTCAAAAACAATAAAATTTGGTTAATTTCAATTAGACTCATTAGTTATACAGTAGTGCTTTTATTTCAATACATTATTTAAATTACTCTTATCTAAATTCGACCTATTTGAATATTTATTAAAACTTCGTACCTATTAGATTTAGATATTATTTAAGAGTAGTGTCGATCAAAATTAAAACTCCATTGAAATACATTTTCAGTTTATAATCAATCTATTCATATTTAAAGATATTTACGGAGTGACCCACAGAAAATATTTCTAAAGTTTGGGTTTAATTCAAAGAAAATAAAAACCTAAGAAAATGTATGTCACAAGTATACATTAAGCGAAAACGTGTCAAAAACCTGAAGATTTAGCACAAAATGAAGGGCTCCCGGTCTAATAGAGACGATATCGTTTCTAAATGCAATAACCGCGGTGTTTTTACGATATCATTTACGAGCGTATAAAAGTTTCAAGGCAGAATGAGTAAAATTTTCGATAAAATGCAACCGACGAATATAACCTAACATTTATTGCGTAAAATTTCCTAAAACTTCGTTGCCAATTACAATTAGAGGACCCAAAGGCGATACATCGAGAAAATATAGAAAAAGCATATAGATTTTCGCGAATAAAATTGAATCCTCAATTCTAGTGACTCATATGACATCGCTTCGCGTAAAAAGGATAAAGCTTAGCGTTTAGCCGAGGGCTAAATAGAAAAATAGTTTATTTTTACAGAAATGGAACAGTTTTCTTGGTCAGCAGTCCTAACGGCATACTTTGTTTTTTTAATATATTTCCAATAGTCGTTTCAAATCAAATTAAATCTCCAGAAAAATATTATTTTATAGGCAAAGATTATTTAATAGTTCAGTAAAAAATTGATTACTGAACATCCACATATAAATATGTATGGTGGCGTAGGTGTCTACGGCGCTCGCATTCATTTGCGAGAAATTTTGTGGTAAGAGACACTCTGCCTTCGAATCCTACGGAAGACCACATGTGAATTTATTTGCATGGCTCTCTATAGGATGTGATGGATGCCGTATTAGCAGAAATTTAATTTCTTTTGATATGGTATCCAGATTATAAAAATCGCCATGCGTTACCGTTTCGATAATGGTGGGTGGGGTTTTCCGGGATTTCCTCACCTGTAAGTCAAATGGCACCAACAATCATCTTTAAGTCGCCCCGGAGCGCCACGACAACTAATAATAATAACCGTTCCTTCCCCTACACAAGTCGGCTTAAGGGGTTTAAATTCACTCGTAAGGGGGTGAATTAGGAAGAATATTATTTTTATTATACAATTAAATAAAAATAAGTAACAAATATACAAAGTGATTAATGAGAAAACGGACATAAGTTAACTGTGGATATTAAGGCATTCGAAATGATTTTAAATAACTCCTGTTTAATGCATCTTTGGCTGTTTATAACCGGGATATCATTTTGCCACATTTCTTTCCTTATTTTTTACCTTGGGAACAACCCAGTAGTTTTTTTTAACTTGCCATCCATAGTTCGTCGAATATTAAAAGAAAAAGTAGGTCCGGCTTCATTAAAAATTCACAAATTCTTCCTTCCTTAAAAAAAACACCCTTGGTATCTGATTTTTAATAATTAATTATTTTACAGTTTGAATTTGATACAAAATGTTCTACTTTTAAAAATGTACTTAATCTTAATTTAACGTTATAAAATTAATACAAACCTATCCTAATGGTTCTATTGTCCCGCTATGAACAACCATTTTGTTGAGGACAATAAAGCATTGCTAATATAATCTGTTTCACCCCATCTGTAACGTGTGGAAGGTTGGTTACTCCAGGGCACTTAGGCCTCACTAGGCCCATTATGCACCCTCCTAAGATGATAGGCACCTCCTATCTCGTGAGCCAGCCTACAGATTTAATGTAGTTGACAACGTCGCCAAGAGGTGCTTCTCTTATATCGGCCGGTGTTAGCGTCGAGAAGTCGTAGAGAATATACTCGATGGTATTATATTGTTGTTCGGATTCTGACAGTCCCATGATATGGAGATGCATGCTTTCGTACTTGGCAATGACCAGTCAGAATGCCTGTGACTAGGCGCAAATTATGTCTAGTCATAGTCAAGTATTTGTTTGCTGCAGTATTGTCAGGATAACTTAAAAGTTCCCTGGCAACTCTGCAGTTTCTTGTTTCATCCCATCTTTCCTTGAATTTCACAAGGGAATGATCTTTAATCAGGTCTGTAACTACCGATTTTGTCAGACTAATAGAAGGGCCAGGTCCAAAAAGCATTTGGTTGGATGCTTTCTTGGCCAGTGAATCCCTTTCATGTGGCATGACCATTGATCCATCTTAAGGTGACCACATTGTTGATAGATACTTCAACCAAAGCTTCGTGACATTCTAGTAGTAGCCCTGAGTAAATTCGTTGTCTGTTCAGGGTGAGTAGTGCTTGTCTACTGGTGCTCACAGCCCATTTTATGTTTAGGTTTAAGGATCTGGAGTATATACACATCCTGGGTCTTGTTTTGTTTTAGAACCGTCAGTGTAGATATGAATCATACCTGTTATAACTTTATATAGCTTATGGAAAATTAATCTTGGTGAGATGGAGTCCATGTTTGCTTGAAACAGTGGAAGCGTATGCCAAAATGTGTTCTAGTTTACGGATAGCTCTCAATTTTTCGATACCCAGACACCGTATGTTACCATAGGTCTTATGATAGCCGTCCATGCGACGACTCTGGGGAAGAAACCCCAACCCCAAGTACGTCCCACGGTTCAGCGGCATTGTTCATAAAAAATATATGCTCTTTTGACTAAATGCGAGTTCCAGGTTAACTTGATGTGAAAGGTGAGACCTAGGTACTTCACCTCTGTTGTAAAGTTTAGTTTTGTGTCTGGCGATTTTAATTCCATATTCATCGTTTTCCTTGTAAAAAAGATCATTTCTCTCTTACCCCATTGTGACGAAGAATTTGCTTAACTTGCTCGTTTACAAATTCTCCTCCCTTGCCAGTCAAGAGCTCTTTCATAACATGTCCAATAATTCTTATCGCAGCTATAACAGCTGTAGATAATCAGCTACTAAAATCGTCCTTAAATAAAACAAAATATCTGTAACCTGACTGGGATTCTCAAAAGGTCCACATACATCAGCATGTAAAAGTTCTCCTAGAGATATTGCTCTGTCCTTATGGCCAAATTTTAGAATATGTGCCTTTCCATAAATACAGCCTCTATTATCTAAATTTAACTTTATAACTAGTTGTCTTGAGATTACCATCTGAACATGTTTCTTGTTTTGGTGGCCTAATCTTTCATGGTATAATTGAAGAAGATTATTATCTGTGACTGCATTTATTTCAGATTCTGTCATGTTTGTAGGTCTAGCTTGTATAGTATCTACTTCTTTCACCTACTAAGACTGTTCCGCCGGCTTAGTTAAAGAACATACCTCAGCAGTCGACTAAAAGTTGATGTCTTCTTGTTTGTCTTGTGCAAAAAGAACTGAAAACAGATTTTTCTTTATTTTTGGTACATACCAAGCATCTGCAAGGGTAATTGAAGTATTTCTGCAATTTACTGTTATTTCAAGCTTTACTTTTCCTAATGCTTCAACGGTATCATTATTAGCTGTGGTCACTATTCGAAAACTTTTAAATTATTCCTAAGATTCAAACAAATCACAACTACTCCAAATGTGATTTATTGCTCCATTTTCAACCAACCAATTTTCTGTGTCTCAGTAAGCTAATAAAGCGGTAGTTGATTCTGCCAACCAAGGTTGTTGGAAGAAGCGGCACCAGCAACAACAGTATTTGATAATTTTTTACACTGCTTAACTTTGTGACCTGGTTGTTTACAGTATTTACAAATCAACTGTTTATTGACTATATTCACGTTTGTTGGATATATATTTTTCATAAACACATATTTGACTGATTAAACTTTCGACCGTTCTTTCTGTTTTTTTTTTTTTCGTCAACATCGAATTTGATTTAAATAGAAAATAATCCTGGGGCAAAGTTTCTTAATATTTTGCAGATCAATAGCAAATCTGACAAATTACAGCTACAGTTTTTCCCACTAACAGTTTTTCTTTTAAACTTTTCTTTTGTAAATCATCAATTAATACATTGGTTATTCTATAAAATATGGATAACAATATCAAACGTCAAGAAACCTACGGGGTTGTTTCAAAAATTGTTAATAAGAAGGGGGTTATTTAGAACAGCCTCGGTGATGTTAATTTATGTCACTTTCTCAATGAATCAACCTATATAATTTAGATTGTGTTAAATAACAAACAGAGACAGAGATCATCTCTATTCCTATATTCGTGTCCTACGAAATGAAATGTTAGAAAACGTGGAAATGACATTTTTATGTCATTTCTCATGCTGTTAATTACAAAAAAAAAGTATTAATACATAGATAACCCATTTTATTTTTCTACATTCTAAAAATAGCTAAAAATCGTTGAGTTAAAAGCATTTAGATATACAATTTTGATGCATAAAAAAGAGAAAAGATGTGAACAACAAAAAAAAGTTTTATAAAAAATAATAACTGAACTTTTTTTTGTTCCGGTACATAAAAAATGTATTAAAAAAGGCGTGGGAAATTCTTTTTGTTTTTGTTTAATTTCCGCGAGGCGCCGCACGCCTTTACAATTTCAGGTCGCCCGTCCATTTTCAATTTGTAATACATTTTAAACGGCGGAATTCAGAAAAGTATTTAACGAATGCCCACAGTTTTTAAATATTTTTGAGGGCTCCTGAATCTAAATCTCACCAGGTAAAATTAAAACAAAATGAAAAAATCGTTTGAATATTTTGACGTGTACCTGGTGGTCCAATTGAAAGTACGTAAACTAGAGTAATAATTATTCAGCTAAATTATGGATTTTACTTCATCTGTTCCTTGAATAAAACAAGAACGAAAAAAACATCAGAAAAACGGTGCAGTTAATAATGATAATTAATGTTAGTCAGTCATTAATACTAGTCATTAATAGTCATTTATAATAGTCATTAATAATAGTCATTAATAATAGTCATTAATAATAGTCATTAATAATAGTCATTAATAATAGTCATTAATAATAGTCATTAATAATAGTCATTAATAATAGTCATTAATAATAGTCATTAATAATAGTCATTAATAATAGTCATTAATAATAGTCATTAATAATAAAGTCATCAATAATAGTCATTAATAGGCATTAATAATAGTCATTAACAGTCATTAATAAATAAAAGATTATATTAATTGATAGAAAAATGGAGTCTAGGAACAATTCTCATATAAACAGCCTGTTAAAATTAAATCTTAGACCATATATTTTAATAAATGTTGATACTTAGAACAAAACAAGCAATCATTAATAAAAGCCAGTTTATAGTCAGAAGCAATTAAAAAACAAGAGAAAACAAAGTATTCTTTATTCAGAATCGTTGGAGATGAATCAAGAGAGAAAGAGAGACAGGCGAAGATTAGAGGAACAAAACTGGCACAAGAGAATGTTAGAAACGCAGAAGATATATTATGAAGGTCCACAGGAGAATGGTAAAAGTAAATATTTGCAAATATTCGTAAAAGAGATATTATTATAAATAATAATAATAATAATAATAATAATAATAATAATAATAATAATAATAATAATAATAATAATAATAATAATAATAATTATAAATATTTCATTAAGAGTTTTGTTTCTTTGATGTAAACAATTATAAGAGTATGGAAGACAAAATGTCAGGCTTAGAGCTACTTCACCTTCATTATTACATTTTTAAAAATGTTTAAAGAAGAGAGCTTGATATTTACATCAAGGAGGTTGCTCTGATGACAATGACACGCCTCCGCATGGTTGGAATAGAACCTGAGGTAGGATCTGGTGAGGCGAGACGTAGCTTTTGGCAGGCTCGATTGGGAGCGTATCGATCTTCAAGCGAACATGGACTCCATCTCACCGAGATATATCTTTCATAAGCCATATAAATAGAAGAGTCGGAAGTGGCATGTACGATTCATATCTACACCGACGGTTCTAAACAAAACAAGGCGCAGGATGTGGAATATACTCCAGATCCTTAAACCTAAACATAAAATGGGCTATGGGCAAAAGTGCCAGTGTAGTTCAAACAGAATTTACGGGGATTCTCATAGCAGCAAAAGAAATCACCAGAAACAATATCACTGAAGAAACATGCTCAGATATACAGATAGCAGACAAGCACTACTCACGCTGAACAGACCACGAATTTACTCAGGGTTAGTACTGGAATGTCACAAAGCTTTGGCCGAAGTATCCATTAACAATGTGGTCACCTTAAGATGGATCAAAGGTCACGCCACATAGACAGGTAACCGTCTTGCTGATTCAAGGACCAAGAAAGCAGCCAACCAAATACTCTTTGGACCTGGTCCTTCTATTGGCCTGGCAAAATCGGTAGTGACAGAATAATTAAAGAACAAGCATGTATAATAGGAGAATCTTGCATTCTTTATCTTTTTATTACAAAATTCTAAAGCACAAAACTCCTGAATAGCTTTATGAAAAGATCACATTTAGAACAGAGGTCCATAATTTACAACTAAGAACGAATAATATAATAACTATTCCTAGACATAACAAACAAATATTTAAACGCTCATTTTCCTATCAAATTGCGCATTTTGGTTACATGTTCGACCAACACGAAATATCTCAATCTCTAAATTCATTTAGAAAAAAACATAAGAAACGTCTGTTCGCTAAACAGCATTAACTAAAATACTAAACATTCAAATGTACCATATTACGTTAAATGATAATTAATGATGTAATAGAACCTACAATTGTGAATTGTGAATTTTACAATTTTGAACTTTGAATCTGTGATTTCTTCATTTAGTACTTTTTAAAACAATTAGAATATATATATATATATATATTTTTGTTATTTACGTATTTGTTATAAGGATGGTAAAACTTAAATATCTTTTTCCTTTTTTTTTTAAGGTTATTGTGGCAGAATCGGTCCATGACCTAACTTTAACCTTTTATTTACCATACGTTTTTGTCTCTCTAGGCAATATTTTTAGAGTTACTCTTTGTATATCTTTGTTTTATATCGTAAATAATAAATTATTGTTATTATTATTATTATTATTATTATTCCCTTGTGAAATTTAAGGACAGATGAGAATAAACAAGAAACTGCAGAGTTGCCAGGGAGCTTTTAAGTTATCCTGATAACACTACAGTAAAAAAATACTTGACTATGACTGAACAGAATCTGCGCTTGGTCACAGCCATTCTGACTGGTCATTGCCAAGAACGGAAGCTTCTCCATATCATGAGGTTGTCAGAATTCGCACTCTGCAGAACTGCGAACAAGAAGATGAGACCATCGAGCATATCCTTTATGATTGCCCGACGCTCTCATTTGTGTTCGGCGAGTATCGACTAACACAGGCCGATATAAAAAAAGCACCTCTTGGCGACGTTGTCAACTACATTAAATCTGTAGGCTGCTTCACGAGCTAGGAGGTGTGTATCATCTTAGGAGGATGTACAATGAGTCTAGTGAGGGGGAAGTGTTGTGGGGGAATAACTCACCCTCCAAACGTTACAGATACAGAGAGCTGTGATAATTATAAAAAGAATACAGCAATCAAACAACACTTAAGACAAGTAAATTCATGTTCTTCAACGATACCCGTGTCCCACGTGATAAAATTTGTCAGCTGTTAGCTAAAAGTAACATTAATTAGTGGCGTAGGTAACCAAAACTGCGCAGGTAAGTGCATTCAGCGGCTTGCCTGTCTGAGAGCCACAGGAGTCAGGCGCACTACAACTGCAGGAATAGAGGTACTATTAAACCTTACATCGAGAAACCAGGTCCGTCATCCATAGGATAATGCAGAGACAAAACCCTAATTTGAAGAAAAAAATTCAAATGACTGCAAGAATTTTGGAAACAAGAACTTCCCAAACAGGCTGAACTCGTCTGGTATGCAGCCGCTACTGCATTCTTTTGACTCAAGTCCAAAACAACTATTTCGGTGAGTCTAGGAGAATAAGCAACAGTAGTCCAGGCCAAATCAATAGCCATATAGCACTGTACAAGAGAAATAATAAATGAGCAAATATCAGACAAAACTATTGCCCTTTATTCAAATAACCAAGCAGCTGATGAAAGACTGCCGAAGTAGTCAAAACAAAGCCCGGCTACCAGGCCAAGAACGATATCAGCACAATAAAAAGGCCGAGGAACTAGCTTGAGAAGGCTCATATAAGGCCATGACAGGCCCCGAACCCTTCTGTACAGTTTCTAAGGCATTGTGCAAGTTCATCAAACAAAGGGAGTGTTAGGAACGATGGAAAAACTATCCAGGCCAAAGAGTTGATTAAGGAATCGTCGGCCAAGTTCACGAAAGACCTACTGAATCAAAAATGTCAAATAATTAGGCCGGACACTTCGCCTAAGAAGGCACATTAGTGTCATCAATCCAGCAGAAGAAGCAACATTGTGCAGGATCTATGAAGAAGAAGAAGAGGAGGAAACATCGATCCACGCCCTGTGCTGATATGAAGGCCTGATTAGACTGGAAGATCAGTGGAAGAATAATGGAATATTGGAAGAATAATGGAAGAATAATGGAAGAATAATGGAAGAATAATGGAAGAATAATGGAAGAATAATGGAAGAATAATGGAAGAATAATGGAAGAATAATGGAAGAATAATGGAAGAATAATGGAAGAATAATGGAAGAATAATGGAAGAATAATGGAAGAATAATGGAAGAATAATGGAAGAATAATGGAAGAATAATGGAAGAATAATGGAAGAATAATGGAAGAATAATGGAAGAATAATGGAAGAATAATGGAAGAATAATGGAAGAATATTGGAAGAATAATGGAAGAATAATGGAAGAATAATGGAAGAATAATGGAAGAATAATGGAAGAATAATGGAAGAATAATGGAAGAATAATGGAAGAATAATGGAAGAATAATGGAAGAATAATGGAAGAATAATGGAAGAATAATGGAAGAATAATGGAAGAATAATGGAAGAATAATGGAAGAATAATGGAAGAATAATGGAAGAATAATGGAAGAATAATGGAAGAATAATGGAAGAATAATGGAAGAATAATGGAAGAATAATGGAAGAATAATGGAAGAATAATGGAAGAATAATGGAAGAATAATGGAAGAATAATGGAAGAATAATGGAAGAATAATGGAAGAATAATGGAAGAATAATGGAAGAATAATGGAAGAATAATGGAAGAATAATGGAAGAATAATGGAAGAATAATGGAAGAATAATGGAAGAATAATGGAAGAATAATGGAAGAATAATGGAAGAATAATGGAAGAATAATGGAAGAATAATGGAAGAATAATGGAAGAATAATGGAAGAATAATGGAAGAATAATGGAAGAATAATGGAAGAATAATGGAAGAATAATGGAAGAATAATGGAAGAATAATGGAAGAATAATGGAAGAATAATGGAAGAATAATGGAAGAATAATGGAAGAATAATGGAAGAATAATGGAAGAATAATGGAAGAATAATGGAAGAATAATGGAAGAATAATGGAAGAATAATGGAAGAATAATGGAAGAATAATGGAAGAATAATGGAAGAATAATGGAAGAATAATGGAAGAATAATGGAAGAATAATGGAAGAATAATGGAAGAATAATGGAAGAATAATGGAAGAATAATGGAAGAATAATGGAAGAATAATGGAAGAATAATGGAAGAATAATGGAAGAATAATGGAAGAATAATGGAAGAATAATGGAAGAATAATGGAAGAATAATGGAAGAATAATGGAAGAATAATGGAAGAATAATGGAAGAATAATGGAAGAATAATGGAAGAATAATGGAAGAATAATGGAAGAATAATGGAAGAATAATGGAAGAATAATGGAAGAATAATGGAAGAATAATGGAAGAATAATGGAAGAATAATGGAAGAATAATGGAAGAATAATGGAAGAATAATGGAAGAATAATGGAAGAATAATGGAAGAATAATGGAAGAATAATGGAAGAATAATGGAAGAATAATGGAAGAATAATGGAAGAATAATGGAAGAATAATGGAAGAATAATGGAAGAATAATGGAAGAATAATGGAAGAATAATGGAAGAATAATGGAAGAATAATGGAAGAATAATGGAAGAATAATGGAAGAATAATGGAAGAATAATGGAAGAATAATGGAAGAATAATGGAAGAATAATGGAAGAATAATGGAAGAATAATGGAAGAATAATGGAAGAATAATGGAAGAATAATGGAAGAATAATGGAAGAATAATGGAAGAATAAGGGAAGAATAATGGAAGAATAATGGAAGAATAATGGAAGAATAATGGAAGAATAATGGAAGAATGTTAAGGTCAACGACGAAGGTTTATTTGAATTTCGTAAGACTACTCTTTTTTGAAGGCCAGATGAGGACAGGCAGGCTGAAATCCAAGCCTGATTGGGGGAGCCTACTTAAGCCCATGAGGGGAAGCAGAGGATTGACTGAAATTGTGAAAAAAAATGGTATGTCAGTATTACAGATACAGCGTTTTCAAAAATATCAATTAGGTTGTCGTCCTGGACGCGACTGGACTTAATAATTTTAATCTAATTAGGTTTAAATAACTTCCTTTAATAATCACATGACATTACTAAATAAATACTATTGACTGCTAACTGTATTACTATTACCTATTACTAGGCAATGTGGTACTCTCGTCTATTATATTTATAGACGAAATTAAATGCAATGTATAAAATTAATGTATTGCAAATATTATTATTCTTCTGCAAATAAAAATTATGATCATTACGTTCAATGTTTTTTAAAAATATATTTTCTGTTTTACATTAATTACAGACCCCTTGAAATTTGATAGAGCCGTTCTGTATGGATAGAGCATTATTTAATTACCCAAGGTATTTTCAAGTTAAATGGAAACGAGAAATGCGCAGAATTAATTATGATGTTATGCCTCGAGGTATACCAAATATACAAGTAATGTTAAACAATCGTATCATTTGTAATTCATAATATAATGCAGAAATCTGCTTGGTAAATCAGTAAATCAATATCGTTTAAACTGACATGATGTATGTACTTTACTTTATAGAATATTTCTGATAATCTATTCGTTAATTTTTATCACAAGTCTTGGTGTTGAAGGGGAAATTGCTTTGAGATTGCATGATGGTTGAACTTATAAAAACCCTTGAGACATAAGTGAGTGAGGGAAATTCGAGCGCTACTTTTTCCATTTTATAAAACGTAACGATTAAAAACGGGGTTTTAATTATTCAATGCAATTAATGATATATTCCAAGTGACACAGTGATAAATATTGTTACCCTGCACCCTGCATTAGCCTGCGGCTGTTATAGGCA
Organism: Psylliodes chrysocephalus; assembly: GCA_927349885.1. Taxonomy (NCBI): domain Eukaryota; kingdom Metazoa; phylum Arthropoda; class Insecta; order Coleoptera; family Chrysomelidae; genus Psylliodes; species Psylliodes chrysocephalus. The sequence goes on from OV651826.1 coordinate 3,913,711, forward strand.
ACGTACGAACAAAAAGAAGTACAATGCCACGCAGTATGCTGCGGTCGTCATAAGTAAAAGTACGAGTAAAAGAAGATAGAATAGTCCAAAAATGTCTAGAAATGTCATTCCATGCCAAAAAAATCTGGACAGTTCTAAAGGTTAAAGCAAGCTATATAAGTCGGTGATCCTGACGTCAGAGGGCAATTTATATTCCACGTTATACGTTAATGTTACCAGCTGTATAGTTGAATTATTGTAAAAGTTGAGTTGAAATAAATTGAGATAACAAAAGCCAACGTAACAATATGTTTATATTATTTATGTAGATTATAAAATATTTCGAACTATAGAGTAAGATGACATACCGTCTCACGAAATCTAAAACATAACGTAATAACTAGAATCTAAACGTTCTATATGTTCTATAAACATATATTTTCTTCTCCATTGCGAAGACATTTAATGTAACGATCAACGGCACAGATGATGGCTAATTAGCGCTCAACCTAATTATGTATATTTACACAATGATATATAAAAAATGTATTTAACCCTCCCTTGAAACATATGACACCGAAATGTACACATAACTGTCTTTTCTCTATTAAAATTTAAATAACTTTTTATTCCCTTGATAATAATGATAAATATGATAAACAATTCCTTGTATTTATTATTTATGTAGATACTTACTAAATTATTACCATATAACACGAAAAGTCACTTTGATTAAATGTAAAACAATAGCCCTTTTCATATTTGTGCGGCGACCGTTTCGGATACTATTCCTCGGTGGACAAATATGCTTTTAACTTTTTGATAGCGAATTTACTTCTATTTTGTATTGCACCATTTATAACGTAAAATCAATATAAAACAAGTTTTTGAAGAAAACCACGTAGCTACTTAAAATTTTAGACAATAGCACAGCTCTAAACTTATAAAATTTTGTATGTTTTTCTGATCTGGAAACGTTTTTGCAGAAAAGTTTTGGACTAGATTATTTTCAATTCTTGAATTGATCTCTAAATTTAAATTCGGTGAAATAATATTAAAAACTGATGAACATACAGGAAGTTTAATTCAAAATGAACTTAATACAACGTATAATCGGAAGTGCCAAACTAGAACAAAGAATACGATTAGTAAACTGCCAAACACATCGTATACGAAGACAAAATTAGATGGGCTTATCTCCATTTAAATCGCCAGAAACTGACGGTACCAGCTCTACTTTAGTCGGATCTGGAAGAACTCACATCGCACCTGGCTCTGAGATATATCCCCAAAAAATGGAGAAAGGTAGAAATTTTCATACCCAAACCTGGAATGATGAATTACACTGTCCCAAAAATATACTGGCCAATTACCCTAACATCGTTTTCTTTAAAGACATTGGAAAGGCTATGTGAAAGGTACATAAGGGATGTGATTATTACAACAGATCCACTACACCCGAATCAATATGCATACACGCCAGGCAGATCTACTGATTCAGCCCTTGACCTAGTTGCTGACCGTATAGCGCCCTAGACTATAAAGAGTTTATGTTGGGTGTTTTCATAGACATTGCAGGTGCTTTTGACAAGACCGCCGTCCTCAAGATAATACATTCTCTAACCAACAGGAATGTTTCACATAGGATTAGTGGGTGGATACCTAGCATGCTCTCAAAGCGAGCAGTAAACATAAGTTGCTTGGTTGCAAGGGGATGTCCAGAGGGAGGAATAATACCGTGTGTGGAACTGTGGTACTGTGGAACATGGTCTTCGATCCGGTAAATAGTTTTGATATTTGTAAGGACATTCAAAGCGTTACAAAGTAGGAGTGTAAAGACCAGAATAGCAGTTGCGCACTATTCTCTGATTTGAGAGCGCATGAAAGTACGTGGAATATTTGAAGCTGCTGATGATGCAGAAGTTTTATCTTATGATCCTGGCATAGATGACTCTATGATGAAAAAAAAATTAACAATGCGTAAACGTCTTTTGAAACTTTGAATCCGTTTTTCTCAAAACGGTGTTTTCAAAGTCGATGAGCACCATTTCTTAAAAACTATTCAACAGCTTGGTCTGAAATGTTAACACTTTCTCAGACATATTCTTAAGGGATTGATCGAAGGAATTAGATTTCCGTCTATTCTTTCAATACCTAGATGTCTTTCTCAACGCCAGACACCTTTTTTTGAAAACCTCCAGGAGACCGTCTACAGAATCAGTGTAATCTATATTCTAATAAAAAAAAAATGCCGAAATAAAGTTAAAAGTTACCACTGCATTTATTAATACTTCTTGTTCTTGTCAAAGAAAACCCCCAGAAAAAAAATTAAACAAACGATTTTTTTGGTCTGCGTATAACCCATTAACTTTGAAAGATATATGAAGTACCTAGGTCTCACCGTTGACAGCAAGTTAACATAGAACTCACACCAAGAAAGCAAAGTCAAAAACGCGCACATTACCGCCGAACCATGGGGCGTACTTGGGGTCTCTCCCCCAGAGTCGTCATATGGACTTATCCGGCCATTATAAGACCTATGATAACATACAGATGCAATTGTTTGGCTATCAAAAACCCAAAAATTGACAGCTATCCGTAAACTAGAACAAATAAAAAAAACATGTCTCAACATAACAGGAGCTATTAAAACCACACCAACAAGAGCCATGGAAGTCATTTTTAATCTTATTCCCCTTGATATTTACATCAAGGAGGTTGCTCTGATGACAAAGACACGACTCCACACGATTGGAATAGAACCTTATGTAGGATCTGCTGAGGCGAGACATAGCTTTTGTCGGGAGACGCTCGATATGCTTTCACTGTTTCAAGTGAGATATATTTTCAGCTATATAAAGTTATAACAGAATAAATAGAAAATTCAGAAGTGGCAGGTACGATTCATGTCTACACCGATGGTTCTAAAGCAAAACAAGACTCAGGATGTAGAATATACTCAGGATCCTTAAACCTAAACGAAAAATGGGCTGTGAGCCATAGTGGGGATTCTCATAGCAACAAAATAAGTTATCAGAAACAATATCATTGGAAGAAATATGCTCATCTATACAGAAACAAGACAAGCACTATTCGCCCTGGACAGACCAGAAATTTATGCAGGGATAGTACTATAATTTCACGAAGCTTTGGCCGAAGTATCCATCAACAATATGGTCACCTTACGATGGATCAAAGGTCACGCCATATGGATTGCCTTGCTGATTTACTAGCCAAGAACCAAATATCTTTGTGAACCTGGCCCTTCCATTGGACTGGACGGTGGTGAAAAACCTAATTAAAGAATATTCCCTTGTGAAATTCATGGAAAGATAGGATAAAACAAGAAGCTGCTGGGTTGCCAAAGAGCTTTTAAGTTATTTCGACACCACAGAAAAATACTTGACTATGACTAGGCAGAATCTGCGACTGACTAGTCAGCCAAGTACGAAAGCATCTCCATATCATGGGGCTGTCAGAAACCGGACTCTGCAGGGGATGTGAACAAGAAAATGAGACCATCTAGTATATCTTCTACCAGGTATCCGACGTTCTCATTTATTAGAAGATTTGTGTTCGACGAATATAGGCTAACACCGTCCGAGATAAGAAAAGCACCTGTTGGGTTATCAGTTATATCAACTCTGTAGGCTTGCTGAAGAGCTAGTAGGGGCCTATCAACTTAGGAGGATGCCCAGTGTACTTAAGTATGGGGTAACCCATCCTCCACACGTTACGGATATAGATAGAGATATGGCAGACCCTACAAAGTCGTAGATTTTAGAAACGCCTGAGTTAAGGGACTCCAAATACTCTCATTTCTAAAGGGACAGCCTGGTCTATAATGGATGTTACTTTCAGGGTCAGATGGCATCTTCCAGGAGCACCCACGAGCGGTTCTGAACTGCCCCAAAAGTTTTGTCTTAGGAATCATGTAAACTTAGTATGCCTACCTTGACGTAACATTAATGTGATAAAATGAATATATAAAGCCAAATGATCCTGATTAGTTGAATTATTACAACACAAGAAACATTTAAATCTATTTATGTATGTTTATTTTGTCATGCAGATTGATACCAATAAAAATATAAACAGTAATTTTTTTATAAATTTGTTTAGAAAAAAAAAACTTGCGGTTTTATAAAGAAAATTTAAGACATTAAATCTGAATATTGTAATTTTGTTGTTCTTATCTTTACGATCAATGTTTTCATGCACTCAACATAGCATCATTGTTGTTATGGAAAACTGGTAGAATTTTAGCTATTTTTTAACGTAGTAACGATAGAAGCAATAAAAGCAGACAATTGCAATATAAAACAACATTAACCCACTTGTAGAGTAAAAAACAGTTGCTTCACAATATCATTTAACATACAATATTGACGGGTACATAAAAGCACACACATAAGAATGTTCTTAAACCCATAAAATAATTACCACTTTGTTTTACTTAATTTAAAATTAGTTATTTAAAAAATTACTGAATTTAAGAACATGCAAATACATCAGGCGGTAGATACAAAAAATAACAATACATTTTTTAAAATAATCTAAATCTAATAATGTTGTCGCTTGTACATGTGCAAATGTTTTAATGGAACATATAATTCGGCTCTCAAAAATATTTCATAATTAGGTTTTAAAAATTATATTATAGATGTTTAAACGTGATTGCGAAATTACCATTTTTTTAACAATCTTTTACCACATAAGTAAAATCAATTTATATAAAAAATATAACAAATTACAAAATAATAATAAATTCGCATGTTTGAAACTAAAAATTTAAAAAAAAATCCAGATAAAGGAAATATTTTGATTTTAAGAATATTTACAAAAGTAGATATGGTCCTTTATGTTATAAATTATTGAAAACTAGCTATGAGTTTTATTTATAGCAACAAGAAACATTTTTTTGGAGAGCCGATATTAAAGGATGAAATATTTTTAAAAAACACCAATTTTTCTTGGTCTTTTTTTGTCATGAAGAATTATCTACCACCTGATTTAAAATAAGAAATTTAAATGTAAAATCATAAGCGTCATCTTGTACTATTAAAATTTAATTTAAAAAATGAAATCAACAAAATTAAAACCCTTCATATATCTTAAAAGAAATATTCAGAGCATACCTTTAAAAAATTTAATCTGTACGCCTATGACTTACAACTAGAACAGAATTATAATGATCATGAAGTGTTGTCAACCATGCATAATTCATTGGAAGACTGAATACTAGCAGATAGGATCGAAATAAAATTATGTTTGCTGAAAAATAGATGGATCAATGTATATTGCGTCCAGAAACTCATTAATATATGTAATATCCAATATATGGGATATTGCATTTTAAGCCAAAGTAAACATATTTACAAACAAGCACATAAAGTATAGTTATTGGTAAAAATATTCTTCTCACAAATAAATGATGATTGATGAAGTCAATTATTATCTATAGAGGTAGACTATTTTGTTTTTGATAGATATATGAATAATATTGATCCAGTTAATATATTATTAAAGCATGAAAAATAATTCCAAACTTAATAGCAAATAAAGAAGAAAATTTCAACGACTGTGTCACAAAACTCAACGAGAGACCGCTTACCTCCGGAAACAACTATTCTTCTAGTTCAGTCGATACCGTCCCCTTGGGGTCAAAAACAGTTTCCCAGCGGTCGACATAAACGAATTTTTGGGATTCGACGAAGTCTAAAAATCGACCCCTATTAATTAACACAAGTTCTTATTTGAAACTTTCAAGATATAAGTTACGTGTACCAACTTGTTATAAGAATGACTAATATTTTAGTAGGAAGTATAATTGTTGTACTTTTAAAAAACTCAACATGTCGATAAGCGTGCACAAGTTCGAACAAGATGAAAAACTCAGCAAGTCAATAAGCGTGGACAAGTTCGTGCAAGATAATGAGTTCGAGCGTACAAGTCTTTCAGGCACGTTTTGACTTGATCTGTATTTGCGCATATACCCGATTTAACACGAACGAAATCATGATCAAGTTATTTTACTATATAACAAGCTTGCACTTAGGTTGAAAGTTTATTTCGTCCCCTTTTAAATCCAGAAGGTCTTATGTACGATTTCAAGAAAATGGAGAAATCGATAAAATACGTTTTTGTAGTATGTTTTTTTGAGAAATATTATGACAGGCATTAACAAAGTTTGACCTGGGGTTTCAGGATATAGGGTTCGAGTTTTTAAAATTGATTATAAAAACAACTTTTGTAGTTCTTTCTAATTAAAATCGTAAAAATAATTATTTTTTAAATTAAGATCTACATACGACCTTTTATTTTTTTATAATTTCACAAATAATTACATATAATAGGTAGTTAAAAAATGCCAACCTTTATTAATTATAATTTAATAAAAATACAAAAAGACCTAAATATGTAAAAAAATATTTTAAATATTGTCATCATAATCCTCTTCCTGATCAGGTTCGGGAAGTCGATCGACAATGTTGGAACTACAAGAGATGTGTGAGATTATGATTCATAGCTGGCATAGCATCAATGAACTGGAGGGGGGTAGAATGCCAATGTACATGTTGTACTATTAGAACTAGGTGCGACTCTATGGGCGCAGCCATTTTTATTGTTCATCTCACTCGGGACTATTTATAATAACCATTTTTTGTTTCACATTGTTATTGTTCAATCCACAAGCTGGTGGATCAGACAATAACAATGTGAAATAGAAAATGGTTATTTTAAATACTTCCGAGTGAGATGAAAAATAACCTATCTTTGTCCATAAAGTCGCACATCAAGTCTATTGACAAGCATTCTACCCCACTCCAGTTCATTGCTGTTGGAAGTTATCAAATGACCTAATCCACTAGCTAGTTTATTACTTATGATCTTTATTGTTTATGTAAAATAATCAAGTTGTTATTTTTTATATAATGAGTAAATAAAATATATTGACATTGTCAAGTTGTATAATTTATAAAAGTTAAGAATCTAATAATTCTTTGGGATCTTCTACTGAAACAAATCCATTTTTCCTACAATTGCATAGCATCTACTCTGCAAAGATTAACAAGACTTTTCTTTTTTTCTGATATAGGCAGAGGTGCACTATATTGTTTCTTTAATTTTGGGTTACCAAGGTCGTCCTTTTGTTGTTCCGCTATTGTTTATTTTTTTCATTCAAGTTTGGTTTCAAAGCAATTCCCAAATTTCTTTTGGATACTCGCAGAGGTATTTTTTCATATTTGGTTTCGTATTAGTTCCTTTTCTTTGAAGCGCTACTATTGGAGCGTCAACTGGCATCTCACTAAAGTTTTGTTGAGCATGATCTTCTTCTATAAAAATAGTCATCGGGTACGTTTTCTTGAATTGAAGCATCTTAATCTTCAACAATTTTATTGTATTTCCTGCTTTATCCTGAGATATTTTTTGATTAGATAAAGACATTTTCAGTGCTTTTAGATCTAAAATGTCACTAAAAGAAGCTCCTAAACGAAATAAGGCTTTTTTCGACGATCAATCCTAATGATAGTGGGTCATTCATGTGGTGTATAGATTCTTTGGTGTTTTTTGTTAGTTTCGATGGCGCTATACATCGAATCTACCTCTATATCAGTATGACCTGTCTCTAGAAAATTATGATCAATTACTTCTAGTTGTCTGACAGCATACAATAGTGCAGCAAGAAACCGATAGCGATTTTGACCTCCACACGAGTCCGAATATAAAGAAACATGTTTAATAATATCAGGCAGTGATTTAAGATAGATATAGAGTTCCAATTTCGTCACACCCTCTTTTACCATCTGTTTCTGCCTAAAAGTAAGAGTATCTTTTTTTGATGGCTTCATCAAAAACTCACAAATTGTATGAACAAAATTTCAATGCATAGTAATAATGTGGTATTTCTGAACACGGAGTATACAAATGTTACTGATTTGAACTTGTAGTCTGTTGTCTTTTCTTTGTCATCGACTTTCTTCTTTCGGGATAATTCTTTATTTTTTAAATGTCTCTCGTAGATTTCTTTCATCTTTTGCTTCGTTTCACCATCACCTTGTTTATATTTCTCACATGTGGCGCAGCTATCTTTTTTTGCCCAATGAAAACCCAAATTATAGTCAGTACAGAATATCTTTCTATACACTGCCGCAGAAACTGGAAACTTCTGTACATTTTTGTATATATACTTCATACATTTTAGTTATATTTAGCTCTGATGCTAAATAAAGCCTTTTTGTTTTGGACCGACAATAATGACTTTCCACAACAGGAAAAGAGTTAATGTGCTTCTGCACAAAGCTTCTTCTAGCTACAGATGTTTTATTTTTTGGTGAATGTTTTCCTCTTCCATCCTTTGAAACCACCGATAATCCTCTAACTTCTTTTCTTTTCGCCACTCGTATCATTTTATCAGAGCTATCAAGACAATGCAGGAATATTTTCTTGCATACCTAAATATCTCCAGAAAAATAATTTGTGTAATATTTCTCCTGGGGTTCTCAGAAATTGTATCTTTCCTTCGTTTACTGACCAACTTTGTTTTAACATTTTTGCAAATACCATCTCTCTGTCTTTCATATGAACCTATTTTCCACTAAGAGTGGTTAATTATTTCCACATCTTCTTAAGATACTTTTTTATTGCACTTAAGTTTACACTTAAAACAATCAACCAATTGGGTCTTCTTCTTAGGAAACATTTTTCTTGATTTATTTTTGTATTCTTTTCCCTTTTTGCTATTGACTTTTTCCATTGACTAGAATTACTATTTCGCTTCCTTTTATTCTTTATTTCCTTATTTTCACCGCTTTCTTCTTTTTCCATTAGTTGTTCTTTATTATTACTATTATTTACTATACATTCACTGTACTTTCTTAAACTCATTCATTTCATTAGCAGTTGGTTCGTATGTGATATTATTTGCATCATCTTTACTTTGTAGATCCTGGTCTGTACTAACTGGTTGTCCTTCATTGTTATTAATCCATTCTACTTCTTTCTTCATTAATTTTTTTTCATTATTACTCTTGATTTCATAAGTAGACTCACCGATGGTATACTGCTCATTTTCTATTTCATTACGTTCATCAGCAACTGTTTTGTATCTTATAAAATTTAAATAATCTTTCTTTCCTAATTCTTGGTCTGTGAGTATTGATTTTATTTATTAATAAAGAGATGCGCCTTGAGTGTTTTCATAGACACAGAAGGTGCTTTTGATAAAACCACCTTCCCAAAGATAATACACTCACTAACCAATAGGAATGTTCCACAAATGGTTAGTGGGTGGATACATAACATGCTCTCAAAGCAAGCAGTAAATGTAAGTGTAGAAGATGTGAATATAAGAGGCTTGGTTGCGAGGGGATGTCCACAGGGAGGGGTGCTATCACCTCTACTGATGTAGGATCTGGTGAGGCGAGACGTCACTTTTGGCAGGAGGCGCTGGATACGCTCCCACTGCTTCAAGCGAACATGGACTCCATCTCACCAAAATATATCTTTCATAAGCCATATAAAGTTATAATAGAACAAATAGAAGAGCCAGAAGTGGCAGGTACGATTCATATCTACACCGACGGTTCTAAAACAAAACAAGGCTCAGGATGTGGAATATACTCCAGATTCTTAAACCTAAACATAAAATGGGCTGTGAGCAATGGTAGTTCAAACAGAGCTAACGGGGATTCTCATAGCAGCAAAAGAAATAACCAGAAACAACATCACTGGAAGGAACATGCTTATCTATACAGATAGCAGACAAGTACTACTCACCCTGAACAGACCACGAATTTATTCAGGATTAGTACTAGAATGTCACGAAGCTTTGCCCAAAGTATCCATCAACAACGTGCTCACCTTAAGATGGATTAAAGGTCACGCCACATCGAAAGGTAACCGTCTTGCTGATTCAATAGCCAAGAAAGCAGCCAACCAAATACTTTTTGGACCTGGCCCTTCTATTGGCCTGACAAAATCGGTAATGACAGACCTAATCAAACAACATTCCCTTGTGAAATTCAAGGGAAGATGGGATGAAACAAGAAACAGCAGAGTTGCCAAGGAGCTCTTAAGTTATCCTGACAACATTGCAGCAAACAAATACTTGACTAAGACTAGACAGAATCTGCGCCTAGTCACAGGCATTCTGACTGGTCATTGCCAAGTACGAAAGCATCTCCATATCATGGGGCTATCAGAATCCGCACTCTGCAGAGGGTGCGAACAAGAAGATGAGACCATCGAGCATATCCTTTACGATTGTTCGACGCTCTCATTTATTAGAAGATTTGTGTTCGGCGAGTATCGGCTAACACCGGCCGATATAAGAGAAGCACCTCTTGGCGACGTTGTCAACTACATTAAATCTGTAGGCTGGCTCATGAGCTAGGAGATACCTATCTTCTCAGGAGGATGCACAATGGGCCTAATGAGGCCTAAGTTCCGTGGGGTAACCCACCCTCCACACATTACAGATACAGAGAGAGAGAAGGCTATCAAAAGTTCTGGTTGCAGCGCAACATTGAAACACAGTATCCTCTATTATTGAACATTGCTGAAAATACCTTATCGCTTTTCCATCATCATACCTATTCGAAAAGGGCTTCAGTGTAGTCACAAACATTGACAAAACAAAGAAACCGTTTGAAAATTAACGAACATGGAGATTTGAGGTTGCAACTCACCAATATTGAACCAGATTTAGTTAGATTGGTAGAAAGTAACCACATTGAATTTTTTATTTTTTTATCTGTACTTTTATCTGTACTTTTATCTGTACTTTTATCTGTACTTTTATCTGTACTTTTATCTGTACTTTTATCTGTACTTTTATCTGTACTTTTATCTGTACTTTTATCTGTACTTTTATCTGTACTTTTATCTGTACTTTTATCTGTACTTTTATCTGTACTTTTATCTGTACTTTTATCTGTACTTTTATCTGTACTTTTATCTGTACTTTTATCTGTACTTTTATCTGTACTTTTATCTGTACTTTTATCTGTACTTTTATCTGTACTTTTATCTGTACTTTTATCTGTACTTTTATCTGTACTTTTATCTGTACTTTTATCTGTACTTTTATCTGTACTTTTATCTGTACTTTTATCTGTACTTTTATCTGTACTTTTATCTGTACTTTTATCTGTACTTTTATCTGTACTTTTATCTGTACTTTTATCTGTACTTTTATCTGTACTTTTATCTGTACTTTTATCTGTACTTTTATCTGTACTTTTATCTGTACTTTTATCTGTACTTTTATCTGTACTTTTATCTGTACTTTTATCTGTACTTTTATCTGTACTTTTATCTGTACTTTTATCTGTACTTTTATCTGTACTTTTATCTGTACTTTTATCTGTACTTTTATCTGTACTTTTATCTGTACTTTTTTTCACTCAAAATTTTCTGAAATTCCTCGTGAAACATGCAACTAAAACAAGTAACTTCAAGCGTAAACCTCTCCAATATACCAGACTGTTTTCAATAAACCAACAAATGATATAGGTACAATATTTAAAAATGCCATAACTTTTTTTTTAAACGAAACTCCCTATATTTGGTGCACTCAATTTTTATAGGTCTTATGACCGAAAAAAAAAAGTTATAGATGACTGATATTTGTATAGCCTAAGTTAGGCTGCCTAAAAACGGCATAAAGTTATATGAAAGCAGCCAAACAAACCATCTTTTAATTTTAATTAGTTTTGTGAAACATGGTAAAATTATTGCACAGTCCCTATATAGAAATATTTTTTACGTATGTTGGATTTCGGTGTAGGTAAAATGTGGAATTTTTGCAGGTAAAAAATTCAAAATTTTTATCGAGAATTTCATGGGAAATTATTAAAACGTTTAGCGGAACTTGTTACATAGAATACGAATAATCAAAGATCTGTTCCCATTTTTTTTTATCGCATATTCTGCATTTCGTAATTCGAAATAAATATTGCACATTGTACATATCTACGTTATGAAGCTCGATCCGTTTTCTTGGCATTTTTGCGTCTCTCTTCACATATGTTTCGAGCCAGTTTTTTTGTTTTTTTACGGATAACCGATAAAGGATGTTAGGCATTTCTTTCCATTATTTGCCTTGGTGTCCCCTCTTGAGATATGTTTTCTTTCTTTGTTTATCGGACCACCGTAATGCACCACACAAGCAGATCTTTCCGCTTAAACCACCCATGTTATACTTTTCTGTTGAACTTATTAATTGTTAAAAATGTTAAATTCCAAATGTTTTAGAGATACTTACTTCGCATTCTGTATCATTTTTTTTTTCGTCAAGTATTCACTAAACATTTGTTCTTCATTTTTAAGATTGCTACACTTTTATACTGGACGTAACAAAATTCGACTACTGGTTACGTAACATATACAGGTTGATTCATAAAAGTACATATACAGGGTGTTTCATTGGGCAAGGGAAATATTTAAACCCTATAGAGGTCACCCAGGGGGTATGGGTCTTGCGACCTTTATAACCGAGTTACAGGGTATTTTTTGATATTTGGCATAGATAATCTACACCTATAGGACAATTTATAGACACATTTCAAAACCCAGGTCCGGCTTGACAAAAATGATTAAAATTTGACCCACCATAAAAAAACACCCTATACATCAAATTTTTAAAAATTGAATTTCAAATTTGGAAAGAGCATAAAAAACTGATTACATTCATCAACTTTTTATTTTTCCGCATGCCGTTTTACTACCAAAATTATAACGTTAAATTTTTTTAAGAATTTTAGTCTATGCAATATGTAGTTGAAAGGGTTTTAATTATTTTTTCTTCAGTAAAATTAATTTTACTTAACTTTTTCATAGAAATTTCTAAAATAAACTTATTGAATTTGAAGTAACATTCACTAGAACCAATAAAAATTACAATTACAGATCGTACTTAAAAAATTTAAATGATTTATATTCATTTTGCATAGACTAAAATTTTCATAATGTACATTTTAACGTTAAAATTTTGGTAGTAAACCGGCATGCCGAAAAATAAAAAGTTGATGAATGTATTCAGTTTTTATGCTCTTTCCAAATTTTAAATTCAACTTTTAAAAATTTAGGGTGTTGTTTTAGGGTGGGTCAAATTTTAATAATTTTTGTTAAGCCGGTAATAAAGGTCGCAAGATCCTGGGTGACCTTTATATAGGTTTAAAATATTTCCCTTTCCCAATGAAACACCCTGTATATGCAAGTCAGTTTTCTAAACGTGTTTTATAAATTTTGTGGAATGATTTCATCTAGTTCCACGGCAAAACAGGTTTTATCTGTCTCGATAATAGCAAATTCACTACTAAATGGATTGAACATTTCCAATATCTTACTATTTATGGTCTCTGCGACCTAGATAAATATGCTGTAGTGTTGTCGGGATAACTTAACGACTCCCTAACAACCATTCTGCTCTTAGTCCAAGGGAAGTGCCAGGTCCAAAAAGAATTTAGTTGGCTTCCTTCCTGGCTAGTGGATCGGCCAAACGGTTGCCTTTGTATATGGCGTGGCCTCTGATCCATCTTAAGATGACCACATTGTTGGTGGATACTTCGGCAGAGTCTCGCCATATCTTTATAGTACCTTTATAGTACCTAAGCAATTCTGCAGAAACAACACTAGCACAATAAATATTAGGAGAGATTAAAATAGCGTTGGAAAGTGCAATATTCGACAATTGCAGATATCTCGTGAGGCTAATACACTTTTGTGATAAAAGATAAAATTCCTGTCTGAGCATATTAACGCATTGACGACTCAAAGGATACCTAAAGCTCCTTTAACAGACAACGATTTTTTGCTGTTGGTGAGCTCAGTACATAAATCGTCAGTATTGTCTGAAAATTCTAATAAACCTCTCCTAGCCACTAATGGGTTGTAGTCGAATACTTTTTATCGAACGGCCAAAAAGCTATGTGTGTAAGAGTAACATTCAAGTACTATTTTAAATAAGTTTAGGTTAGAATAGCATAAGGTCATCCAACAAAAAAAACTGCATAACGGATATTAACTAATATACACACAACCAAACTTATATGGAATCACTATGTATTTCTGAATAAATTTTTGGTAAAGAAAAAAATTTGGTATCCAACTTTAAGATAAGGCTTTTTGTTCAAAACAAACATGATAATAAAGAAGAAACGACTGCTGCGATTTATTATCTTGTGAATTTTGTGTTCAGAAGTAAAATCATGATCCTTCGGTAAATAATAATAATAGCCGTCCCTTCCCCTACACAAGTCGTTCAGTCGACTTCAGGGGTTGAAATTCACTCGTAAGGGGGTGAATTAGGGAGAGTATTATTATTATTATTATTATTATATTATTATAATTTAATTTCGGTTCAAAAAACAACAAAATGCCTATGTTGGACTAACAGATGTGCAGAGGGGAAGAATTATTGCTCTCATTAAACAAGGGAATATCCCAATGAAACATAGCAAAGGAAGTAGACGATACCTAGGGTGTTGTATCGAAAACATATGAAAGGTACTTGGAACTAGAAACTCTCAAGACAAGGTCGCCAGAGTCACAACTGAAAAACAGGACCGCTTTGTGTGCCAAATTGCTAGAAGAAATCCCAGTGTTTCTCATTCAGAGCTACAACGACAACTTCTGGAAGCTACAGGTGTGAACGTTTCAGTTGAATCCCTAATAAAAAGACTTCACGCTCGAGGGTTGTACAGTAGGAGAGAGTTACGGATCCCACAGTTATCTAGACAAAATAAAATTGATCGGCTGACTTGGTGCCTTCAACACCAAAACTGTACAATTGAGAATTGACAAAATGTTCTTTTTTAGGATGAGACCAGAATTGGCCTAAGATCAGATGACCATCCAATTCGGGTTCCAGGAAGATGAGCGACACTCCACGCTGCCAGATCTCTTCCAACATATCAAGAAGGAACTGTAATGTTCTAAGGAGGTAATATGCTGGAAGCAAAAACTCCATTGACCACTTCAACAAACTTTAACCGGTCCGAGGACTGTTGATTTACTGTTAGAACCAATCGTTAGGTTTTGGAGAGCTGCGATTGGGGATAATTTATCTTTATGCACGATAATGTACCTCCCCATATCAGCAGAGTGGCTAGAGGAGATCTTGAAACGAAAGGTGTCATAGTTTTAGACTGGCCCGCATGTTCACCAGACCTAAATCCTATCGAACACTTGTGGGAGCAGCTCAAAAGAAGCGTTAGAGCTCCTCGAAACAATGCAGGAAATATCGCATAGCTTATTGATGCAGCATTAGCAGAATGAGAAAACATACCCCAAGATAAAGTTGACAATTTAATAAAAAGCATGTTAAGGCGAATAGAAGCTTGCATAAGGGCTAGAGGTGGTAATACGGATTGTTAAAATTACCAATTTTCTTTTTTTTGCTTTTCGGCTATTAAAAATTCCATATAAGTTTGGTTGTGTGTATATCAAAGTAACATTATAGAAAAAGTTTAAGTATTTAGGCAAACTAAAAAAGAAAAACTGCTTTTTATTAGTGCTAGACTGCAACGAAATCACATCTATAGGTTTTATGTTGGTGGGGATCAATCAATAAAGAAACCCAAAAATTATTTTTGTAAGTAACCCTATAGGCCAAGAAATAAAGTAGCCTGTGAAAAAATAGAGTAGCCTGTGAAAA
This sequence comes from Psylliodes chrysocephalus, assembly GCA_927349885.1. Classification (NCBI taxonomy): domain Eukaryota; kingdom Metazoa; phylum Arthropoda; class Insecta; order Coleoptera; family Chrysomelidae; genus Psylliodes; species Psylliodes chrysocephalus. Next base: position 3,929,351 of record OV651826.1, read on the forward strand.
ATTAGAGTAAAGCTAAAAATTGGTATGTTCCTTCAATTCGATATAATGATGAGCTCTGTTCATTTGCTTCCAGGCTTGCTTTTTTTTAAGGGCTAATCTGATATGAAAAACTCTTAGTCGGTCTTCATCTAAAGTCTAGACTATCTAGAGGATATTTGTGACAAACCCACGAGAGTACTACCTTAGTATTTATAATTTACCCTCTACAGCAGGGATTCCCAAAGTGGTCATACGTTCAAGCACTTAAAGAAAAACTAGAGAAAAGGCCATCCATAAGGCCGATGTTTGCGTCATCATCTATGCAAGACGTTAATGATTTACGAGCGTCCTATAGTATATCTTTACTAATATCGAAGTCACGGAAACCCCATACAATTGGAGAGCAGCTTATTTTACCAGCCATTGCGGAGGTCCTCAACAATGTATTGCACAAGCCCGCACATGATATTATAAAGAGAATTCCTTTGAACAATACCATCGTTTGGAGACGAATAGACGAGATGAGCCGATACGTGGAAAACATTTTAAGAAATTTCATACAGATCAACAGATTCTCTCTCCAGTGGACAAGTCTACATTACCCGGAAATGAAGCTCTGTTGTTAGGATATGTTTGATATATTAAAGATGAAAATATGTACCAAGAACTGCTTTTTGCTACATATTTAGTGACTGATACTAGAGGATAATCGATTTTTCAGTCTGTGGAACGTTTATTTACCGACAGATATTCCATGGAAGGAAATTGTTTCTGTTGCGACTGAGGGGCACCATCTATGGTTGGACGTCATCGTGGTTTTATAGATCACTTAAAGCGACAACTACCTGAGGTACCTACTGGTCATTCACTGTGTGATTCACAAACAGCATTTACTAGCAGTTGCAGTTACACCAGTCTTCACAATGTTATAAACGCTGTCAACAAGATTCGAAGCAATTCTTTGAACTCTCAGTTATTTGCTCAGCTATGTTAGGAAAATAACGAAGTCTTTACTCGGTTACTTCTTCACACTGAAGTTTGCTGGCTATCAAGAAGCTCCTTCTTAGCATGATTTTGAGCTATTTTTGAATCTGTGTTGGAGTTTTTACAAGAAAAAGATCCGAATTTGAAAGAAAATCTGAACAATTGTAAAACAGATATTTAATACTTGACTGATATATTTGGTATGTTCAACAAAGTTAAGTTGCAGTTGCAGTTGCGATTTTATTGTTTTTTTTATAATTACCTACTTAAGTATAAGTTTACTCAACCGCAAAGTTTTTAAATTGGTAAGTATTTTTTATCAATAGGAAAAAACTAGAGATAGGATTTTTAAAGTAATTTGTCTATGGGGGTCTGAGGTATCAGTTCATTTTGGAAAAGGGGTCTCTTATCCAAAATAGTTTGGGAAACCCTGCTCCAGAGTGTCCTGAAGAGAGGGATGTCTTGTCGTTGAAGGTCACTCTCCCATGCTTTGCAGTACTATTATTTCACGAGCACTATGGGCCGAACGGATGGTCATATTAAAATATTTCAAAAAAGGCATTATACCTGAATAAATAAACTTTAGAATAGTTTTTTGTTCAAGTCGATAGCTTGACAATTATGGAAATGGCGAGCGCTCAAAATCGGCCGATGTTTGTAAATTTCACCAAATTTACCCTTATTTGGTTGCACTTATAATTTCCCTTGTTAACCGATTAAGAAAAAATGCTTCCTGGCAATCAATCAGAGATTCATGTTCCCAAAAGGTGTATTTCATTCAATTTTTCTATTTAATATTTTTTTCTAAGATTGATACTTTTATAGTCAGGTTATCAATTTCACGCTTCATTACTTGATCTAGTATATTGCGAGGCATTTCAAAACAAAGCTAGATAAGCGAAATTTGTAAAAGATTCAAATTTTTGATATGGATGAATCAAATCTAAGTTGTGTTCAAAATAAAAAAATATAAATGCAATATTGTAAATTGTTCACTTTCATCTCAGAACAAATTTCAAACAAACTATTTGATCTTAATTTCTACATCATATTCATCTCTAGTATAAATATTTTGTAAGAACTTTTTTTCATTAATATTAAATCATATATAATAGTCACTGAAAACATTATTTACGCTGTATTTTATCTTTAAATCGTTTTTATTGGATCATCAAAATATTTATGAGTTCATAGTTCTACCAATTCTATTTTTGATTAACAAAAATAATTTTCAAATATTTTGATTTATGCATATTTTAAAATTTTACATGGTTGACAACAATTTTATTTTTTATTTAATATATTATTTTAATGCAATAACACTTCCAAGTAACAAATGAATTTTAAATACTAAAGGTATGTACGTACATCAATATTTATCGCATTTACAAAACATCGTAATTTTAAATAAGAAACAATGGAATTTTGTTATTAGGTTTATTCATAGAGACAGTTTAGACAATTATTTTATAACGCGCATGAACGGGTCAGAAATTGTTTGAATGTTAATTAACATGTAAATAGGGTATAATTATTAAAATAATGTAATATTTGATGGCACGTTCATGACTTTCTAACAGTAAATTTTTAATATAGCTACTGTGCATATGATGGGATTAACCAACAGTACCACCACGACTAGACATTTGTATAAACATGTTCATTGCAAAAAAGTGTATTAAAAATTACTACAGTTTATTCTTATCAGGTAGGGTATGCAACTATTTTTAAAAAGAAAAATCCATTTGGAATTAAAAAATAAAACTCCAATTTCCCCTAGGGATGAATTCCTTAATTTCGTGGGGGCAATTGGGGTTTTATTTTCACATATCCAAATGCATACTTCAGATCTTTAACCTTTCTTTTTTGTTTCTTAAAAAAGAAAAGTGTATACAGGTTTTGCAGAGTCGCCTACATAAATAAATTTTTGAAAAAAAAAGAACAAAATTCTTGTCGATTTTTGTATAATGCAGTAAAAAATGTATTTATGTACCTACGTTTTATCTTTATCTTTTGTTTAACTTGGAAGTGCGGCGCTTCAAATCCAAAAAAGGGAGTTAGCAAGTTACCAACAATAAACTATAAAATCTAATAAAAATATTATTTTTCATGGCTCACCTGCTGTGAAGGACTCTTAAAGATTTCGGTGACATGCAGTTCACGCTCCAATCAGTATTGCCGTGATCGTTGCATATTGTGATTGAAAACCTGCCATAGTTCGCTCGTATCAGTTTGATCAGCTCGCCCTCTTTACATTCGATTTTCAGGATTTTTCCCTCGCAAGCGTATGCGGTCTCATAACGAATTTCTGAAACAAAAACAGCCATTTGTTAAAATATATCATAGATCATCCTAAATTTTAAGTGCTTTGGACAACTTTTAAAACAAAAATGACACAGCAAATTCAAAAACTATCGCAAATGAATAGATGGTAGTACATTTAATAATGACAAATATCAAACTTTTTAAAATCGTTGGACAAATAATATAGTAAATAATATACGATAAGGCACATAAAACAAAACATACAGGGGCGGTTTCTCCATTGGTTCATTTGTGCAGTGAACGCCCAGATACATTTCAGGAAAACATATTATTTTATAATAAATAACAGAACTATTAATCAAATAATAATACGTGTTAATCTCTATTTTTGGGTACGCCATTGCGCTCTGGCTAATCGCGTCTCTGTGGTACACTATTCTGAGTGATCGCAAGGGAGCGAGAGGTTTTCGCGAAAGATTGCAGCTAAAAAGAGAGGTCAATACGTCAACAGATCCGTGAAACAATGTGCCTTCTTAAAATCACTTAAATCACAAAGTTAGTGTTTATTATTTGCGACGTAAAAAAATTTAAACGTCAAAAATTCCAAAGCCTCCCAAACATTAAATTTAATAAATGCGGAAGATATTGTTCGAACATTTAAATGGTCATTTATCTTTTGATTAGATACTGTTTTTTAAAAAAGTTAAAATCATGGTGTGTCATGCTCTCACAAATAGTAGAAACATCAACAACTATTAATTAAGTAATTTTTTAGATGTTCTTCTTCAACCTTAAGTTTCCTAATATGTAACGGAAATAAAATTATAAATAAATAAATAATTTTCAAAACTTTATCATTCTTTTATTGTAGAGTAAAGTCGCCTAATGTGGAATAGTATTTTATTTTAATTAAAAAAAAATGATAAACTTCAATTTTGTTTTTAGATATTTTGTATAGATATAGGTAAGGCTATTAGGGATATATAGTTCATGTCACAAAAATATAAATCTCCCAAAAAAATCATAAAAAAAATAAGAATATAAAATGAGCCTTTTTTTAGATCTTCAAAAATGGGTTCCTAATGTGGAATACCTATGTTTCAAAAGAAAAATAGCATTCGTTATAAAATGTTGATTGAAAAAACTTTGTTTTTTGAGAAAGAAGTTTATTTAAACAATAAAGATACAAATATATTAGCACAAAGAATTAAAAAAAAAATTAAACTAACGGCAAAAGTCGCAAACGTAGGGTTCTTTTTCGGGTCCGGCACACTCTTCATGTGCCCAACAGGTACATAGCATGCACATTACCCAAATTTCCCCTTGATTATTATCTGAAAACTTATCTTCACAAAAAATGCAATGTGCATCTTGGTTAGGATTATTTTCCTGTTTTGCAAAATCTTCTTCGTCATCTGATGAATTCTGCATGGAAATGCTCGATGCATCAGATTCAGCACTTGATGAAGACACATCTCTCTTTTGACGTTTAGTTAGTGTTTTCTTCGTATTACGTCTACCTTCTTGAGATGAACTACAAGATGGATTTTCGGAAAATAATTTTTTTTTTACTGTCCTTTTTTGAGTCGCTGCGTTTGTGTCTTTCATTTGAACCGATTTCTCTAGGTCTTCCTTATTTGGCGTAGTAGTTATTATTTTGGCTTTTCGGCCTCCAGTGCCTACTTTTCTCTTTACGGTCGGTATTGGTGAAATATCTTCTGGACCAACAGCTTCTACACTTGGATTTCGGTTTTCCTTTTCTTCTTCTGCGGCAATCATTCTTGGCTGTGGGATGGGATTATTGGATCAACATTACAAACCTCTTGTTTAACGGTTAGAAAGTCCACTTCGCTGAAAATGTTTCTCCTAGTAGGATAAATTCCTGTAGTTGCGAACCCTTTGACGGCTCGCTCCGCCGATTGCGTCTTTAAATAGGCTTGCCCAAACAGTTCGCAAACATCAAAGTGGGATATTGGACGTTGATTATTCCTTAAAAAAAATCCTTATTTCCTCATTGTAAAATGCTTTTAATGCTCCCATTACAGTTTTATCTAGAGGCTGCATTTTGTGGGAGGTGTGTGGCGGCAAGGAAAGAATTGTTACAAAATTTTCTTTAGCCTTTATTATAACATCAAGGTTTCTTGTATGTGTGTTGTGTCCGTCTAAAAGTAAAAGAATAGGGTTGGTTTCAGATGGATGAACATATTCGATAAAGTGCTCGAACCAAGCTGTGAATAGATCCATTTGTATCCACCCTGATGGATGAAATTTAAATAAAGTTCTAGGTGGAGCACCCTTTTTGAGTTGTTCATTGCAATTCTTACGAGGGAATATAATCATTGGTTGAACAAATGTTCCATCTGCGCTCATACACATGGAAATGATTATTAGAGATCCCCGTTCTGCGGAAGTAATAGCTCCAATTTGACGTTTGCCTTTCATTGCTAAAATTTGGGGGCATTTAGATTGGACGATACATATGCCACATTCATCCACATTGAAAATCTGCCTAGGAGCAAAATTCTTTTCTTCCATGACGTGTTCAAGCAAGTCAAAGAACTCGTTCACACTTTGTTTATTAAATCCGGCAGCCCTTACAACCGATGTTCCTGTTGGTCTTCTTATGCTAATTTTATCTTTGTGTCTTTTCAGAAATCCTTTGAGCCATTTTTTTCCTGCATATTCCTGAAGCAATGAAAACTTATTCGGAATATTATTACGTCTCGCCAATTGAAATGCAAGAGAACGTAGATCTCTCCTAGTCAATCCAAAAAAGTTTCTTTCCATCTTAAGAATGTAGTCCACCAGCTTGGTTTTCAATTATTTCGATAAAATAGGGTTTCTTCCTAAGGTTTCCTTCTTGATATCGATAATATTTTTGTCGCTTTTACAATATCTAAATAATGTGGCACGGGGAACTTTGTAGTGCTGGCAGCTCTTAAATATCCCATTGTATGAGTTCGTACTGCTTCTACTGCATTTTGCATATCTTCTTCCTTCCATTTGTGCTCTTTAATGTTCTTTTTTGGCATTTTTCCTGAAACAAATGCAAATATGCTTAATTTTAGTTATAGTTTCCTATTGTGGAATATTCCACTTTAGGGCACCTCTCCTATTCCACTTAAGGAGACTTTTATTATTTTATTTCATATCAACATAATCGAAACTAAAATGGTTAATTGCATTAAATATTAAGCATATTATAAAACTACAAACTATGTACTTTAACTCCATAAAATAGCTTACCTTTAATATTAATACCAACGGAGATAACACACCTTTTATTTATTGGTACAAAAATGTCTACTGGGCTTGAAACTATATTTGCTTCGCTCCCGTCGAACCACTGACGCTATCCATATCAAAGTCTTCCACGTACGAAAACATTTTAGGTGGGGCGTTTGATGCACTGGCTTGTAAGTAGATGGCGCCTATAGATCACCGTATAACAGCGTATTCCACTTTAGGAACCTATTCCACATTAGGCAACTTTACTCCACCTATTTTTAGTCTATTATGTTATTGTTTTAGCCTTGATTATATTCTTATTATTGAACTCTTTACACAGTAGTCTGTGAAGAGTATTATAGGTCCGTCTGTCCGAAGTCACGCGTTTTGTGTGCACGAAAAGTCAATAAACGAAAAATTATATTAACTTGAAAATTTTAAACAAAAATCAAGCTTTATAAGGCGACAAAGCCTATTGATTTTAAAAAAAATTGATTAAAAATGAAGGGTTTAATGAAAAGCGATATCAACATGAAATTTTTTAGTAAAAATCAAGCTCTATCAAGAGATAAGACGGGGCACTACGTGTAGACTCTGCATGGAAGAGGAAGAAACCTCGTACCATGTGATCTTCGAATGCGAAGCTCTTACTAGGCGACGCACATACAGGTATTTGCACGATCTACGCGGCCAAAAGACCCAATAACAAAATAACAATAACATTCATAATAACGAGTTCCACGAACAGAGGACGAATCCGGGAACAATACCCAGGCCCATCTACCTGCTATCTCGCACCCCCAACCCTAGCGTCATTCAGAATTTGACCGTTTTACCTAGTGTACGTTCTCAGTGCTTTTCTAAACGTTAAACTTCTAAAGTTAATTTTTATGTTATTAAGTTCTACTTACTAATTGAAAGTGATAGATTCTGATGGACAAGGTAAGAAACTTCCAAACTACATTAATAAAGTCATGATTATCCATTATACAATATAATTTTTTTATACAAAAAAAAAAAAAACTCATTTTCATACAGTGATTTCCTTAAATATTTTTTTATTCTAGTGTTTTTGTTTATGTATCGGGGTAGATCGAGCTATAGTTATCATTATAGGTTATTATATGATCATTTTCCTTATAAATGCTAACAAAAATATCTCCGGATAAATACAGCTTTGAGGCATTAATTAAAGATATTTAGCAAAATTTCGTATATCATTGGAAATGTTTATTAGCGGCTTTTAACATAGTGTATGTTTGTTTTAGATTTGGAGAGTGCATCAGGAGTAAGGGTAGTGACCCGACAATACTTATATGACCGTATGAAGACAGAACATTTAAATGACAAATTAAACTATCTAAAAGATCAACTTTTGTCATGTGAAGGTTATAATGAAGATCAAATTATTAATTTGAAACGTGGTTTTGCCCATTTCAAATCAGAAATTAAACAAAGGTGGACCAAAGCTCATTATATAGAAGATAATGTTATAAAATACAACCGATCTTGGCTGGAAGGTACTTTTGAAATACCTGTCGTTGGGGCTTCACAAAAACGGCCAGGTCGACCATCCAAATCGTTTAGAACAAAATTACTCATTGACCAACATTTGATCAAATTGTAATATTAATAAATACCCCTTACAGTGTTTTTTCGTTAAAAAAAAAAAAAATAAAATCTAATGACTGAAGACTGATCCACAAAAATGTTAATGAAGTAAAAAATAATATTTGTAGAAACATTGCTGAACCGAAACTCTATTTATAAGAATAAATTAAACAGACACCAACTACTGTTGCAGTAGATGTAAGTAATGCAAAATGTGTCTTTGTTTTTCCACCAGATTTGATGATTTTAATACCTAAGCACACTGCCTAATAACTAATGTGTCAAATAATTTCGTAGTAAATACGTGTATCTATTTTGTGGTCTTATTTTTATTTTAGAAATGTTTGTAACGACACTGTATTACTATGCACCATATAAAGATGCGTTTTGTTCATAGCAATATTAATAACAAAAGTATGTATATGTACAAATCGACACGAAACTCTTATGAATTTTCAACAAATATTTAGGTCAAGTATTTTTACATCTCTTCACTCGGTATAAAGTAATTGACACTTAGATAAATTGTTGTTGAAAGTGAACCTTTCATCATTCCATTCGAATTCAATTCGATACGTTCGATCGTCATCGAATATAATCACGATGGGCGGGATTATTTTCTAATAACGAACAAGAAGTACTTTACGTAAAGCTATTACTATACTGTATGACGTTGATTGTTTCGTTTTATTGAAATATGTCAAGGTCTAATACGAAGACAGAGGTGTATAAGGAACATTTTTGACCCATTCTCGTCTTTTGATGCACCTTCTTATCTTTTAACGTGACGGGATCAGAAACCACATTCTCGTATTCTTTAAGATTTAAAAAACCTTGCTCATAAACTGACATTTCCAGAAAAAATCTCTCGGATGTGGAAAATTCAGAAACCCGAAGAAATAACGTTACTTGGCAAGAAATTGCATAAGCAACAAACTCTATTTTACTATGTATGAAAGAACAAGTAAGGCAACCGCTTACAAAATTCTTATCAAAAAAGAGGTCACGCTTCAGGAAAGTTTGGGAAACACTGTTCCACAGTATATATTTGCAGAAAATTAATGGTTGTAAACCTCAATTTGAAGTTCTGGTTCTGGTAAACTAATATGATATTTTACTAAAATTGCATTAGGTAGAGAATATATATACGAGCCCAGAATATCATTTGGCCCATTTAATATTATGTTTTTAATTTTATTTTAGACAATATTGGTAACTACAAAAGAAAAATCTATTGAATCCAACTATTTTTATTATAATTTGAGACATGTTTATTAACAGTTTTTATTAAAATTAATATTAGAAAATTAGAGATATGTACTTATTTAAATAAGATACCAATGAATCATTTCGTTTGACCCATGTATTAAAAATAGCTTTTTTTATAATCATATTAGGGGTAGGTATTCTTTGGTATGAGTTAAAACAAAACATTTGTCAATGTTGATTGCTGACAGTGACGCTTTAGCAGTTAGTTATATAAGTATTTAAGTTAACAAAATGGTGAGAGGTAAAGCTGTGTCTAACGATTTACGTCAAGTAGTTGTCAATTTATAAAATGCTGTAATTCTGGTGTTAAAATTGCTAAACAACTGCAATTATCACGCTATACTGTACGAAATATAGGCAAATTATATAAAACGACAGGATCAGTTCAAGAAAAACCAAATTTGGGTAGAAGTTCAAAAATAACTCCGATCAATATGAGAGCACTAGTCGTATTTTGAAACAAAATCGTCAAGCCAATTATGGTGAATTAAGTGTAGCGTGGAATAGAGCAATGATAAATAATTTTTCAAGGTTGACCTGTCTTAGAGCTATCAAACGATTGGACGATTTCTACAAAGTAAGTTATTTTCGAAAACTTATGTCAAATTTTTTTTTCGTAGGCTAAAGAAAAACCGCTGTTAACTGTAAGTCAGAAAAAGAATAGATTAGCATGGGCCAAAAATCATAACAAGTGGTCACAGATGCAATGGGACAGAGTTATTTGGAGTGACGAATCACGATTTGAGGTATGTATAGAGATTACCTAATTAGGGTATTGAGGACAAAAAATTAACTTCATAATCTAGACTGTTTGCGTCGAAAAGTCAAGTTTCCAGCTTCTGTAATGATTTGGGGATGCATGTCGGCTCAATGAGTTGGCAAGTTGCACATCATAGAAGGGACTGTTAATACTGTTACGATACATTGACACCCTCAGATACAGTATAATGCCATCCAATGACAGCTTAAAAACAAGAAATAATGAGTACATACAACAGGATGGCGCTACGTGCCATACTGGTACATATTACAACAGGATGGCGCTGCGTGCCATACTGGTACATATTACAGCTACTGCTAAAATTGTAAAGGAATAGATGTTGCAAAATAATCCGATATTAGATTGAATATCCAGTAGTCCCGATCTGTCGCCAATTAAAACACTTTGGCATAATATGAGAAAAAAAATTACGAGCTACTCCTGCTAGAACATTTCCTGAATTAAAAGAGAGACTAACTTAAATTTGGAACTCCTTCACTGCTGCAGATTGTAAAAACATAGTGGATATCATGCCAAAGCTAATTTAAGCAGTTCTGAAGCAAAAGGGAGTTGTTACACAGTGGTAAAATCACCTGTGTTCTTCCATGATTATTGGGCTAAACAAAATGATTCATTGTTATCTTATTTAATTTAGTGTTCTGTGCATATCTCTAATTTTCTAGTATTAATTTCAATAAAAAATATTGATAAACATGTCTCAAATTATAATAAACATAAACATTTTTCTTTTGTATTTACTAATGTCTAAAATAAAATAAAAAATATAATACTGAATAGGCCAAATGATATGATTCTGGGCTCGTAAATAGCCGGAAAATTTTGAAATCGATATCTTTTTGTTCAAAAATGTGTTAATATTTTTCAAAACTTTTACACCAACATTCTTCATGAAACACTTTTGTTAGACTTTAGTAAAGTCAACAATAGTTAGAATTTCTTTCGCAACAAGACATTCTAAAGACGCCTATGACTTTATATGTTCAACAATGGGCCCGACCCTGAGTTGCTACACAATAACTAGTTTTAAGACGGTTCATATAAAAATCTTCATTATTAGCTGTAACGAACCTTGCATAAACAGCTGTGTCGTGATAGATAGGTGTTAATATTAATGGCAAAATCGTTTGATTATCCCGAAGATAGGACGCCATTCTAAGAATTACTGATTATACAGTTTTTTTCTATTGATAATTAGGTAAAGGTGTGGTAGTTATGACAAACACTGATATTGTTCTCATACAAATCAAAAACTCATATGTATTCAACATTTAGCATGTTTTATTTTTCGTACAAACTTTTGCTGCATTTTAAAATATACGATTACAAAACTTATAAGAAATAAATGATTAAATGAAAATTGGAATGGTTGTATTATAATTTTGTAGTTTCTAAAAGGGTATGTGCCCCAGGACTGTTAAGGCAATAAATTTTTAGATAAGGTAGTAAGGTTTTCTGGACGAATAAATGGCAAAACAGGTAGTATACTAGGTCGAAGAAGAGTTTATTTCAAGTATCTATAAAAATGGAAGATTTTAAGATAGAAAAACTAAATTCTGAGTACTATTCGCGATTCAAGCTAAGTGATACGCCCTCTGGAGGAAATTAGTAGAAGGTCCTTATAAGTAGGATGACGTTCAGTGTTGCCAGATGCAGCAAAATTTCGTTACGTCGTCGGATTTTAGTTCTTGAAAAAATGGATAAGACCTTTTATTTAAGAATCAAAATTTGTGTCTAGTAATATGTAATCATACTTTTATTTAAGGATTTTTTTATAAAATCGATTTATTATATTGATTTTTTTTTAAATTTCAGTTCATTTATTAATTTTAGTTTTAAAATCAGTCAGAGACAAAATTAGTTGATCATTTGGCAACATCGGCGTTCGTGTTCATTGTTTACATTTTAATTTGTATCAATTACAATTAGAGTTTTTTGTTACTTTTTAGCTTTAAATTTGTTTATTTCTTATAGTATGTGATAGTATTTAAATTAAAAATGAAATCTGCGAAAAAGCCTCCAGCAAATTGCAATCTATATGGTGTTATTGTCAAAATCAAAACTGAAGTATTCATTTTCAAGTGCGTCATAAAATTTTGTTTCTTACGATAAATGGGTATCTACAAATTCACTATATTGAAATTTTGCAAAACGTTGTTTAGAATCAAACTCCAATATGAGTTGTGACGGTTTTATTACCATTTACATGTATATAAAGTACTACACAATTCACTTCATGATATAAGAATAAGGATAGTAAGATTTTTAAAGAAGTTCATCAATAATAAACGTTTGGTACCTGATATGTCCTTTAAACCACATAATAAAACATGTCCTGGGTTTAGTAAATACATATTTCTAGATGTTCTTGTAGCAACCAATAGGTCAATATTTCCAACAAATTAGTTCATACTACACATGAAAAATATTACATTTATAACGAAAGCACGAAAACTAAACTTAAATTAACACTAAATGAAACTCAAAAACACTATTATAATAAGAATATTATCTAAAAACAGTTAAAAAATCACAAATACAAAATCCCACAACACGTAAATAAACAAACATCCTACTTATACGTGACAAATGACAGGCGCGCGAAAATTAATTTGAATCGCGAATAGATATAGACCATGACATTTTGCGACAGTGATTACTTCCAATATCAATCAACCAGTTTTCTAGTTTCAAAATAAATATCGAGCAGCTTCCTTATATTTGTCAGTCGTCCGTGCGCTATCACAGCACAGAAAAATATAAACGCTCCTTTACATACCAAATAAAAAAAATATATAACGCTTTACCTAATGAATTAAAATTAAAATCTACACCCGCATTCAAAAAATCACTTAAACATACATTTTTAAACGAGTAGTAACTCATCTTTAATCATGGAAAATTCCTCTTTAAAAAGTCACTAATCGTCTATCGCGTTATTTGGTAATAGTTGGTAATATTTGGTAATATTTGGTAATATTTGGTAATATTTGGTAATATTTGGTAATATTCTAAAAAAATAAATATTCCTTCATATTATTTTCTAATGTTTCTGATATTGCTAATTGAAATTGTTTTATTTGTTTTTTTTTTTTAGTAATTAGAAATTAAGTTAATTTTAGTCATTGTTACTACTGCTTAAGATGAAAAACAGAGGCGATGATTTCATTGAAATTATCGTCACCTGATCTTCGGCATTTTTCCTTTCTTGCTTTGTTACGATTGCTTTTTTTTTTTTCATAATGTTTGTAAATAGTTATGTAACTTGAAAGGAAAATAAAGACCTTTATTATTATTATTATTATTATTATTATTATTATTTATGCAATGTATCTTGGAAGATGGACCTGGCCGTCGCGACCTGATTGCCCAGTGCGCGTACGCTCTTGAGCATGAGAGCACAAGCAATTTTAGAAGTAAAAAACTTGTGGACCGTCATAAATTTAGGCTTTATCAAAACATAAAAAAAATGGATCGCAGTGACAAATCAATAATTTATTTGATTCCAAATAATCATATACAAAATTAGATATATCTAGGCTTCTCTCCATTTAAATCGCCAGAACCTAACGGTATCTAATTAACTCTACTTCAATGGGATCTGGAAGAACTCAGATCCTCGTTGGCTCTGAGGTATATCCCCAAAAAAATTAAGAGAGATAAAAGTGGTCTTTATACCAAAACATGGAAGGATGGATTACAGTGTCCCAAAAATATACCGGCCAATTAGCCTGACATCGTTTTCCATGTAGACATTTGGCTATAAGCAAGGTACATAAGGGATGTGGTGGTTACAACAGCACCACTAGACTCAAATCATGCATACATCTTAGGCAGATCTACTGGACAATGAAGAGTTCGCCTTGAATGTTTTCATAGAAGATGATTTTGACAAGACCATACACTCACTAACCAACAGAAATGTTCCACGGATGCTCTCAAAGCGGGCAGTAAACATAAGAGTAGAAGATGTGAATACTATCACCTCTACTGTAGAACATGATCTTCGACACATTCATCTGTCGCCTCAATAACGACAGTCACTACACAATAGTGTATGCAGATGATCTGGTCATTCTGTAAACATAGATTTTTGAGAATATGCTATGCGAAAAAATACAAGTAGCTTTCAAAATTATAGAACAGTGGCCATTCACTATCTATCAATCGCAAGAAGAAATTAATTCTGTCCACAAGTAAAAGGAAGAAAATGGAATTAAAATCTCCAAATTCCCTAAACAAAAAACTAAACTTTGGAATGGTTTATATTAAAGTTAAAAATGTTGGATATGAATTTCATGAAATGGTCCGAGCTAAGTTTGCAGTACTGGGTTTGTCGAGTGAATATGAGTACTATCTATCTAGAAATTTAAAAAGATGATTTAAATAGCAAAAGACGGAACTGCGTAACACTAAGAAGGGTGGAATCAGAACTTATAGCTTTGAACGAAACAGCAAATGAACAAATATTTTTAGTGCCAACTTCACTAAGAAATTTGCTTTGAAAAATATTTTGTAATGTAGATAACCAATGAGCAATTAAACTTGCAGAAAATCAAACGACGTCAGACAGATCGAAACATAGATAGGGTAAAAGTGGGACAGACGCCGCAGAGATATAGATGCCGCATGTCACGTGCTTCGCAAGCCAGTAGTGGGAAGGCACTCTGTGGTATAATTTACAATATTCGACAATTAGTTATTGTTCTGAGAGCAGTGGGAGACCATGTATGTTTGACCTATTTCAAGTTATTTTATAACAAAAACGGTACGTTGACCTAATACATAGAAATATTTTGTTAATTCCTTTTTAACCATCTACAAAACTGCTTGTTTATTTACAAAATGGAGTTTACATAGCTTTATATGATATTATGTAGGTTTGTTTACAGATCTGTTTTTGAATTTGTTTTTATGTTTTAGGCTTTTGTAAATAAACGGATGCGGCGTCTCTCCATATCTAGAAGGAGAGACGCTGCACCTTGTAGATGGGAGAGATGCCTCAAAATATATTTCAAAATTTTTGAAAAATAATTGATTATATAGGAGTACTTTCATATATAAAATGCTAAGGAAATATATTCGAAAATTAACTGCTAAACTACTGAAGATACGTCAAGCGTAAAAACGTTATCTCTGGAGCTCGGGACAGAGAATAGAGTCCTGAGCAGTAGCCTAGTACTTCAAGCTTGGAGCCAACTGCTTCTGATATCAAACCAGGTAAAATTTTACAGGAAATATGACCAGTACCAGTGATACCAACAATCAGCAACAGTTTTAACATCTCCAGAAAATATATCCTTAAAAAAAGTGATAACGGCAAAGAAAAAGAAAACAGAAACAAGTCAAATAAGGAAGCAAACTATGACAACAGTGATGATGAGGTGTTATCAGATTCTGCTAATGATGATGAGGTATTATCGGATTCAGCCAGTGATGATGACTGCCGCTGCGTAGAATGTTTTAAGCAATATAAGAAAACAACATGGAAGGTTGACTGGATTTAGTGTATAAAATGCCTAAAATGGTTACATGAGACATGCACAATGCATTCCAATGTAACATTTGTCGACGAGAAGAACTAAAGAAAATGCAGTAGGCATCTCTACCTTATCGATAACATATTGTGGCATCTCTCCCTTCTACCCACGGCAACTCTCCCTACACGGTCGAAGAGATACCTAAAAGCTCAATTTTTTTAAATATTTTTTTCTATTATGTAGGAAAAGTATTTTAGGTTTTTTGTAACGGAATCTATTATACAACTGTTGAAGTTTATTTTCTTTCTTTTGTTTCAATTAAAAAAATTTAAATAGAGCTGTTCAAATTTTTTTTAAAAAAGTGTGGCGTCTATCCCACTTTTACCCTATAAGAATGTTTATTATTTCTATTGAAGTCAAATGTTTTATTATTTACAGCTCACAGTATGATAATATTAATAGTTCCCGTCCTTTATAAGCGTCGTTTATCAAGGGATGAATAGTAGATAATATATTATTAATATTCTCGAAATATTATTTTACACACCTACTCATTTATGGCTTCGAGGATATTGGTCAGTTCATGCTTCTGAATTATTCCTCCGATATTAAACTGTGAAGTTTACATGGTCAAAATAAATTGCTTATGAAAGATCACATCACGTCGGGATTAAGGTTTTCATTCAACCACTTATTCTAAATTCCAATTCACATTTCCCGAATTACATCGTTTCAGTAATACCTACCTACATCCTATATCGGTGTATCCTCTTTGTTAATTACTGAACCGAGTGGTTTACCAGACGTTCTGAACTGAACCCAAATTTTTACAAATAAAGATGGATATTTAACTTCTCAAATTTGGTTATATTCAATACGAAATGAAAATAAATAATTTCCACATATAAATTTTTAACATTAATTAAACTTCAACCCGTTACTGGTCTAGAGTCATTATTGGGTCTGAAAGTAAAAATAAAGATAAAAGTTTAACCTATTGTTAATATACAGTGTGGAACAGCCAAATGGAATAAATTCGGTAATAAATAAATGGGGGCGTGTAGTGACTTACATGCACTACATATCTTCTTCACACTTGCATTGCGTCACTTCCGTCACTTCCGTCACACTTGTGTCATACGCGTCAAACATGTCAAACACCCGTTATCCCTTGATAAACTTTTATTGAATGGCAGTTCTATAAAGATAAAAGATGGAGCTCATCACCTCGTTGCTAGGAATCAAATATTTATTATTATTCCGATTTTGAGTTTTTTATACACACATGTCGTTCATTTTAAAACTATAATATCCAATATAATATAGCCTCCAAATAATTATTTCTTTATTGATGATGGGATCATATTATAATTAACGGCCCCACAATGGTGACCCCGAATGAACAGCCTGGATGGAGCCACATATAAAGAACAAGCACCCACAGGGCGTTTGGAAAAACGCTTAAGACACGACGATTGGTGTTTTAAGTTGCGCATTTTTTTTAACAAAAACGTTTTATACAGGATGTGTCATGTAACAGTGGCCAATACCAAGTTGCTTATTTTAAATGCAACACAATGTATATTTTTGGATTCTTTAGAAAATTCTAGACATATTTTATGTACTATATCCTATACCTGTTTCGAAAATATTAAATGTTTTCCAATTGATTGCAAAAATGAACATTAACAAAATAAAATTGATTACAGAAATTTGCTACTACACACTCAATACGTATTTCTCATTTAGGTCTTGATAATGAGAAAGTAAGCAGAAACCATTTCAGCGTTCCTTTTTACTGATATGAAATAAAAAAGCTATATGTACATAGTTTTGTTTACTTTTGTTTAAAACGCTTGACCTTAGTAAATTGTTATCTGGCTGCATGACAGTAGTTGTCAGTGTTATAGTCGTTTGAATTTCCTTAACTGCATATTAGAAAAATGTTTTATTTAACAGAAATGCTCAAAATAACAATTCTACAGATTTTATAGAGATAATTAGCCATTCAGCGATTATTCGAACATTAAAAGAAAATAAAATGCATCCCTATAAAATATTAGCAACTTAGGAGCTCATAGAAGACGATTTTGATAGGAGTACACAATTTTGTGAACAAATGATGGCAATGTTAGATAATATGGTGATCCAATTAGAACATGTTTTGTTATCTTATGAGTGTACCTTTACACTTCACGGTCATGCTAATCGTCAAAATTGCCTCTATTGGTCTAGGGAAAATTCTCACTGAATGAGAGAAAAACATATATCCCGATTCAGCAAATCCACAAGTTCCAGCTAATATGATATAGTTTTAGCAAGATGGAGCACCGCCCCATTACCAAATCAATGTCCCCTGATCTAACATCATAAGACTTTTTTTTATGGGAATATGTCAAAAGTATTGTATACAAAACTAAACCTCTCGATCCAACTGACAGAAGAATAACGCTTGCGAAATCGGTCACTCCTGAGATGTTGAGTAACGTTAGAAGACATTTTTATTTCAGATTAGGATGTTTTCAAGAGGTTCGCGGCGATCATTTTAAACATCTCCTACATTGTTACATTAGCAAAAAATAAACAATATTACTTATTAGTTTTTGAGTGTGTTGTAACGAATTTTTGAAATTAAATAATTTTATTTTATTAATGTTAATTTTTGCAATAAATCAAAAACATTCAATATTCCCGAAAGAGTTAGGTATAGGACATGTCCGAGCGTTTTTCCGAACACGCCCCCATGTATTTATTACCGAATTTATTCCATTTGACTGTTCCACACTGTATGTAGAATGTGTAGAATAAATAAAATATACTAAGTGTAAAAAATAAAAGGTTCCGTATTCCCAACTTTAACTCTTCTAATGTGTAAGCGTGAAATTACCATCTGAATTTAGCAGGAAATATTAAAATTTTTTAGGTACTAGAACCTTCTCGTATGTACAAATATTTAAATAATTGTAAAAAAATGCATTACGAGTAATTATTTTTAGTCTGTTATCTAAATTTCCATGCATGATCTGATTCTAAAGCTTTGAATTACCTCTATTCATGATTATATGAATAGAAACATCGTAAAAATTAAACACAAAACGGTAATATGCTTTGTCATTTCCACAATATCAAATGACTAATTAAAAATATTGAATCATCACTTATATCCGTTTACACGATTATAAGAAGTATTTTGTATATAGTCCGTCTTATTTTTTTTTTAAATGGCATAACATCTAAGAAATAAATATTTATTAGCAACATCACGTTTATAATTTGATTTGCCAAATTTTTATATATTATATGTAGCAGCATTATATCAGAAGCGGCAAATAGACTTCTGGATCAAAAGCACCCCTGCGAATGGGGGTGAAAATATTTAATTATCGGAATCACAGGGCTACTTATATGAGAGTTCAGAGTGAAATGAAGGGTGCAAACGGTAGAGCTTATTGATCTTTTTTATTTATTAACGAAGTAAACGTTTGATTTGTTCTTATTTTTGATGGGCAAAAATGGCTTTATTTTGTTGAGATACTATATTCTGTTTTTAAAGAATTTGTATATTTAGAATTAGATACACTAATTCCAAGAAACAAGAACAATTGTTTGAACAAATCTAGTATATTTCATTAAGTAAGCAACAATTTTGAAACTAGTTAAATACAGCTGAATTAACAATATTCAACTGATGATGCCGACGTCAGCAAAACGTATGTACGTCGGCGTAACTGTGTTCAACTATAATTTAAAATAAATCAAATGTATACTCCCAACTTTGGTAATAAATTAAAATATACAATAATTCTAAAGTTCATAAATTTTTCTATATTATAAGAATAACAGAAATTCAAATAAATCACCATCTCTGCTCTAGTTTTATTTAAAATATAAATATCTAAATGAAATAAATCATGTGTTCTTAAATTATGTTTTTGTATGATTATATTTTAAAATATATTGATGGTTCGTAATATTTATATAAAATTGGATCTGCTATAATTTATAAAAAAAAAAAAACGTTATTGTTATGATATTTTACTTTGCTGAGATATCAGCAAACTACTTCAAAGTTGATGAGGCATAGGACATGAATTCAGATCATTTTCCCATTCTTTTCACTCTTAGAAACACCATTATCTTAGACTAGTAAACAGGAGAACAGACTGATAAAGCTTCAGACTGGACATTGAAAAGAAAATCAATCTTCAGTTCCGTTAAGAAAGCTAGATGAAGAAGTAGAACTACTTGTGTCCAACATGCAACAAGCAGGAATGTTCCACAAATGGTTAGTGGGTGGATACATAACATGCTCTCAAAGCGAGCAGTAAACATAAGTGTAGAAGATGTAAATATAAGAAGTTTGGTTGCGAGGGGATGTCCAGCTTAAACAGACCGCGAATTTACTCAGGGTTAGTACTAGAATGTCACGAAGCTTTGGCCGAAGTTTCCATCAACAATGTGGTCACCTTAAGATGGATCAAAGGTCACGCCACATCGTCAGCGTCTTGCTGATTCACTAGCCAAAAGAGCAGCCAACCAAATACTTTTTGGACCTGGACCTTCTATTGGCCTGACAAAATCGGTAGGGACAGACATAATCAAAGAATATTCCCTTGTGAAATTCAAGGAAAGATGGGATAAAACAAGAAACTGCAGAGTTGCCAGGAAGCTCTTAAGTTATCCTGACAACACTGCAGCAAACAAATACTTGACTATGACTAGACAGAATCAGCGCCTAGTCACAGGCATTTTGACTCGTCATTGCCAAGTACGAAAGCATCTCCATAACATGGGGCTATCAGAATCCGCACTATGCAGAGGGTGCGAACAAGAAGATGAGACCATCGAGCATATCCTTTACGATTGCTCGACGCCTTCATTTATTAGAAGATTTGTGTTCGGCGAGTATCGGCTAACACCGGCCGATATAAGAGAAGCACCTCTTGGCGACGTTATCAACTACATTAAATCTGTAGACTGGCTTACGAGCTAGGAGGTGCCTATCATCTCAGGAGGATGCACAATGAGCTTAATGAGGCCTAAGTGCCGTGGGGGGTAACCCATCCTCCACACATTACAGATACAGAGCAACAAGGAGCATAGAATAATACTGCCGTCCTAACAAGAAAGGTCATATCTGCAAAATTAGCAGTTTTCTCAATCTCTTTGCATTTGTGTACATTTTGTCTTTCTTGATACCAAAATGGAATGTACTATTTGCGTCATAAAGGTACTAAAACATAAAAGAGTTTCACAGAAGACGTTTAGAAGATAACAAATATGTCTGCGAAAAATAGTTAAAAACTCGATTATTTCCAAACAACAAATTTTCAGATAGGACCTTTCTTGCTAGTACGGCAGAATACCCCACCCATCCTAGTTGGATATGATAATAATACCAAAGGTTATAGTTTGTATATTCCAAATTCCAAGAAAATTATAAATAACCGAGATGGAAAATACTAATGAAATTAAGTATTGTCATAGAAGACAAAACTGATAAACCAGAAGTATTCAGTGGGGGAAGTTTCCTTAACTGAAGATAGTGTCGATGATGAAATTTTGTCAGATGTTACATGAAGCGAAAAAGCAGAGAATGACAGCGATTATAGTCCCAAATTAAATGACAGTACACCTCAAGAATCTATAAGATTTTAAAGGTTGAGAATATTGAAAGCGATTCAATAAGTGTCTCAGAAGCCCAGTCGAGGCCAGATGGAGTTTTTTGGAAAAATGCTATAGAAGCAAAATAACGCATGGGAACTAGTGGATTTGGACGAAACTTCAACAATAGTGGATTGTAAGTGGGTTTTCAAGAAAAAAGTGAATAGTGCGGGCGAGGTTAAATATCGGGCAAGATTAGTGTCTAAGAGTTTTACTCAAAAGCAAGGTATCGAATATAGTGAAACGTTTTCACCTATGGTAAAGCATTCTACTTTAAGATTACTATATTTCACCGGTCGACACGATTTTTGGGTCTGACTTCTGCATGTGAAATTTTGGTTTTTCCTTTGTTACAAATAAACGGAAACATAATTTTTCTGATTAATGTTTACTTTTGTAGAAACTAGACCATCAACAAAGTTTTTGCCGAACATCAAAGTCTTTTTAATTCAAGAATTCTGACTTCTCCATGTGAAATTTTAGTTTCTCCTTTGTTACAAATAAACGGAAACATAATTTTTCTGATTAATGTTTACTTTTGTAGAAACTAGACCATCAACAAAGTTTTTGCCGAATATCAAAGTCTTTTTAATTCAAGAATTGTGATAAACAATAGCATATACATGTAAAATAACAAAAAAACAAGTTCAGAAATGAATATTTTTAGTAGTCGTCTTATGTTTGTATGGGTTTTCTCGTATTAAACCCCAAATGTAATTTCCCATCATATTCTCGTTGTACTGCTCTTGGTAACATTGGTTAAAGTCCATCACATCTTTGTGAAAACGTTTTCCTTGCTCTTCTGAATAGGCCTATAAAGTTTATGGGACAATCTGCAGCACATAATTTTAAATATTTTAAGCTTAGTTTCAATCGACTCTTTATAACAGTCAGCTCTGTTTTTATCAAGGAACTACTGCTTTAAGACATACTCGCCCAGGCTTGTTTTCATGAGCATTGAGGAATTCTGTGAAATCAAAACTGCATTATTTGTTTTATTTGTGGTCCAACGAAAATACCCGCTTTTACTTTAGCTTCAGATAATTTGGGAAAAAATACCTTTAAATACTGAAAAGCTTTAGAATTTGGATCCAGAGCTTTTGCAAATTGCTTCATTAGGCCCAATTTTATATTTAACGGTCGCTGCAATATATTCCCAGGCTCTACAATTGGTTGCGACTCAACTTTATGTTTTCCTATCTAAAATTCGACTCGATCAGGCCATATTTGCCGTTGGTAATGTAATGAATCTGCTCTGCAAGTACCATAAGCAAAGGTGACAAGGGTATTTAGTAAACCCACCCTGCATTCGCATCAGAAAACCAACTATCTTAAAATCGTCCATTACTGGCCAATTGTATTGATGTCACCTTACAACTTATGTCACATGTCTTTTTCTAGTGTTTGAAATAAAGTTTCTAAACAACTCGAACCGGTAGTTTTAATATAAACCCACAGTAAGCGGCGGTAGGCAACGAATTACTCCGCCAATTGATTATGTAGCTTACGTTCGTCTTATTGTAATCGGACCATACCTACTAGTATGTACTCTGTGCTACTAGATTGTACATTTAACAAAATTTTATTTTTATAAGTCAACTTGCCCTTCTTTGATATAAACTTTCAATAATAATCTATATTATTGATTTTAAAACCAAAAAAAGGTTTACATTTATTTGTTTTCGTTTAGCAACTGGTGACGTAATGAATTTTTAGAAACCAGTTTCATAATGTTCAACATTATTTTGGCCTTGCTGCGATTACAAAAAAGATCACTGTGTATGTCAAAATTAGAAAAAGTATTATACTCTTCATTATGAATCATTATTTTTTATTTTTCCTGTAGACCACCTATGCTGAACTTTTTATCAAGCAATTTTTGTAATGTAACATACACATTTTCCCATTTGTGTAAAACTCTTTGGGGCGCCCGGTATATAGATAATGCGTGTGCATATAAATTTTAAAAGACTCATTAATAAAGAAGAAAAAAGAAAAACAACGAAACATTTAATTGAACAAAATTGAATAGGAATGACGAGTTAAGAAACTAAAAAACTGATTACGATTATTAAAAAAATATATATCTAAAACAAAACAAAGATATTGTAAGCAACAGAGCGCTAAATATGTTTGTTCGTACGCCTACAAGAGAAAACAGGTGCACAGCGCCTTCGTGCTATTTGTCAATTAGGGGAAAACCAGATAAGAGAGTGTATCATGAAAGAAATACGGAAAAGACGGCAAAAATTACAGATAGAAAGTTTCTCATCAACTGTTTTCCTCATTTAGGATATTTTTTTTTTTTTCTAAAAGATGGATTGATTATATCAGGGGACGATGTATATGTTTTTATGTTAGATGTTCTCCTCCAAAGAAATTCGATTTGGAATTACTTCGGTTTTTTTAAGATTATTTTTTCATTTTAAACAGAATTTGCTGAAAATTTCCGTATTTTACATAGAAAAAAACGTGCTGACACACAGTTTATTCAACGTTGAATAGAATGTGTTTCATAGGCGCACATTTAGCGCAACCCTCCTCCAGTTTAGTTAACCCCTCAAAATAGAGGTTGGACGACTGGTATTCCAAAGCGGCTCCATATGCGTTGACTTCTGTATTGGAGACAAACTTGTTACCCTTCAGATGTTTGTTTAGCTGTGAGAAGAGACAGTAGTCCAAAGGGGTCTGATCTGGAGAATGGTGAGGCTGGTTAAAAATTTGAAACGGTTAATTTTCGAGTGCGGTGGGCGGGTAGGAACTACACTATGTCTATTTTTATGTATGAGAGAGTATTAAAATAATAAAGTGTTCGTAATCCATAGGCGTACCACTTCTTTTAGTAGACAGTTAAAATATTTTTTGAAGTTATTCCTCGAGTATACACTTATATTTTCACCTAATTAACCTGCTTATAACTTCTAAACAGCTGAAGGTAAAAAAGTGCATTTTTTTCTAAAATGTTCTATTTTTCCACGAGGTATGTTAAGAACATTGTGTCAAACGGGTTATGTAGGTATAAGGGTTTAAACTTTGACTTTTAAACAACGTTACGTTCATAAATATTAATTTTAATATAAAAACTACTTCTTATCTACAAATCCAAATCAGAAGATGAACTGTCGCAACCAATATTTACAATAAGTGGCTCGATCATTTCATCAGTAATATTGTCCAACTTCCACATTTTCTCTTCTTCTTTAATCGTATGATTTACTGCCTTTTCCCAGTTTTCAGGCTTCACATTATTTACAGCCTCCAAAAACAACTGTTTAACATCACTCATTTTAAAAGAATTCTTTTTTCTTGAAACTTCTCCCTTTATCTGTGCCCATATCAGTTCAATCGGGTTTACTTCGCAATGATATGGTGGTGATCTAACCACCGTCATCCCATGATTTTTTGCAATTTCATCAATTTCATATTTTTTGAATTTCTCTTTATGAAGGGAACACAAATGATACAGTTCTTTTCTCACAAAACCGGGATGGAACTTAATATTCTTTGAATTTAGCCAATTCTGTAAATCTTTTCTTAACCACTTGGTTGTGGGCATTTTTTCTATAAGTCTCGAGTGATAACTTGGATTATCCATTACTATTATATAGTTCTGAGGAAGAAGATCTATAATTTGTTCGAACCACTCTTTAAAGACATCAGCATTCATGTCCTCATGGTAGTCACCGGTACGAGAAGATTCAAAAGTCAATGAACCACCTTTAACAAAACCGTTTGAACTACCGATGTGTACTATTATTAATCTGCGCCCCTTTCCTGATGGTGGATTTAAACCAGTAGATAAATTATTTAAAAAAGCCTGTCTTCGGCTTGTAACAGTTTCATCTTGCCAAAATTTATTTGGTTTATGTCCCTCGTTGATCCATGTTCCATCTAAATAAAATATATTTCTTCTTTGGTTTCTCATTTCTTTTATAGTCCTTAGGTAATTTCTTCTCCATACTACAATATCGCTTCTTTCTATTAAAATAGACTTTCTGGAATGCTTTTTCCATGGAAAACCTATTTCTTTTAAAAGTTTCCATAGTGTGCTTCGACTCATTTCAGGGTAATCCTTATCATCTCGAACCGTGGCAAGAACTTTGTCTACTGTCGGAAATTCTTTTCTAAAGAAGAACGCATGCACTTTCCTTCGAAGTCTTTCTTTCAAAAGATTTTCTAATTGAAATTTTGGTTTTCCTGGAGCTTTACGTGCTGTTTGAAACTCGCCACATTTCTCTTCTTTAACAACTTTGTAAATCGTAGATTTCCCAACACCAAGCGTACTACTAACTAATTCCACTGTGTCATCAACACTTTTACATAAATGTTTGTCTGTAAATGATTTAAAACAATTAAATATTAATGTTTTTTTATTAACTGTTAAAGGACCGATTTTTTGTCGTTTACGCGGCCCTTCCAAATTTTCCATGATCACACTAGAATTCACACTGCACCTTGCAAGTTGCAACTAAACGACATTTAGTACACTGTCAAGAATACACAACTTGAACCTCCTTACTAAATGGAAAACCTATAATCGCATTTTCAGTGAAATTTGTTGGGAAGGTATTTATCTACTTATAATTCGATTACTGTAAGAAATTCTTGGAATTAAAATAAAACAAAATTGGCAAATAGGTACTTATTGAAAATAATCTTAAGATACGGCTATGTAATCTTTAATACACAGGGCTTTTGGCCTGTCCAAACCTTTTTCTATTGTTCTGTACAGCTTATGTTTATAAAGGACCAATAAAAGACCCAAAACTTGTAATAGCTCAGGTACATTTATTACAATTTTAGGAAATATGTAGATTATTCTGTAAAAATATTTAAAATGACCGTACGTAAGTTTTGCATTAGAAATGCTGTTTTATTACTCTCTCATACATAAAAATAGACAATACAAAAACACAACCATGTCGGATTTATTAATGCGTGGAAAGAAAATTATCTGTAGTACGATTCTGTTACTGCACTTATTTGATTAGCACTTCCTTGTACTCTGGTATAAATACAATTACTTGAATATTAGAGTAATAATTAAATATTATGTATAAGTACTTCATCTTGGTACGCCAATATTATGAAAATGAATGAACAAAAGGTTTTGATTACGTGTTTATATTTTCCAGCGAGAATAACTATTCAAAAAATAAACCATTTTCATAAATTAGGATGAATTACTGTTGTTCAGATTGTTTACACCTCTATTGGTGCAGTGGGAAAGGAAATTCTCGGAAAACACATTGTAGGATAACCCTGCATAAATATTGTTGAAACGGGAACACAGCAGTAAATAAGCCCTGTCTTGCCCTATAAAAAAGATCTAAACGTGAGAACGTTCATGAGAAACACGTGTAGCTAGAGGAAAAAGATAGGGGATGAAGTGTTGGTAATAATCATGGATTTCAGTAAATACTTCAAACGCATATAGATATAGGGTGTTTTATAACACATTTTTGTATAAATATCAAATATTTTTCGGATATTTGTTAAAAATCTTAAATTATTTTATTTTTTGTACAAATTATTACTACAGGTGTAATCGAATTTGCAATTGTATATTAATCAAAAGTTTCAAACAGTTAAAAATATTGAGTTTGAACATAATCAACTATGCTCTGATAGGTTTCTTCAGGAAAGCTATCCTGATGTCGTAGGAAAACTGTCCTGACGGCACAGTTAAATGCTACGTGATTTCATCATCTCATACCTTTAATAGCAAACTCAAGACCTGATTGTTATACGGGCGTTTAGTGAAAACGTCACAAGTTGAGGAAGGTCATAGGCACTGGATGTCAATAAGGGAAGCTTCCATTTGGAATAACACAGTGTGATTTTAAAAGAGAATATAGTTTAATTATTTAACATATTTAAAGCAAATTTTTTTCGGGAAAATAATTAGATATTGTAATGTGAGCCATTTCATTATTCAGTCATGCTCTAATACTCTAAGTCCCTCTCTGTATTATTTGGCCTTTGAGGCTCAACATGTCCGCTTATTATACATAATTAAACCCCTTAAGACCAAACCTATGGGACGACTATGGTGGAGGTGCTTTCGATGATGTTCGAGAAAGAACGAGATAATGTTTCTAGTGTATTGGAGAGAATATGTGAACTTACTAGAAGTGTTTAAATAAATTATTAATAAATAAACTGTTGTTTAAAATAAACAAACATCACATTGGTGTCGAGAAGTGAGATAGTGTAAATAAATAGTGGACAATAATGGCTAAAAGACTGTGTGATTTAAAAGTGACCGAGCTACGTAGGGAGTTAGAAGATCGTGAGTTGGAGACGACAGGGAAGAAAGCAGAACTGGCAGAGAGGCTTAAAGAAGCACTAGAAAATGAAGGTTTTGATTCGGGAACGTATCTATTTTCTGATGATTCATCTTCTGCTATAATTTCTTCAATTTCTTCGATATGGAAAGTAAAATCTCTTCCTTAAAAACCGAAAGGTCTTCTGATATGACTTCTATGAAAACCGATATTTCTTCTAATATTTCCCCATTGGAAAATAAAGTTTCTTCAGAAGTTTCTTCTATAAAAAGTGATATTTCTTCCTTAGAATGTCTTCCGTGAAAAACGAAATCTCTTCTTTAGAAACTAAAGTTTCTTCTGATATCTCTTCTTTAAAAGACGAAATTTCTGCCGACTTGGAAAACAAAATGTCTTCTCTGAAATGTGAAATTTCTGCTGATGTGGAAAATAAGATGACTTCTGTTGAGGAGAAAATAATGTCTTCCGTTGAAGAGAAAATAAAAGAAATGGAAAAGAAGATAGAAAAAATGGAACACGTAGACCAAACCAAAAACGGTGAAATAAAGTGCCATGAGGTGGAGTCGAAATTGAAATTGGAAGGAACTGTAAACTCTCCTCGTGTTAAAGCTCCAACTTTTGACGGGAAGATGTCATGGACGAACTACCTTAAGCAGTTCGAAACAGCTGCCAGAGCAAACGAGTGGTCTGAACGAGAGAAGGCAATAAATCTGACAATCGCCCTTCGAGGAGACGTTTTAGATGTCCTTCAGACCTATACCCGTGGAAGAGAAAGATGATTTTGAGCAACTCAAAAAGAGACTAAATATGCGATATGGCCACGAACACTTGGAGCATTTATACCAGTCACAATTAAAGAATCGTAAACAGAAACGAGACGAGACTCTTCAAAAATATGAAGTAGATATTGCCAGGTTGGTGCGATTTGCTTATCCATTAGCTCCGGAAAACATGATGGAATGTTTGGCAGTCCAAACATTTGTTGTAGCCCATCACAAAACATTGGTCGATGTCTTGTCCACTGCCCTTAAATATGAGGCAGCTACACAGGCCTCTGGCGGATACTATAAAGTGAGGACCATAAAAGAGGAAGAAAAGGAACGTAAACTCGATCAACTGGTGAATATGATGAAGAGCCTTACTCACAGAAAGATAAAGACGAAGACTATCAGGTGCTGGAATTGCGGTGAACTGGGACATGTACGCAGTTCGTGCAAACGCCCTAGGGTCCCAATAAATCAAGACAACACGCCGCAGGAAAACTAGAGCTGGTCGGCCTAGAGGGGGCAGCTTCGACCCGAAACCGTTCCAAAGACCCTCTCATATTGAAATGTCGCGATGATAGTGTATATGTAGACGGCGAAGTAAATGGCAAAAAGTATACACTGTTGGTGGATACTGGAGCAACTAGGACTATTATAC
The DNA here is from genome assembly GCA_927349885.1 of Psylliodes chrysocephalus. Taxonomy (NCBI): domain Eukaryota; kingdom Metazoa; phylum Arthropoda; class Insecta; order Coleoptera; family Chrysomelidae; genus Psylliodes; species Psylliodes chrysocephalus. Next base: position 3,958,318 of record OV651826.1, read on the forward strand.
GACCAACAACTATAAATAACCGTAAGAAACTTCTACCAACAAGATTGCGACTACGGACTGCCACAGGCGAAAGCGAAAGGGGTTTAATTATGTATAATAAGCGGACATGTTGAGCCTCAAACGCCAAATAATACAGAGAGGGACTTAGAGTATTAGAGCATGACTGAATAATGAAATGGCTCACATTACAATATTGTTAACCTACTTATCTAATTGGTACAAAGCGTAATTTTTAAAAATTAATTTAATTATTTAACATATTTAGAGCATACGTATAGATAGTAAGCTGATAATTTTTACATGTTATTCAACTGCTTTCTGATTGAATGAATAAAATATTAGTTTCCTCAAATCGCTGACAAATAAATATTTTTTCTCAAATTTTTTTATGAAATCGATGTAAAGGTTATCAGCTTAAGATCTATGTGCTTTAAATATATTATGATACGTAAAAACTGTGGCGAATCGACCTTTATTATGTTGTAAATGTTCAATTGTTTCATGTTATTGATTTATGTGGCAGTGACACTGTCAATTTAGTTGAATAAAGCCTATTATTTTCGGATTAAACCTCTTATTCAAGTTGTTATTTTCCGTGTGAAAAGCCTTTTAGCCTGACACATCTTAGATTAGTTTTAAGCTTTTCATATGGAAAACCATATCGTCTCAAGCCCTTTTCGTGATAAGAGAAATTGTATAGAATGTACAACTTGTCTGTTTGGATACCTTAACACTGTTTATATCTACACTTAGATTACATTACTTAGATTACAATTACATTAAGAATAATACCAATTTGTTTGCATAAACATTTTGTTACAAAAGAAAGAACTATTTATTATTTTTGTTAAAAACAGAAAGTGATGTTTTACTAATATGGTTTTTATTAGTTTGGAAACATAAATGGTGCTGGCTCGTAATTAGATCAATATTCGGTAGGGTGGGGTGAGTATAACAAATTAAATATATATAACAATTTAAATATAATATAGTTATTTGAATAGTTACTTGAATAGCTCTAAATTCTAAAGTTAATATTTACCTATGCAACACATAAATAAATTAAACAATACTTCAAAATTAAATAATACCAGTACATTAGAGTTGCCCCAATTGGTATCAATTAGTTCCCATAAACTTGGTCTTACTCGCTAATAATGAATATACCGAATAACATTATTTCTGTACTAAATATATGATTAAATATATTGAAATTAGTGAAAGCTGAGTAATATTTATAAGTATAAATTCAGTTTTAGGGCCCCATACTGCCATACATATTTGAATTGAGCCAATGACTGCACATCAAAATAAAGGAATCGTCTTACTTGGAATAAATCCTAATAATGACGTCACGGTATCGTGCCTATGATGGAATCATCCGGTCAAATAAAGCATCTAGCTTCTGGCCAGGTAGGAGTAATTCAGGCTATCTCGGACAAAATATTGGAGAAGGTGAGTCATCTGCATAATCAACACTGTTGTCTATGAATGAAAATTCCGACAGAGTTAGCATAGGCGGCGTATCAAATACCAAATAATTATTTATTAGGTATTTGTTAGTAAACTTTATTAAATTTGTTTGTCAACATCTTTATTTCAACAAAGATGATGCGTTAAATATACGTTATTGATAGTTTTCAAGAAATGAATATATTTATTCCCTAATGACTTCGTTATTTGTGTTTAATGGTTTCAAAATGTGTTTCAAGTAAATAAACGACAGTCGGGTTACAGATTGAATATTGTCAGCACAGGCACAAAGACAGTTGAAAACTAACTTTCGACGAAGTTAGATTTGGCTTTAACGATAATTATTTTATATTTTATAAACACTTTTTGTATAAGTGCTCTTTTCTGATATATGAGTAGGTGTTTATGTTTGTGCCTTACAATTTGGTGGTAGTAGTAGTGCATATTTGAGGAGTTATATTTAATGTGTAGTATATTAGGTAGGTACTTTAAAAGTTTATTAAATAGTAAAATATTGGTGTCTTTATAAATTTAATAAAAACAATTTAATAGTAGAATTATATTGTTAAAATAGTAATGGATTTAGAGGCGGGTCCAAGTGAAACCCAATTACGTCAGCGAAAGCCCTTATTAAAGGATGAAAAGAACATTATATGGAAAGTGTATGATGGGCCGAAACAGACACTTCCTACAAATGAAGCTGTAAACCGCAGTTCTTTTTTAACTGGAGTATCTGTTCCAACAATTGAACAAAAAAAGGCTCCTTAGAAGCCCCTAAAACGCATAACGTGGTCGAAAATTGTTGAAATTGGACGATAACCAAAAACAAATCATTCGAAGAACTGTACATTCTTTTTTTTTTTTTTCGAAAACAAAGCCCCAACACTTAAAGTTGTTTTTACGAAATTAAGAGAAAACGAAGAAATTCCATTAATGAACTTTACGAAAAATTTTATGGGGCCTAAAATTTCGTTTTGTCAAACGGTGTAGGAAATCAATTTTAATTGAGAGGTCAGATATAGTGTCCTGGCGACGGCGTTATTTACGAAATATTAAAGAGTTTAGAGCCGCTAAAAAAAGATATACTATCTCGATGAAACGTGGGTGAATGCTGGACACACGGTATCTAAGATATGGCAAGATACTTCTGTAACTAGTCATCGCCAAGCTTTTATAGAGGGATTATCTACAGGTTTGAAAGCACCATCAGGTAAAGGACATCGCCTAATTGTTACCCATATCGGAAGTGACGGTGGATTTTTGAAAAATAGCGCTCTTGTGTTTATATCGAAAAAAACGAGAGACTACCACGAGGACATGAATGCGTAATGCTTTGAAAAATGGTTTACTGAAGTATTACAGAGTGTAGAACGAAATTCAGTTATTGTACTAGATAACGCTTCTTATCACAGTCGACGAATTGAACCCATTCCGATAATGTCCAGTAGGAAAGCGGATATGCAAACCTAGCTGCGGGATAAAGCAATAACATTTATTGAGGAGATGCTTATAGTGGAATTAATGGACCTAATAAAGGAACACCGCCATAAATATAATCAATATGCTGTCGACACAATGGCTCGTGATAGTGGTATTACGGTATTAAGACTTCCCCCTTATCACTGCGAATTCAATCCTATTGAACTAATTTGGGCGCTCGAGAAAATAAAACTTTTAAAATAGCCGACGTTCAAAGTTTATTAAAAACCGGTATAGAACGTATAAAACCTGAAGATTGGCGGAATGCTATTTCCCATGTAATTAGGGAAGAAAATATGTGGCGCTTGGACGGTATGATCAAAACGGTAGTTGAACCTTTAGTCATAACTTTAAGATTTAGAATTCAAGTAAGTGATACCAAGCTTAATTTACATATTTTTATAATAAACAAAATACAATTATAAACATAGATGAATTATTATAACAAAAATAGACAACCATCTAGTAATATTCACAAATACCCATTTAATTTGCCAATATAGTATTTTTGCGACACTGGAAGAGTGCATTTTGATATGATAACGATACCTTTTGCAGTTTTAAGGCGCACCTTCTTCAATATTTTGTTCTAGTATAATACCCCATTTAATTTTCCAATAGTGTTTCTACGCCACTGCCATAATATTTTCATATTTTAACAATAAACAAAACAAAATTATAAACATAAATGATTATTACTACAAAAATAGATAACCAACCTACTTTAATCTAAGATTATTTACTATTACCGCATTTAATTTGCAAATAGTTTTTATACGCCACTGGCGTAATTCATTTTGGCAGTAAACATGCATTTATGACTAGTTGGCACGTGATTCCGATAACTTCTGCAGTTTTAAGCGCGTGATTCCATTCATTATTCTCTGGTATAGTATGATTGTTGTACGTGAACAGGAAGGAATCACCTTCTTCAATATTTTGTCCGAGTATAATAGTGGTTCCGAATACTGAGCGAAGCCCTACGATGTGTGGATTGGTGATTCTCTGAGCGCTGCGCGCTGTTTGACTACAATCGACAGGTCCAAATCTGAAGAATCGACATGAGGGAACTTCAATATCCAACAAAATTGACAGTCACAAGGAGTAATATAGAATAAGGAGTTGTAAAATAAATGAAGAAGAGGAAAAATAAAAAAAAGGCCTACAAGAAAGAAAAGATCTATGAATTAAATGAATAGAAATCAAGAAAGTACCGAAGAAATAGCGGGTGTCCTATGAGAGATTTTTATAGAAAATCAAAAAATCCTCAGCAGGTGAGCTTGATTCTCATGAATACTTAATATATTGATTTTCTGTTTAACTTTCTTTATTTTTTCAGGCGAAAATCCGAAAAATCGTGAATATAAAGCACATGCTTCACTTCCAAAAGCCCAAAAGAAAGATAAGAAAAAAAGAGGCAAAAACTTTTAAATTGATAAGAGACAAATTTCGCAGGTAAGTGCCAGGGACTTCTATAATTTCTAAGGTGGATAATCTGATTAATTTCTAGGAAAGAAGAAAATATTATTTTTTAAAAATGAGTGTATTGTGATAATTAATGTCAAACAAAACTGTCGAATAAAGATGAAATATGACATTTGCAAACAAAAACAAATATAATTTAAAATATGTAAATATGGTTTTACATTAATAAATAATTTCAAATTACAAAAATATATCTGATTCTAAATTTATAAAAGATATGATACAAAAAGGTAACCCATATTTGATTAAATTTGTATTAAAGTTATGATTTTAATCATTTATTTATAGGTATCAAATAACATTTAAAAATTAAAGAAGGTATAATTTTTGAAACCGTAACAATTTGATAAAAATTAATTTCTATTTCTCAAAATTTGAGTTTGTTATTTAACGTTTACTTTTTTTTTATAAAACCGTATAATAAAAATGTGTTCTTCATAAAAAATTGTGCATGGTCTAAAATCTAAAATACAACCACCAGATATAAAATTTAATGAGTCGTATACGAGATTTGTCAAAAAATGATTTTGTATAAATTACATTCATTTTTGACAAACCCCGTATAAGACTCATAAAATTTGATATCTCATGGTTGTATTTTAGGTTTTAGACCATTCCTAAAATTAATAATAAGAAAGGTATTCTTCATTAAAAGTTCTTCATGATAAAAACCTAAAATTCAATCATCTGATACCAAATTTTATTAGTCGTATACGAGGTTTGTCAAAAATAAAGGTAATACCTTACTCTTAAGCAAAATTTATTTTTTGACGCACTTCGTATACTGTTCAAAAAAACTTAATATCTGATGGTTGAACTGCAGGTTTAAGATTATGCAGAACTTTCTATAAAGAATACATTTTTTTCATAAAACTGATAAAAAAGTTTCCACAAGTAGCCAACTTACGTAGGTAGATATGTGTTTTAACGAATTATTAGACCGGGGTTTATGGGCCTAGTGAGGCCTAAGTCCTCCATGCGTTACAGATACAGATAGATAAGGGTTTTAATAAATGAAATAAAACTATTACTTGTACATAGGGTTGCCAACCGTCCTGCATTTCGGTGGACGTCCACCATTTGGGGTGCTTTGTTCAGTGTCCTGCAACAACTTATAGCAGGACGCTTATTGTACTTAATTTTAGTGTTTCAAATATCTCCAATTTCTTATATTTTATAGTCACATTGGCATCGTCGCTTATTTAGTAATTTATATTTTCTATATTTGGGTCCAATGTGTTCAGATTCATGGACTGAGGTGCGTAATCGCTTGTCCATTGAACATATCAAGGCCGAACTTCAAATAAAGAATAATTATTTGTATAATTTTTTAGAAGCTAACAAGAAATTAATTGTATCCGCAAAAAGAAAAAATTTGATTTTAAACGCAGTGACACTGTTAAGTAGCTGTAACTTTTTATATTCTTCTTGTGTTCTTTTTAAATAAAATGTTTATCTATTTATCCGAAGAATCCTTGTTTTTTATCACTTCGTTTTTATTTGTCGAATTGTTTATTTAAGTTTGTTGTTTTTGCAAAAAATAAAAGTGTCCAGAATTTATACCGTATGTCCTGAATTTTAATTACCATGGTTCAGAAAAAATAAAAAACAAAGTTGGCAACCTTACTTGTACCTACATAGCATTAACAATTTTAACAAAAAAGTGGTAGAACTCAAGTACTTAGGTTATGATAAATAAAGTGAGTTAAATTAAGGAATACTCCAAAATATAAAATATATTGAACTTCAGGGACGACATTCCAGATTATGATTGGATCACCTAAAGTGCTTTGGTAAGTTTAGATAAATTTTCTATATCTTAAGTTCCTTTCAAAAGTAGTATCTTAAGATAACTGTAACCCCAATATAGTTTTATTGAATATTAAAGCACTTTTAAAACTCTTAATAATTAAAATTTTTACTTGGGAGATAGTTTTCATTTAAAAAACACTTGTCCAAACCTCATATATCAATTTCATTTTAGTGAATATTTATTTATTATTTATAATTCTTTATCAAATGCTTCCTACTTCAACACTTTTGGACAACCACAATATATTTAAACGAAAATAAGAATAGCATTTACTCGTATATTTAAATATCTTTTTATTTTCGCAGATAATATCAACAGAAAGCTCTTAGAAATTAATGTTATTTATTTTATTCTGTGCTTGTGTTGAACTGAAATACTCGAAACCTTATCCAATCTCTCCATTTTATTTGAACGAAAACTCTACCTCTTCCTGTAAAGATGTATTTTCTCAACAATTTATTCTTATCTAGAACACATTTTATTCCTAAAAGAAGATTTCGCCGTTACAATTTTCTCGAAATAAAAACTAAAAAAGTTTGTAAACGCGATGTGGAAAAAGGGCGCCAGCAAAAACGATTCTTCTCGGTCCACAAGGTTCTCTCTTTCTTTTATAGGTGGAAATTACCTACCGCACGTACACCTGTTCTAATCGTCGATGTAGTAATAAAAGCCTTTTCTGTGTTTCTGTTTAGCAGATTGTTATTCACACCGCAAGGTGAACTTAAAGTTGACTCCTATCCCCGTAGCTTTTGTCCGGGCCAGACTGAACTGCTCCTACCACAGACAGAGGCGCAACACATGTTTTCTGTAAGACTTTATTCCAATTAATTCGTAACTATAAGACCAACAATTTATTGAACCAACATTTTTTTTCTTTCACAAGTTTTTTAGCGATAATTTGTTAAGATAAAAGTATATAAGCCTGAAGAGAAGATTGTAAATTCAATTCCTTTACAATTAATTTTAGGTAGTATCGTATAGTCAGAGAGGTATGAAAATGTGAAAATTACATTTTTTACAAATTTAAAGAACATTTGGACATTATGCAATCGAGCTTATTTCACAGTTAAATTCACCAAAGCACCAATTGTTTAAATGCAGGGCACTGGTAACAAATTGTTAGTACCATACTATTTGGAGCTACTATTGTTATAGTAGGAAAGCGATGTTGCCAGTTTCCATAAACTTTCATGTGATGAGACGACTGGCTAAAGAGCCCAAGCCAATCCATATCAGTGCGCAGGCGTCAGTAGCTCTGTCACTAATAATGGTTTAAGGTTATGTCGATTGGCACTTTGATCTTTGACAGTCTTTGATTTTTACATTGTAATTTTTTGGTCAAAGAATTTGCATTGGTGTTTAAGTTTATCTTTCGTAAATTATGGCGGTTTTGTGTGATATGTGCAATAGTATTTATTCGAATCAATCAAATTTAAACAAACATATTCGGAATGTTCACAATATAAAGACAGGGCCTGTATCTTATGACAAAAGTGTTTGGAGCTACACGGAAAAAAATGTGAGTAGAAAATTTTACTACAATGTTGTAGTAGTAGATTTGTAGAAAAATACTTAACAATTTGTAGAAAATTTTCCTACAATTTATAGTTAAAAACTATTAATTATTGTAGCAATTGAATTGTCGAATAAAATGCTACAACAATAGGAAAGAAGTCCACAATGTTTAGTATATTTTACTATTGTTTGTAGAAGTAGAAATTTATTACAATTATCGTAATTACTACTACTAACTTCTGTAAAAATTTGTACAAATATTAATAATTATCTCTACAAAAAATAGTAATTTTCTCTACAAAAAATAGTAATACTTTACATCCCTTCTTATGAAAAAAATTCAATTTTGTTCAAAAATATTCTATAATATTGTAGAAATTCTAAGTCATGTGAACAAAACAGAATTCTGCTATTGGCCAACGTTTTCTGACGTCGATCATAAACGGCCAGAGCAGTAGCCGTTCGCCATGTCCACATAACAAAGCATGGTACATATACGAGTACCTATAACACATTATTATATTACAAGCACCGATGCGTTTGAGAAAATTTTAATAATACATTCTATTGGTGGTAAGTACATTTATTATTGTTTCTGAATAATTTACCTTTAGATAACTAATTTAAATAACCGTAGTAGATTATTTTAAAAAAATAGTTGCGGCCAACGATCGAATGTTGTGCCCAACGATCAAATTTTGTGCCAAGTTCAATGATGTTTTTTTGTCTTAATTGTGACATACCTACTTTCTCATTTTTGTCAGTTATCTGACTTAGTCATTTAATATCCAAATCAGTGTAAAGGTGATAAATATCCCCGTTTTAAGGGTATGAACAGAAAAAATACCACTCATTCAACTACTATCTTCAAAAAGCATAATGAAGCTTTAACTTTAAAATATAAAGTGCAAACTCATATTGAATTCTGGGAAGTGATTAAAGAAGATGAGACAATTTATAGAGTACATAGAATACCTGATAAAAGCAAATGCTATGAAGATTTTTGGCATAGATGTAAACACATGTATTCTTGTACTTGTGGGGATTATATTACAAATTTGACAATTTGTAAACATATTCATTATATTGTTCATAATTATTTGATGAAAAGTAATGAACAGAATGTATATCCTAGTTCAAAGATTGATGGAAATGAAACATTTATATCAACTGTGGTTAAAGATGGATCTTCAAACACTAAAAAATTAGAAGAAATGGTAAATACAACCTTTTGGAAATTACATAATGCTGTAACATAATGATGTAATACATTAGATCCATGAAAATTTGAAAATAGTAAATAATTTAATGAAACTACCCCAAATTGATACTGAAAATAATGTGTTAGAAGCAAAAAGTATTTCGAATGTGCTAAATAATAAACCAGATCTTTTTATTTCCACATTGGCTTCCTATGATCACCAATATAATGCACTTGTTTAATTTATATTTAAAATATGTTTTTTTAAAAAATATAGTTTTATATATTAATTATGTAGTTTTCTTTTAGAACTTAAACCAAATAATTATTTTTACTAGTTCGTTGAAATGTAAAATTATACATAGGTAGTATATTGATCTTTGATTATTTTGCATTTGATAATTAGTACATACTTAAATCAGCAATATAAATCATGTTGTTTAAACAAGACAATTTATTAGGTAGAAAATAATAACAATAGAAAATATATAGTTCTGTTTCTTATCTTACATAAAACTCAACATAAAATAAAAACGAAATTGCAAAAAAGTTATACCAATACTGTACTGTATGTTAATTTATACATGTTTCACACATCCAGAATTGGTCATGTGAAAAAGAAGAAAAGTTTTTCATGTAATTATTTTTTGAACACAAAATTGGTTAGAACTTCAAATTTCGTGCGATTTATCAAAATGTAAACAGACAAACCTAACCTAACAAATAATTTCTACCAACGTCTGCGCAATGATATGGATTGACTTGGGCTCTTTAGCCAGTCGTGTGATGAGTGATGAGAGATGATGTGTGATGAGTTATTTCAAACGCATAAGTTGCACCCTGCAACTTATTTTGGTTTTTGTCAAGTTCGATACGCTCCTAGAATGGCCATACTATGGGTGGGATATTTAAAAGAGAGGTTTGACAAAAATTAAAAGCGAGAATAGACGGAAGGCGAAATACGATAAAATATAAAATTATTTTTAGGTTAAGAAGATTGATAAGTTTGCTGATTTGATGTAATTAGTAAGTATTAACAATTAGATTTAATTTTTGAATAAATGTTTTTTAAATTATTTTTTAATATATGTATTTGCACCAAAAAATGACCCCGGTAAAGCTAAGTATATTCTTGTTCAGCTCCTAATAAGTATTATTCTAATATTCAGCAAGCTGATTATTCAAATAAAACTTTTTAGTACATCCAGTTTAACTATGCAACCCGAGAGTCAGATTTTTAGTTGCAAACGTAAACTTAGTATTAGTAATTAACAATTTGAACAACTATCTCCAAATGGAGAAAAACTGTGTTGCAACAAACAAATGAAAGTAGGGTCAAACTCTTGAAGAGAAAAAGATTTATTTTATTAATAGATATTAAAACATTACAATTTGTAAGCTAAAGAAAGCTCTTAGTGTTTCCAAAAATAAAATCTTTGAATTAAACAAAACTCATTGTTTTCAGATTTTAATAAGAAATTAGATCCGGTTGGAATGAAATTCTTTAAAAGTAGCTCAGAAAATTGTGAAAAAAAAACCCTCTTGGACCCCTCAGAATAAAATTTGTTCAATCGATACTATCTCTATATTTGGTCACAACAAATTTATTTATTTGTTTGTAACATTTAAAATTTTTATATAGCGTTTGTTAGTTGTGATCTTTTTTCACAAAAAAAATATAATAAGGAAGCGTCCTCGGTGTATTAGTTTACTGCTTTACATCCTCGTCGTGAAATGCGGGTAACCCGAAAGTAAATTATCTAAAAATATATATTTTTCAAACCTCAGAGTTGCTGGCTAAAGAAGGCAAGTATTAACAAATTCTTCAATTTTTTATTAGTAACAATTTTGTGTAGTGAAGCTATACGTTTATAAATTATAGTAAACCTACACTTAGGGCCAATTTCATAATCAAATTAAAGGAAGCTTCAATATAAAAAGGACACTTTAAATGTTATATCCATTTCATAATACGAATTTATTGAAGTACACTTTAAATCTTCATTTAATACCCGTTTTCTGGTCTTTTAGAAGCTTTAAAACGTGCTTTTTCCGATGACGTTCGACAGTTTGTCGTTTTGTGAGTTTTGATGACATTGCACAAGTTGTTTGGTATAATTTGATGTGAATAAACAAATAAATAATATAATTTGTTTTTAAATTGTCGAATTTTGATTTAAAATGTTCAGCAGTTCACACAAACCGCTTGATTTATAGCATTAAAGCCTAAAGTCAGTGAATTCCAAGCTATTTTCGGAAATATGTTTCCATATTTTTTATGATAAAAATAGTATTCTAGCTATACCGACCTTTTCAACATTGTTTATTTTATCTGTTGTTTTTCATTCCAAAATATTTTTATATTTTTCAACTTCTTTCAGCAGTAATGACTCTTCTTCTTCGCTAAAACTGCAAGACCACTTGTTTGTCCTTATTCATTATGATTTTAATATTATAACACAGAATAAACTCTAAAAAAATAATAAAATATTTGCAAACATATTTAAATAAATATCCAAATAGAATTTAACTGAAGCACAGTCGTTAATATAACTGATCTGAATTTTTATTCTTTACACAGAAAACCTTTTTTACCATAGGGAACATTGACACATACTATACTTTCGTAAATATCGAACTAAAATTAAAAATAGATTAGAAGTAATAATTAGATAGTAGGTTAGTATTACTTTCAATAAATGGGTTCTTAGAACAGTTAACAGGATTATCGTGTCCTTTGTCCTGGCAAGTATCAATTCCCAGAATAATTCAATTTCAAATCATTTACTTCCTTTTTCAGCTAACCCGAAGATGCTATCATTTAACAAATATTATCTAGAATAAATATTTATTTATAATTTAAAATAAAGTATAAATTATTTTTAAATTCAAAATCTAACATTTCAAAGAAAAATTGACATTTTTGTGGCTAATATTCCGATAAATGTTGCAGTTAAACACAGATCAGCAATACCAACATTGTAAAATGTTACTAAAGCACGTTTTAGTAAAAGTACGTTATGAAAAACCGTTATGAAATTGCCTTTTTTAAAAGAGGTTTTAAAGTGAACTTTAAATAGAAGCTTCCTTTATTTAAATCCGCTTTTAGGGTTCGATTATGAAACTGGCCCTTAATAATTTGATTGTTAAAGTTAACTTTTATTTTTTAAAAGTCTTTATAAAAACATACCACATATTCCTTGGACCAAAATAAGGTAATTTAATAACTTACCTCAGTACAAAGTTGCTCAGTTTGGCCACTAGATCTTTCTTATTTTTTGTATTCATGTTTTAGTAAATACATTTTTCTCTAAAACCTACACTCCAATTTATTAAAATACAAATTTTGCGAAAACCATGAGAGTAATCAAGCCTTATCAAGAGTACCTTTTTTGTAGTAAATGCGTTAAGCAATCCAAATTTCATACTAAACCCCTTTCTCTTCCATTGGCGTAGACATTTTAAATGTGAGAACAAGAAAAAATGAAGTTCTCCGCCTATGGATTAATATTAGTGAACAATTTTGATACATTTTTTGTCACATAAAACTCTGTCAACGTACTAAATTTAAGCAGAATCGCATGAGTCGTATTAAAATTATAATGGAGAAACGATTTAAAAATTGTAACTCTAGCGACCAAACTGAGCAACTTTGCACTGAGGTAAGTTTACTTAAATCGGCTTATTTTGGTCCAAGGACTATGTGGTACGTTTTTGTAAAGACCTTTTACAGACACTCTGTATAATTAATAGTTAATGAGTTTCAATTTTTCCTCCTCTTGGATTAAAATGTGGTGAGTTATTGATTACATAATTTAAATAATATCCTTTTTCTTCTGTTAAAAATAAAAGTTCAGACTAATATCAATCCAGAAAATATTACAAAGCACATATTCATGTGTAATTATTTAAATAGCAATTTTACGAATTAACTAGAATCAACTAGAATGGATTTGTTAATTTAAAGTTAAAATAGAATTCAAATCAACTATTGTATTATGAGGAATGAACTTATAGCGTTTTCCATTGGTATGTACTGAATATGAACTGAAATTGTGTGATGCTTGATCCTGGTGCACAAAAACATTGAACCCGTGCATTGTCAATGTAACAAACCTGTTTCAAATTTCGTGCAAATTAGCGCCATAAACATAATAGACATTAATAATTTATAATAAATTGTTTTCTCTACAACTGTAATTTTTAGGAAATATTCTCTTTAAATTTAAATACAATAATCTTAGTCTGCATCGAGTATTTTGTTAAATAATAATAATAAAAAAAATTGTTGGTTAGATAGTAAAAAATAGTGATACAAAAAATATTTAAATTTTGATAAAACGACCTTTTCCAAGATAATACACTCCCTAAACTTCAGGAATGTTCCACAGATGGTTAGTGGGTAGATACACAATATGCCCTCAAAGCGAGCAGTAAACAAGTCTAGAAGATGTGAATATAAGAGGCTTGGTTGCGAGGGGATTTCCACCTATACTGTACAAATAGCGTATGCAGATGACCTGCTCATTCTGTAAACAGAGAATTTTGAGAACATAGTCTGCAAAAGAATGCAAGTAGCTCTTAAAATAATAAAACAGTGGTGCAAGGACCATTCACAGTCTTATCAATCCCAAGAAGATATAAATGGTCCTTTTCACAAGGAAAAGAATGAAAATCGAAGTAAAACCTCCAGAACTCCTAAACCCAATGCTAAACTTTGCAACAGAGGTAAAGTACATAGGTCTCATCTTTGACAGCAAGTTAACATGGAACTTACACTTAGAAAACAGAGTCAAAAGAGCATACATGGCTTATGAACAATGCCGCCGAACCGTAAAGCGCACCTGGGGTTTCTCTCCCAGAGTCGTCGCATGGAATTACACGGCCATTATAAGATCTATGCTAATATACGGTGCAGTTATCTGGGTACCGAAAACACAAAAATTGACAGCTATCCACAAACTAGAACAAATTCAAAGAACAGCATGTCTTAACATAACAGGAGCCATGAAAACCACACAGACCAGAGCCATGGAAGTCATTCTTAGTCTCACTCCCCTTGATAATTACATCAAGAAGATTATTCCGATGACAATGACATGCCTCCGCACGGTTAGAATAGAACCTAATGTAGGATCTGGTAAAGCGAGACGTCGCTTTTGGCAGGAAGCGTTCGATACGCTTTCAATGCTTTAAGCGAATATGGACTCCCATCTCACCGAGATATATCTTACATAAGCCATATAAAGTTACAACAGAACAAATAGAAGAGCAGTAAGTGGTAGGTACGATTCATATCTATACCGACGGTTCTAAAACAAAACAAGGCTCAGGATGTGGAATATACTCCAGATCCTTAAACCAAAACATAAAATGGGCTGTGAGCAGTAATTCCAGTGTAGTTCAAACCGAACTCACTGGGATTATCATAGCAGCAAAAGAAATCACCAAAAATATTGTCAATGGAAGAAACATGCTCGCTCATCTATACAGATAACAAGCACGAATTTATTCAGGGATAATACTAGAATATCACGAAGCTTTGGCCGAACAACAATGGGGTCAACTTAAGATGAATCAAAGGTCAACTGTCTTGTTGATTCACTTGCCAAGAAGGTAACCAACCAAATACTTGTTAGACCTGGCCCTTCTATTGGACTGACAATATCGGTAGGGACAAACCTAAATAAAAAACATTCCATTGTGAAATTCAAGGAAAAATGGGATGAAACTTGCCAGGGAGCTTTTAAGTTATCCTGACAACACTACAGCGAACAAACACTTTTGACTATAACTAGACAGAATCTGCGCCTAGCATCTCCATATCAAAGAAGAAGATGATGAGACCATCGAGCATATCCTCTACGATTGCCCGACGCTCTTATACATATATTAGAAAATTTGAATTCGACGAGAATTGGCTCACACCGGCCCATATAAGAGAAGCAACTCTTGGTGCCTATTTACTTAGAAATATGCACAATGGGTCTAGTGAGGTTACAGACATAGATAGTTCAAATACCCAGCAGTAGCTTATTTATTTTGCGTTTTTTTTGTCATCTGTTAAATGAAATAAAAACAAAAAAACTTACTTCAAATTCATATCAGATAATATATAAGCGTATATATTAGGGTGATTTTTTTTGACTATTTTTTTTATTTTCGCTCCCGTCCTGAAATTTAGTTGAAAATGCCCCAAAAAAAATTCTTGGAAAGTTTGAGCCCTTAATATTAATGTTAAGTCCTCGACCAAGGCGTGCAAAGATTTTCCATTTAAAATACACGTAAAATTAGGGTTTTTTTCTTCAGATTTCTATAGCTTAGCGGCATTTCATGGTATTATTTCGACCATTGACATTTATTTCTCCAAATTGAACGCTCTACAAAAGTGTCTATTTCGGCGATGTCGTAACTCATATCGGCGAGGTAGTACGGGTCATTAAATCAATTTTTTCATGAAATTCACGTTATTTCGACCCTAAGTCATAATTGAGAAGAGTTACAGAAAAAATGTAAATGACAAAGTTGTAGGATATTTAATTTACTACAAAAAATGTCCTGAGAACCAAATCGCTGAGATCAATATTTGTCGAGATTCGAGATGTTAAGCCTTGAATTCATTTTACTGTAAAATTTTTGCCGATTATTGACTGAAACTTTTTGAAATCTTTTTTTTTGTATTATGATACATTTAAAATGTTAAAAGTAGTTAACGATACTGCAGAAAGGGGAGTAGCACTAGCCGATAGTGATGTAAGAATACGTATCCGAAAATCCGTTGAATCCGAATATTAAAAGGATCCGGATATTCCGGAATCAATAGTGTAAATTCGAATACGAATTCGGCATCAAAAAGAACAAACAAAATCGTAATACACGAATCGAATGCTGCATGTTCTGTGTTATGACAGAGCCGATTGCGGGTTTTGCGGGTGGCAGCCGATACGAAATCGGAATTCGGATTCGGAATCGTCTAGCGTTGTTGCAATTCATAATCGGTTAGTCGGTATGCACTGCATATTTTTAAGGTAACATGAAGTTATATAAATAATATTCAGTTAATGAGAAATTTTGTTTCTGATATTATGATAAAAAACAAAATATTTGAAATTTGTCTTGTGTTTATTATTCTAAAACATTAAAAGCTCCTATTACTTCACTCTCAAACATAAATTCTGCTAGGGTTGACAACACTGCCCGGTTCCGATTCCCAAGGTCGCGGTGTATTTACGGTTGCGTATTATTATGATTTCACACACGGAATATGGATACGTATCCGGATGATGAATCCGAATATCTCTTGGTTCCGAATACGTATTATCCGAATACTAAAAAGATACGGATATTCACAACACTACTAGCCGAAAGTTTTAATGAAGCATTAACTCATAACGAAGTTGAGAGACAAAATTTTTTTCAAACTGTTTAGCATCATCGCTCTCAATACACATCGTGTAAAAATCACAATATATTAACAATGAATCAATGTAACGATTAATTTTTCTACTTTCAATAATTTATTGGTATTGTCGTTTCTATTTTCATAAATAATTTATTGTTGTTAATATGATTCAAACTATTATAATTTAATAAATGTTAGTAATATATAAATTATATAAAAGTAATTGTATTTGTATGTTTTATGCAGGAACCAGTAAATCCTTTATTTGTTAAAGAGTCTTCAAATATGAGCTTTAACGATGTAAGATATTAATCATATTCTAGTATTCTAACTTTAAAAAAATATATTCTATATGTTCTCACGACATTTTTTGTAGTAAATTAAATATCCTACAACTTTGTCACTTACATTTTTTCTGTAACTCTTCTCAATTATGACATAGGGTCGAAATAACGTGAATTACATGAAAAAAATCGATTTAGTGACCCGTACTACCTCGCCGCAATGGATACTTTTGTAGAGCGTTCAATTTGGAGAAATACATGTCTATGATCGAAATAATATCATGAAATGCCGCTAAGCTATAGAAATCTGAAGAAAAAAAACCCTAATTTTACGTGTATTTTAAATGGAAAATCTTTGCACGCCTTGGTCGAGGACTTAATATTAATATTAAGGGCTCAAACTTTCAGGGAATTTTTTTGGGGCATTTTCAACAAAATTTCAGGACGGGAGCGAAAATAAAAAAAATAGTCGAAAAAAAAATCACCCTAGTATATATAAATGTATCAAACACAAATTTGTTTTCATTAAAATGACTACCCTGATAAATTTCTTTGGGGTTGCTACTGGAGCCCGGGCGAATACCAATCAGGCCGGGCTTGGTAGTACAAAACACTGCTTCTGCCATGGCACTCCAGTCCTGAACGAACCTATAATTTAGCTCGATTGCCCACTAAATTAGATACTGAAATGGAACGGAAGGGTTACCTAAGTTACCTTCCTTCGGCAATTACCTTCCTGGACAGGAAAAATATATGAAAACTTTAAATATAATTTCCCGAAAACGTTAATCTATGAATATATAGTTTGTTCGCGCGAAAATAAAATTATATTTACGCTACAAAAATGACTTGACAAAAGGTTATTTATTTATACAGGGTGAGTCATAAGTAATGGGTCAAATTGTAACTGTAGATTCGGAAGGCAAAGATAAAAATATTTTACTTAACAACAATGGGTCTGAGATCGCTCTTTTTTGATCTACAGGCTGTTAAAGTTGCTAAAAAAATATATATTTTTGTTAATAAAGAAGCCATTTTTTGAGATACAGGTTTGAAAATCGGGGTAGTTCTATTTTTTATAGAGGCAAACAAGATTATGTTATTAGATTTGAGTTATCTCGTAGATGTCGCCACATACGCCATATTGAAGAGAAGAAAACAGCTTAAAAGTTATACTTCTTTGATCTTTAAAATATTAACTGTTTTCCAGATATTTAAAAGTTTGTAATTCACCACCTGGTAACCACAAAATGTAATATTCCCCTAATTGAAATCAATTTATAAAAACCGTTTAAATGATAATTAATATCGTTTTCTCATATCTCAGGGTGTTTTAAAACGTTGGTCGTTCCTACAATTAATTTTATTTTGAGAAAACAAAAATTAGGAAACAATAATACAAAATTATTTGTTTATTTTAACGAAACGTATGCTGCTTAACAGACCAATAATAAAGATAACAAATTCTGGTATTTTAACCTAAAAATAAAGACAAAATTATAAAACAATTGAACAAGAACCATAACAACAACATTACTTAACTAAAACGAATTTACCTAAAACATATATCCTACATAATCTTCAGATATTGTTAACATTCAACTTAAAATACTAAATACTACAAAATATTTTCAACATGGCCACCACCAACTCTTATACACCTCTGTGCCCGTTTACTTAAGGATCGTCTGATCTAAAAAAATGTGGCGTTATTATTTCTAATTGAATCAGCCGCATCTACAATTCTATTCCATAACTCGTCTCTGGAATTTATAGACTGAGAATAAACAATAGCTTTCATGTAACCCCACACATAAAAATCCAGTTGATTAAAGTCGGGGCTGCGAGGTGACCATTGAAATTTACTACCACGACCAATCCAACGGTGAGGGAAAGTTTGATTCAGGTAATCACGTACAACCAGTGAAAAATGTCGAGGTGCACCATCCAGCATGAACCACATTTTTCTTCTTGATTGTAATGGAAGATCATCCAAAATACCGTTTAAGTCATTGGTTAAAAAATTTAAATATGACTTAGCATTTAAATTGGGAGGTAATTCAAATGAACCCAGCAATGTATCTCCTATTAAACCGCACCAGATATTTATTTTAAATTCGTCCTGAAAATAATAATAATACTCTCCCTAATTCACCCCCTTACGAGTGAATTTCAACCCCTGAAGTCGACTGAACGATTTGTGTAGGGGAAGGGACGGCTATTATTATTATTATTATTTGCCGTGGCGCTCCGGGGCGACTTAAGGATGATTGATGGTGCCATTTGACTTACAGGTGAGGAAAACCCGGAAAACCTCACCCACCATCATCGAAACGATAATGTATGGCGATTTTTATCTTTTATCTTTCTTTATTTACATGAGGGTTTTCAGTTTCCCAGGCATGACTATTTCGCCAATTAAAAACTCCGCGTCTGGTGAATGTTGCTTCATCAGTAAAAATAATTTTATTCAGAAATGTTCGGTTATTAGTCTGTTTCCTCTTTAGCCACTGACAAAACTCAACTCTTGCAGGATACTCTCTTTGAAGCAAATTTTACACAGGTGTAAAATGATATGGGTACAAATTGGCCTTGTGCAAAATTCTAATCACGAATGATTGGCTTATTCCGGTAGTTGCAGATAATCGACGAGTTTACGATTATCTGCTACTCTTACCAAAATTTCATCTTCCTATTATGGGTTAATAATTTTGGAACGCCCTGTATGGTATTTAGGGCGAAACGAGCCTGTTTCGTCAATCGGTTATAAATATTTTGAAATATCTTGTGGTTTGGTTGCCTTCGGTTTGGGTATAATTCGCGATATGTCCAGAAAAATGTTCTCTTGAGTAACAGCAAATCATATCTCTCATTTTTTCATTTGAATAGAGATTATGTCTCGGTATTTTAACTAATGTATCATATTAAATCGAATCATTCGATAACAAAAACAAAAAACAAATTGTTTCAGAAACGTCAGATTTTTACTCAACATTGTGCTGCTGTCAAAATTCCATGGCAAACTTGTGCTTTACTTAACATATTAAATTTTAAATACCTACCCAGTAAATGCTATAATTATCGCAATTTTCCTTTTTGAATTTAAATACCAGATTTGCTACCGTTATTATTAATATGTTAAGCAGCATACATTAAAATAAACAAATAATTTTGTATTATTGTTTCCTAATTTTTGTTTCATTACAATATAATATAAACAAAATTTAATTTCTGAAATAAAAATACAGTCGAACATGATATCAATTACAACCAATTTTAAAACAAATCTAGTGATCTGTACATATTTTTTTTAAATCCTAAAGTGACTGTGATATAATTTTTTTAGGTATCTCACTTGACCGACTTCGTATTTCAGTTTCCGAAATCCCCTGCAGTCCATTTTAAATAGGACACCCTGTATAAATATATGCCAAGTACCTACATTTAATTTAAAATGCAATATCAAATTAATTGCCAATTTTATAATTTAATTAGGTATTATAGTTGCTTTATATTATCAAATTTTGTATTAAAATTAGTGAAGCAAATTAAATTCTTTAATTGTTTATAAATTATTAAGTATAATTCAAATGTGAAATTATTATCTATATTAATCTATGTAGTGTTTTACACAAAATACTTGTTTATCTTGTTTCGTATATATATATATTACAAGTGTCTACAAAAGTTTAATTATGAAATATACAAGTTCTATGTTAAATTTTCGATAGAACAATAATTATTGAATAATTCTGATAAATTACCTATAAGCTACAGAATCTGTTAGATATAAAATACAATGTAATTTTAACAGATTTTTGCTTACAGATCTTATAGATTGTCTTAGAATCGACCACAAATATTGTTTTTTTTTCCCTGGGCTCGTCTGACTATGTGTCTCCGAATAACACTGAAGCCTATTGGCTTATTGTGTTTTAACCCATGTTAGTTCATAGCACCCACTCTATCACCTTTGTACCTTGTACAAGTTTGTACAGATCCTTGGGTGAATGGGTTCTATACGTTGTTGGATCAACCTAGGGTTGTCTTTTGCGATCTAGAGCTTCGCATTCGCACAGTATGTGTTTGGCCGTTTCTGGTTTCTTGTGACATAGTCGGCACATGAGTTCCCCATTGTACATGCCAATTTTGTTCAAGTGTCCCTTTACTGGGGCGTGCCCAGTCATGAACCCTGTTATCACTTTCAACTGGTTCCTATTAAGAGTAGTTCTACAGTTCTTTTGGGACATGGTCTGCCTATGAAGGCTTTTCCATGTGCCTGTTTTGGGGTGCTTCCCCAATAGTTGATATATTGTTCCCGAATCCAGTCATTTATAAAACCCCGGACTGTGCTTTTTGGTACTCCTGGGTTTGTGTCTGGTTCCGGTGTTTCTTCTGACCCTCTTTTTGCAAGTTCGTCAGCCTTTTCGTTGCCTTCGATCCCTTTGTGACCTGGCACCCAAAATAGTTTTACTCTATTTCGGTCTGCCAGTGTTCTTAGTTCTTCGATGCATTCCCATACCAGCCTCGACGTAACTTTCTGACTCGATATGGCCTTAAGTGCCGCTTGGCTGTCTGACATTATTTGAATATGCTGATTTTCGACAGCTCTTTCATTGTTCGTTTTTGCACATTGCAAAATTGCGTATACCTCGGCCTGAAATACCGAGGAATGTATTCCTATAGCATAGCTATGGTTAGTATCAGGGTTTTTGGAGAGTACTCCTGCCCCAGTGCCTTCCGCAGTCTTAGACCCGTCTGTATACCAGGTTTGTTCCTGTCGTTGGGCATTGGGCTCCCTTATGGTGATCTCCGCTCTTTCCTCTATTAAAACCTCAAAGGGAGTATTAAAAGAGTACCTCTTGGTTATGTGGTCTGATCTCATGTCTAGCACGTCTCCTGTCACTAACCTTGAGATACTCATGTGACCTGGCCTAATGTCAAGATTTCCCAGTGTATTCCCTAATCTGTAAGCACCTAATCTTGCCTCCCCTTGTATCACATAGTGAAGAGGTGGGGGTCCTATTAGTGCTTCCATTGCAGCAGTGGGGGTTGTTTTCTTTGCACCCGTTATTCCGAGGCAGGCAAGTCTTTGTACCTTGCTTAGCCTCGATATTGCTTTCCTTTGTTGTGTCTTTGGCCACCACACCAAAGCTGCGTATGTTATTATCGGTCTCACCACCATGTTATAAAGGCGGTATACCATGTCTGGTTTTATCCCCCATTTTTTTCCAAAGGATCGCCTTGCCATCATTAATGAGGTTTCCGCTCTCCTTGTGGTTCTTTCTAGATGCTGGTTCCAGGTAAGTCTCGAGTCAATCATAACCCCGATATATTTTACCTCTCCCTTAAGCTGGATGCTTGCACCTCTTAGGTTTAGAGGCCCTAGTCCCTCCAATTTCCTCCTGCGGGTGAATGCAATTATGTCAGATTTGTTTGGGCTAATGTTTAGTCCTTCCGCCTCTGTCCATTTTGTTACTATATTTAGAGCCTCTTGAATTCGATCTCTTACTATATTGTTGTATTTTCCCTGTGCCATGATCAAATATTGTTAATGACAAATGTAATTTTTACAGATTTTATAATAGATGGTTTCAGAATCGCTAATATTATAAATTTTACAGGAGACACAAGTTGTATAATGGTTGCTTATGTATTATAATATTTTTTGTTGTATTTTTTAAAATAGAGTCTTTCAATGTTAAAAATATAATAAATAATTGTTTGATGAACGATTTTCAGAGTAAACATTGAAAAACCTTTCTATTATGAAACTAATTCAGTTTGGCGAACCTATAGGATGCAAGTTCAACAGAAACTGGTATTGAAAAGAAAACTTTGTGACGGATATTCTGAAGTTTTGCTTTAAATTTTATAAAATTTTTGACTCAATTGTTTGCCATTTACTTGTTGCAAATCTCGCAAATCCCTTCAAAAATATCGAAACTTTTTAACACTTAAGAAAAGAAAACAAGAATATTTCCATTCATCTTTGGCTTTTTATCGAAAAGTAAGATTCTTTTCGACGAATAACCTTTTGAAAAGTTCGACTCAAACTCAAACAAAACAACTTTTTTATATTCAATATTTGCCTTTAGTATCAACGATACATAAAATTCAATATCTGATCAAAATAAGGGGACTTAAAAGTCCTAACTTTTATTTGTATAAGATATTGCTTCAATATTACCACTTTGTTTTACAACTTTTTTTTCTCCATAACCAACATCGGGGCTCGATGTGTATAAATTTCTGAAAACCTCTTGTCGCCATTTACAGTGTTAATTTTTCTTTCGGCCACCGACCGACGTGCTCATATTCTATCTTTGTAGTCCCTCATCTGACACGTTCCTTTTTTGCCGCTAGTGTAGGTGGATGCAGGGGAGGGGTGAACAAGTTGTACTATGTCTTGGCAGTGGGAGCAATCATGTAACCTGCGAAATTCAAAGTAAAGGAAAAGGAAAGCGAGTACCACTTTTGCAGTTAGCTGAGGGACTATTATTCCATAAACAAATTAGATGACTGAAATTTAATATACAATTTGTTCTTTTAATCCTACTAAGATTTCTATCCCTGTCCATCTTTACAAAATTGGCCTACTGGATTCTCCAATATGTACATGTAATTATTTTTCCATTTCAGATCTAAATCACATTTTTTTCAATTGATCAAACAATTATAATCCAATTGTATAAAATGAATATGAATAGATATATTCCCGCCTTATAATAATTCCTATCATCAATTGACCTACTAATTTAATTCGGTTTTGCCAAACATTTTATTAATCTTTCTTATAGATATTTCTCATGTTGCAGCAAACGAACTTGGTCTAATATTCTCTCTCTCACACACACATACACTAAGATTTCTAACAAATGTTTAGAGACATACGGATTCTTTTTGCTTTATCTCTCATATTCTAGCTTCACATGAATATTCTTATTTACCTTGCTCCTTATAGATTTGCAATATATCCAAGAATCTGGATATGCATTATATTATTAACTCCCCGAGAATTATTCAAAAGGCTTGTAATAAGTGTGGCGTAAGTATTATTTTGATTAAAACAAAAAACTTTCTGTTTAACAATTATATGAATTTAACCAAATGTTTTAGGAAATTGTGATTTTTGCCAAGATTCCCAGGCAGTTTTTTGTATATCGCCAGTACTAATTTAATAGCTTTTGATTAGCCTGAATGCTCTACCAGATTGAGTTTTAATTTTAAAGTTGCCTTGAAAAACTGGCATATCTGGCACACAGTGAGTCGTTGTCGTTGGAAAAAATGTCGTTTTAAAAGAATAGATTAGAGACCGAAAGGATCACGCTCATATCATCCACATTCAATTCACACAAGCCTCATTTTAGCGTCTAAAATTTGCTTTTTTTTATTCTATAACAAAAGTTAATAACGTCAAAATTTTATGATGGTCTAGTGAAAGAGATATTATGGAAAGGAGTTGGAATATTGTACAACAGCGTCTTGTAAAATAAAACGGTTGTATTTTACTCTTTTAGAAAAAACCGCTGAATGCTAAGTGGAAATAATTTTTAAATTAAAAATACATTTGGCATCTCATTTTATATCAATCCAATTGCAACAACTATGTTTGTGTGTCTTATATTATTACTACCTCGTATAATTTATAACACACTAGTGTTAACGTCATACTTCAATTAATCCACGTTAATGTAATCCTCTGAAAGCTAACATCCAAATTACATCTGAAATTTAGTAGCCTCTTGTCAAATAATAAAAAAAGTTAAGTCAAGCTTAAGGAAGAAGCACTAGATATACTTGTAAGCAATCAATCACTTGTCGTGTAATAATTAAGAGGAAGCCTTTGGAAGTTTTCTTATGGAAACCAACAAGGCGAAATTAAAATAATCAAAGCTTTTACTTGCATTTTTCCCTACAGATTGAAAACATAACGCAATGAAATTAAATTGTTTTTTAAAAATGCGCCGTTCCTCGGATCAACATTACTCAAAATAACAAAAACCAATATTTAGCACGACATTCCAGATACAATTTTTAGTACATTAGTATCATTCAAAAAAATAATGAATCATTACACAGCAAGACGTCTAAAACATTTTTAAGGTCTTTAAAAATGCGCAGTTCCGCGGTAAACTACTCTGTCAAAATATTAAAAACCCATTTAGTACGAACTTCCAGATATAATTTTTAGTATGAATGATTCAGTACATTAGTATAATTTAAAAAATAATAAATCAAATAGCAAGACCTCTAAATACGTTTTTTAGGTCTTTGAATATACTAATGTACTGAATCATTTGTACATTTTTTTTTTGTTATTTAAAAGTCCTAAAAAATGTATTTATAGGTCTTGCAATTTAATAGTTTATTATTTTTTAATTGATACTAATGTACTGATTCAGTTGTACTAGAAATTGTATCAGAAATGTGCTAAATATTGGTTTTTGTTAGTTTGAAAGAATAATGTTTATCCGCAGAATCGCGCTTTTTAGGAACCCAAAAAACTTATCTAGAGGTCTTACTATGTAATGATTTATTATTTTTTTGAATCATACTAATGTACTGAATAATTCGTAGTAAAAATTGTATCTGGATAATATTGTGATTTGTTTAAAAAGTCAAATTATTCAGGCGACTCGTAGGAGTTATTTTAATGACTTCTAACATAGTCAAATTTCATAAAATGAGTGCTTTATATAAACAATAAGGTACGCCATACATTTTTAGTAGGAAAACAGTGAAACTCAGTGACTTTCTGGTAAATTAATTAATAAGATAAAATATTACTGGACACGGATAGCCACCCATAAACTTATCGTCATGTGTCAACGTCAAATATGAAAATATTTAAAAGCTGTTCCGAAAATGATCAGTAATTTGTCACTGCTTTTTTGTCATGCCCGAAGAAGCAAAAATCGTTTGCTTTACCCGTATTTAGTTTAAACAAATCAAACATTGATTTTGCTTCCCAAGAACGTCATTCTTTGACCAGCTTTGTCCTTATTAGGATTCATCAACAAGAAATAGACTTTCCCACTTCTAATCTCTAATGGAAGCTGTAGATTCACTTGTTTACCTCGTGTTGGTCGAGTGATCGTGTTGGTCGAGTGAAATTAATTTCAGAAAGTGGCGCCATCTACACTTAATAAGCAAAATCATGTTGTTCTTTATTTTACGTCTAGGTCACATTTGAGTTTGGAAATCTTCTCCATTTTATCACATATTTTTTATTATTATTACCAAAAATAGACTTTCACTTTATTATGGCATGTAGACTATAAATTTGTTATTTTAGTTGTTATTAATTAATAATAATAAAAATTGATCAGAGAGTTATTTCAATTAAAGTAGAGAATATTTATTATTATCACATGTAGAGGTATAATGTTGTAAGTAATTACCTTATTTTGTGTATAAAGGTGAGAAATTTTTTATTGGATGGACACAGGCCAGGTGCGACTTTAAAACACAGCGTTAATGTGGAATTTTTGTATCAAAATAAGAGGGTTCGTAGTGGCGCTAAACCGGACGAACTGTAGCCACCCCTTCGTTAATGTAAGTGTTCCGCCTTGGACTAATTGCACGATAAATTTTTGAAATTGGGAAGGCAGACGGAGTCAGGAAATTAGCAGAATGGAATATTCATCAACAGAGTATTAATAGGATGGAAAAATAGCCCTTTTAAATCCCTTTGTTTTCCACAACGAAAAATATCAAATGCGCGACTAGATTAATACTATACTTTTTCTTTTCGAACAAATCTTTTTAGATAATTGAGATTTTTAATCCTCTTGATTTTTTTTTAATTGTTTCACAAAATTGAGTACTTTCACTAAAATTTTAACACACTAAGGATAAGTTTCTCGATTATACAGGATGAGAAAAAATAAACGAGATTTAGTATTGCAGTGAATCAAATTCAAAACATAATTTAGCTAAAAAGATTCATAAGGCACTGAAATCTTAGAATACGAAATCTATTTAAAGGCATAGTTCAGTTAAAATCATGGAGATAATTTACAATGTTCGCCAATCGATTATGTCTACGATAGGAGATCGGATAGAGGGTATATAGAATATGTTAAGATTTTGAGCAGTTCGTGATAATAAACTGGGGTGTATTTATTATTAAGAATTGTATATAGAAAAAGCATTGACAATAATTTTCGTTTAGGTACTTTCTAAAGAGATTGTTTTGAATAATTGATATGATGTATTAAATGTATTTTGAGTTTTTTCGATTCCTTGAAGAATAGGATATTCACTCATCCATATGAATGAACCAAACTCTAACTTTGGCCTTACAAATATGTAATATAAACGTTTTATAATATTTATATCCGAAAGTAGAGCGATTAAAAAACTAAGAGCCCATTTCGTCGTGTTTTCGATATGAATACTAAAACACAGAGTATAACAGTATAACAATACTCTTAGGAAATCTAACGAGGGATTCATTGAGAACATTTTGTCAAAAAATGGAATTTACAAGCATGCACTCTAGTAAAAGATTCAATAAACCCTGAGGTGACTCTACAAACCCAAACAGGAAAATAGAATAAAACTGGAATGGAAACATTAGAAATACTTCTCAAAACTCATTTACCTGATTGCACAACAAACCCGAATGCAGCAAACCAAACACACACGATCTGGAACTCTCAAAAAAGTCTTCAGCCAAACCTGGAAACTGCAAAAAGGGTAGTCACAGCAGAGAAAGTAACTGGCCCCGCATATTTATAGGCTCTACAGAGCAAGTTTGGCGCATAAACATATACCAAATACCTGGAAACAAAGCAGAGTGGTTTTTATACCTAAACCAAAACCAATATATGCCGTGGAAAAGGCCTATAGACCAATAATTCTGATTTAATTTCTATTAAAGGGATTGGAAAAGCTCTGATAGAGGCAATTTCATACAAACCAATATGCCTATCAATCAAGAAAATCTTGTGTCTGCTCTGGATCATCTTGTAACCAAGATAGAGGGGGGACTCAGTAGCAAATAAATTGGAACATTTCTTGACACAAGAGCTTTTGATAATACCTTCTTTAAATCAATGGTAGCTACCGCTCGCAAACATGGAATAGAAGACACCATCTGCTGGTGGATAGAAGACAGATGGCAAATACAAGCACAAATGTTTAGTGAAACCATGCAGGTAAATATCCACAAGGGATGCCCACAGGGTGGAGTCCTTTCTCATCTACTATGGAACCTAGTAGCATATGAACTGCTGCTAACACTGAACAATCAAGGGCTGTACGCCCAAGGATACGCCGATGACATAGTCATCCTTATTCAAGGGAAACACCGAATCACAGTCTTCGCACTCCTGCAAAAAGATTTTAAGGAAAACCTTTTGGTAAACCCTGAGAAGGCACAACTCAAACCTTTACTCGGAAGACAAGGTTGAAGTTCTTAGAAATTCTGGACCTGCTTAGAAGAAGGCTAAAACGAACGAACTAAGTAAAATATGTGGGTCTAATCCTAGATAGCAAACTTACTTGGAACCAACACTTACATAAATTGACTAACAAATCTAAAATATCTCTCATTGTAGGGAGCCGGGCATTTGAAAAAATATGGGGATTAAAACCGAAAATGGCCCACTAGCCATATTTGGCAATAACAAGGCCCATGATAATTTATGGAGCGGTTGTTTGATGGCCAAAAGTAAACCAGAAAACAGTCCTCAATACCCTCTCAGGAGTACAGATGCATTTGTATTACAGGAGCACGGAGAAGTACACCTACAGTTTCTATGGAAATTATTTTAAACCTCCCACCCCTTGACCTAGTCATAAAAAAGGAGGCCAAAATGAGTGCAGACATGCTGGACATCTTCAACAACTGGAACCCACTGGGACATATAAAACATACAAAAATAACACGTGAGGTAAATTATCATATATTAAACACCCCGCCTAACCTTCAACAGACTTTTCCAAGTCAACTGCAACTGGAACGAGGTAAATAAGGGGTTAGAGAAATACTTGTTTGGCGGTCTTGTATAGTATGCGGATGGATCTACAACTAACAAGGGAACAGGTTCGGGCCTACATGGAGTTAAACCCAAATGCGATATTATCATCTCACTGAGAAAATATACATTTCAGGCTGAAATACATGCAATCGAATTGTGTGTACAAGAGAATTTAAGAACGAAGTATCTTAATTCTCTCAGATAACCAAGCAGTCTTAAAGGACTTTGGTTCAAACAAAATCAAGTCAAAGCTGGTCTGGAACTACTTTGGAATACTAAATGATCTGGTAACCCACAATAAGGTAAAACTAGCGAGGGTACCAGGACACAAAGGTATCCAAGGAAATTAAAGGTTGATGAATTCGCCAAAGAGGGATCAGAACTCTCTGCTCGGCAGACAGTGACCACAAAATACCAAATTCACTGTTAATAGATAAGAGTGCACAAGATTAGTAAGCTCGTGCTATCAAATCCACCCATGGTTACTGAGGTCTCATATATCCACCATTATGGGATTATTAACATACCATTGCTTACAGAAACACCTTTATTTGATGGAATTACACAATGATCCTACCAAGTGTAGACTCATACCATGTAACTTTTGAATGCGCTCTTGCTAGGCGGCGTCTCACCCTTTTCCGTCTAGAACCGGAAATAACGCCCCAGGAACACTTGATAGGAAACTTACTAAAACTAACCAAAAGCATAGGACTATTCCAAAGATAGTACCTAAATACGGGAGAGGAAGGGGAATACAATATACCGCAGAAGCCGCAGTGCTATGTGCCAAATCAAACCCTACCTGCTTATAACGATAAAGATATATTACATCGTTATAGTCTATTTTTATGTATGAGAGAGTAATAAAACAGCATTTCTAATGCAAAACTTAGTACGGTCATTTTAAATATTTTTACAGAATAATCTAAATATTTCCTAAAATTGTAATAAATGTACCTGAGCAATTACAAGTTTTGGGTCTTTTATTGGTCCTTTATAAACATAAGCTGTACAGAACAATAGAAAAAGGTTTGGACAGGCTAAAAGCCCTGTGTATTAAAGATTACATAGCCGTATCTTAAGATTATTTTCAATAAGTACCTATTTGCCAATTTTGTTTTATTTTAATTCCAAGAATTTCTTAAGTAATCCAATTATCTAAGTAGATAAATACCTTCCCAACAAATTTCACCGAAAATACAATTATAGGTTTTCCATTTAGTAAGGAGGTCCAAGTTGTGTATTCTTGACAGTTTACTAAATGTCGTTTAGTTGCAACTTGCAAGGTGCAGTGTGAATTCTAGTGTGATCATGGAAAATTTGGAAGGGGCGCGTAAACGACAAAAAATCGGTCCTTTAACAATTAATGAAAAAACATTAATATTTAATTGTTTTAAATCATTTACAGACAAACATTTATGTAAAAGTGTTGATGACACAGTGGAATTAGTTAGTAGTACGCTTGGTGTTGGGAAATCCACGATTTACAGAGTTGTTAAAGAAGAGAAATGTGGCGAGTTTCAAAAAGCACGTAAAGCTCCAGGAAAACCAAAATTTCAATTAGAAAATCTTTTGAAAGAAAGACTTCGAAGGAAAGTGCATGCGTACTTCTTTAGAAAAGAATTTCCGACAGTAGACAAAGTTCTTGACACGGTTCGAGATGATAAGGATTACCCTGAAATGAGTCGAAGCACAGTATGGAAACTTTTAAAAGAAATAGGTTTTCTATGGAAAAAGCATTCCAGAAAGTCTATTTTAATAGAAAGAAGCGATATTGTAGTATGGAGAAGAAATTACCTAAGGACTATAAAAGAAATGAGAAACCAAAGAAGAAATATATTTTATTTAGATGAAACATGGATCAACGAGGGACATAAACCAAATAAATTTTGGCAAGATGAAACTGTTACAAGTCCAAGACAGGCTTTTTTAAATAATTTATCTACTGGTTTAAATCCACCATCAGGAAAGGGGCGCAGACTAATAATAGTACACATCGGTAGTTCAAACGGTTTTGTTAAAGGTGGTTTATTGACTTTTGAATCTACTCGTACCGGAGACTACCTATGAATGCTGATGTCTTTAAAGAGTGGTTCAAACAAATTATAGATCTTCTTCCTCAGAACTGTATAATAGTAATGGATAATGCAAGTTATTACTTGAGACTTATAGAAAAAATGCCCACAACCAAGTGGTTAAAAAAAGATTTACAGAATTGGCTAAATTCAAAGAATATTAAGTTCCATCCCGGTTCTGTGAGAAAAGAACTGTATCATTTGTGTTCCCTTCATAAAGAGAAATTAAAAAAATATGAAATTGATGAAATTGCAAAAATCGTGGGATGACGGTGGTTAGATCACCACCATATCATTGCGAAGTAAACCCGATTGAACTGATATGGGCACAGATAAAGGGAGCAGTTTCAAGAAAAAATCATTCTTTTAAAATGAGTGATGTTAAACAGTTGTTTTTTGGAGGCTGTGTAAATAATGCGAAGCCTGAAAACTGGGAAAAGGCAGTAAATCATACGATTAAAGAAGAAGAGAAAATGTGGAAGTTGGACAATATTACTGATGAAATGATCGAGCCACTCATTGTAAATATTGGTTGCGACAGTTCATCTTCTGATTTCGATTCTGATTTGGATTTGTAGGTAAGAAGTAGTTTTTATATTAAAATTATTATTTATGAACGTAACGTTGTTTAAAAGTCAAAGTTTAAACCCTTATACCTACATAACCCGTTTGACACAATGTTCTTAACATACCTTGTGGAAAAATAAAACATTTTAGAAAAAATTGTACTTTTTTACCTTCAGCTGTTTAGAAGTTATAAGCAGGTTAATTAGGTGAAAATATAAGTGTATACTCGAGGAATAACTTCAAAAAATATTTTAACTGTCTACTAAAAGAAGTGCTACGCCTATGGATTACGAACGCTTTATTATTTTAATACTCTCTCATACATAAAAATAGACTATAATTATATTTTGTCTACCTAGTTCTTTATTCATTTCTTGTCTAATTACATTAATAACTTTTTTTTACACTAGTTTAACAAATAAATAGTCAACCTACCATTTTTAAATTTCAAGTAAGTTTTCGAAAAATGGGTGATAAAAAATCCACGTGGATTAATTGGCCAAATCTTTTTATTGCATTTTAATGGTAATGAATAACATTGCCATTTGCACAGGTAAATTGTATTAAAATGGCATCAAAGCCTTTGCGTATTTTACTTTCAAACATTTCACAATCCAGTTATCTGAAAATTAGTATTTAACAGCAAAGTTTATAGGAAACATTAAATCCACAGTTTTAATCTGAAAAAGTTTATACGTTTATACCGAAACACACCTGAAATTAGAAAGTTTTAAGTAGACACGTTCGTTAAATGGATGTATAATAATTTAAACCCTCAAAGGTTAAAGAAGAATATGCAATTAAGTTATTTCAGTTTTGCTTTACTGTCACTTCAGCTTTCTCCCAAAAACGAAGATATCTCTAATCCTACATAATTTATGCTATTAACGAGTTGAGACAACAAAAAAACTTATTCTTCATTAAATTTTACATCAGATATAAACTAAATGATAGTGATCTATTTTAACTTAACAAATATAATTAATTAGTACATACTTTTCTTTAAAACGCTAGTTTTTGCGCAAAAAAATATTCATTTAAGTATTTTCCATTCAAAACTCCAGCGACAGTAACATTTTTACATTTTGGTGAGCCAATTTGTAAAAATAAAAGCCAGTATCAAAATAGGTTATAACAAAAATTTTGTTGGATCTTAAATAGTTTTTATTTTATTTTCGATTTTATTTAAGAATTTAGAAACTATTGTTTTTGAACTTAATTATAATAAAAAAAATACAAAATGGTCCAAACTAGTAAAGTTCATTATTGAAAATAGTTACCGAGCTACAACACATACTTAAATAGGTATACGGCGTAAAACCCTCTGCGCATCTTTACTGAGTGTTTAATAAAAGAAGATAGAAATGACCGCCATTTTTATATAAACAAACTGAAACTTATGCAACCAATTTATCTTTCCATCTGTCAAAAGTGTCAAATTTTAATGTGTTTGTGAATTTGGTTAAATTTTTTTGTGTTATTTTAGAATATTTTGATTGTGGATATTATTTTCTAAGTGTATAAACGTTTTATTTATTTTAACATTTGTGAATAGACTTTAATCCCAGTATAAATTCTCTATACTGGGCTTTATTCAAGATGTCTTTTAAGATCTTGCAAGAACATAAGAAGACTGTTGCCAATAGATTCAAATGTTACATTCCACAAGTAAGTAATAAGATTTAGCAAAAATAAAGGATATGAAAGAAGTGTCTTTATATTATTTTAGGGTTCCAAAACAAGCAGATCGTTCCTTATTGTGGTTATCTGCCATATAGAGATTGGACAAAATTTATTTTAAGTTGTTAGTACAATTCACTGCAGAATCAATAAGGACGACTCGTTCACTAAAAATTTGTAGCTTTTAGAAATTATACAAGAAGAAAGTAAATTGTTTAAAATAAAACAAATATGCAACCATCAATTTAATTTTAAAGTATCCCGGAAATTTTAATATTTTTAACTTCCTCTACTGTACTTTTGTCATTTAAAATTAGTATTTAGGTATTTAATCTATTATTTGTCGGCTTATTATTTATCAGTCTAAGAACCGATTCCACCGTTGTGTTAAACGAAGTTTAAAATTACATTAACAATGTCATTTTAATATCCGTTTAACACAACGGTGGAATTGGTCCTAACATATATTTTTAAACATTAAAATATTTTTTTGTTGTAGAATAAAAATTTAATTCAGATATAATATTGTATTATTTCTTTTAAAAAATCTGTACAAAATGATGTATTTAAAAGTGAAAAGACCTAGACATCTGCAACCAAGTTTTCATATTGCTGTATTTCTGGTCACCTATGTACTAGTAATCTTGTATAAAAATGGCCGCCCCTATGTTAAACAGGTCGGACGTCTCTCTTGCTCCGTATACCTATTATAAGTATGTGAGCTACAAGCGTTCAAATATTAGAAGATAAATTAACATAGTATGGCATGTTTTGCTCAGTTCTGCTCTTGTTAACTGTTTTCTGTTTGTAATCAATTTAAATTTGTCATATGCCTGAGCTGTTTTCAAATGAAGATATGCGTTTGTAGCTCGGTATTCATGAGGAATTGAATATTTATTCATAGGACATTTTTTGCTTGAAATATGTTATTTACGTGTGTACAGTACGTTATGCAACACCCTGTATATAATATATAAAAAGATGGGTTACAAGTTATCCAATTAATATTGTCGAGGCATTTTGGAAAGGGAGTTTCCGCTGAATACACTAAATTACGATGATTTATTGAATTCGACTACCACGAATTTGAATCTGGCATATTTTTCCCAAACACAAATAACTTTATACATAATTCTACTTAACACATTTTCCCCAAATAATCCAACAGATCGGTTGGATATTTTATTAACCATTATGTGACTCAATTCGCCTTACTTGCCAGTGGTATTTCTTTTTATCGATCTACCGCAATTTGCATTTTACACTCATCGTATACCACTCCTGGAAATTATCTAATAGTAATATCTTAAGTGCAATAAAGAATTACCGAAAATTGTAAACAAGTCATTTGCTTTATAACTTTGAAATTCACTAAAATCACCGGAAGTGTTTAGGTAGAGAGCAATTTATTCTAAAACATGATAATTAGTATCCATCCCCGTAAGCAAATTTTTGGAATACGTCCAGGCGCAAAGATTACATGCATGAAATGAACGATCGCAAAATGTAAATTCCAAGAACAGCAAAATATCCTTTATTTTAAGAAAATTATTTTCTATTATAGTTTATGGTCTCTAATATAGTTTATAGTCTCTAATAGTGTTGGGGATGGTCAACTGACCGCTACCTAATTGACAGGTCAAATTCGGTCAAACTATCTAAAAATAATCAAAAATAATGTATTTCAGTTGAATCATGTTACATATCAATATTATAGCATTTTCAAACTGCAAGCACTGACACAGAGTTATTGTGCACTCGGTGCATTAACGCATTAGACAATCGCGGTATCGTCGCATCGCGCACAGTGAAGTTCTTTCCCATATTTTATAACGCATGCATTTCCACTTGGTGTTCTCGGTCGCACCGCGTTCTCCCCCCATCTTTTCCATAGAATCCAGGAGACCGCGCACGCTCTAGACTAAAGCCTTGTTCACAGTAGAAGCGTCGAGCGTCGCGATCACATCCCCAACTAGTCATTCATAAAAGTGTATTTGTTGTGAAGTCCTCATCATCATCTATTGTATAGTCCAGGAGAACGTGACGATTTTCGGTATTTATTTTCCCAGTCAGCAAGCACGAATAGAAAATTGTAGGATTAGCAATTCTAAGCAAAATTCATATATATTTAGTGGGGGATCCGATGGGCTGAGACCGAAAATGCGTCAAAACATACGAGAACACGGCCCTTTTTTTCCATTGATAAAAATAATTTTAGTAGTAAGAGATGTACTGAAGTTAAGTAAAAAAATAGTCTGATTAATCTGTATGGATAATATATTTGGCAAGTGCATAAAATACACTTTCAAACGAGTTATGTACACAATTATTTCTACGACCACAATTATTTAAAGAATGTTCCAGGTGTTTTGTATATTAAAGTGTACGCATAGAACACATAAATAAAATCATATATCACAATGTTTCACCTAACCAGTTGGTTTATTTATAGAAATTAAACATAATAATTGAAGATATTACAGAAGAAAATAGGGAAATAAATTATATTTCCTTTTACACTTTTATGTAATATTTGTTTTATTTAGAATTCACGAAACACTTATTACTCTACATTAATTATCATTATTGTTAGTTTCGTTATGTCAAATCATTTAAACTAGAGGTGTGAGGAAAATACAGTGAACTGTGGAACGCCAATATCGTTGGATGCGCATGGTAGAAATGGTCCTATAATACTGCTAAAAACATAGCTAAATGTTCATGGAAACACTGTACTTTTGACATTTGCGATACTCCGACGCATATGCATTATTGGTGTAATCTCATGATTTTACAGTAATAGTTTTTGCAATTTTAGTGTGATTTTTAGGTTATTATGGTTATTCATTTTATTTGGTTCTGATCTTTTGCGCTTTTAGAGTATTTGTCTTTTATATAGTTTTTAATTTGAATTTTAATATTGTGGTCTATTTATATTTGATTGCTGCTTTTCGACTAGTGCTTTATTCTTTTTGTGTTAAAATAAGCTTTATAACCATTAAGTACATGCTTCTAGTTGATATCTACCTAATCGTCATCGGGTGCTTGCAACAATGGGAAAAAGTGTATGGTTTTTTTGGTGTAAAGTTAGACGCCTTCATTTTTCAGGTAAGTTATTTGTAGTTATTTTTTACTTAAAAGGATAGCAATACGTCCTGGTTCGGGGTGTGACTTTTGGGTTTTAGCTATCTGAGCCAAATTGTCGGCTAAGTGTCCTCTTTTAGGGCACCCAGAACCGAAAACTATATAGGTATATATGTTTTTTTTAAATTATTTTTTAATATGTATGCAGCTTAGATGAGGGCTTTAGGAAGAGATCCTAAGACAAACACTGACTACTATAAATGCCGTTTTTAGAGCACATTTCATAGTAAGTGATTTCATTCTAGCAGGAATGAGGAAACGTTTAAAAAACATGCTGTACCAACTATTACTTTAAGACCTCGTCTCTTTAAGTTATTATTACTTCATTCTAATGCATATATTAAAATGGTTTTTAACTTGTGCCCTTATGATTAAAAGATGTAGGTATTTTAGTTATGTTATAATAGAATATATGATACATTGTATTGACTGACCTATTGGCCACTGGTCATTCCACTTTTCCTCCCTTTTTTCATAAATTGTCAAATTATTTAAAAACAAATACATACCTAGCTATTTTCTGTAAATTACATTAAAAATGTAAAAAACGTATTTCTCATCTGTTAAATTATTGTTAACGATAAAGAATACTTTTAATTTATTAAAACAAAAATAAAACCTCGATAACTTAAATCAGTGAAAATAAGTTGCTTGAGATGGGGTCGTTTTTATGGAAAATTTTAGTGTTAATACTTTACTAATAAAACTTCAGTTAATTTATCTTATATATATACACAACGGAAGAGTTAATTGGATTTTCTCCTTGTTGAGTTTCAAAAATAGTAATTTAACATGATTTAAAAACAAATACTTGAAATGGGCAAAATAGGCCAGCATAGGCACTTTGTATCGATGTGACGTAATGCGCGAATTCAATCTGGCTTACTTTTGTTAATAGATTGGCATTCCATTTTAAATATACAGTTCACTGGGAATAGATTATTTAAATATACACGGACCGGGAAAACAAGTACGAAAAAAATTCACTGGCTCCTGGACTAGTACTGTATCGAAGGAATTTTATGAATGAAACAATATACGACCCTCCACAATTGCGGTCTACTCTAGTTCCGCTGTTGTCAGACTTTTTTTTTTTGGACAATTTAAAGACCTAACAGTATTTCAAGCAAACACAATAACATTACTACAGTTAAAAACATAGCAAACTTGGCATCAATATTTTAATTTTATCCAAATATTGCATTTCTGTCGAGGATCATCCGCGTTGACTTCAGAAATTGTGTAATCTGTCTTGGTTATATATGTATCTATAGTTAAAAGCACGTAAACTTGGCATCAATGTTCAATCCGATTATTGGGTTTCTACCGCGGACACCACCGTTCATTCTTCAAAATTTTTGTAAATAATCCTATCTGTCTTGGTTATATATCTATGGTCGCGATTGATATTTCAGGTATTGTATCGCTGGTAATAAAACTTTTTTTATTTTGTAATAGAAATGTTTTGAAAAGTAAAAATATTGATTTTTATTTGTTTGTTTTTATTATATTTTTTAATTTATTTTAGTCGATTTACCGGTCAAATCCACAACCCTGGTCTCTAATATAGATTATAGTCTCTAAATATTACACGAATGAAATAAACGATCGCAAAATGTAAAACTCCAAAAACGAAATATCTTTTATTTTAAAAAAATGTAACTATATAATTTATAGTCTCTAATTTAAAGTCTCTAATGTAGTTTATAGCCTCCAAAGATTACATGCATAAAATTAATGATCGCAAACTGTAAATTCCTAAATCAACAAAATATTCTTTATTTTAAGAAAATCATTTTCTAATGTAGTTTATAGTCTCTAAAGATTACACGCATTAAATGAAAAATTGGAAAATGTACATTCCACAAACAAAATATCCTTAATTTTAAGAAAATTTATATAAATATATAATTTATATTCTCTAACATAGTTTAAAGTCTCCAATATAATTTATAGTCTCCAAAGATTACGCACGCATTAAATGAACGATTGCAAAATGTAAATTCTAAAAATAAAATATATATTCTTTATTTCAAGAAAATGTATGTAATTATATAATTTATAATTCTTTAACATAGTTGAAAGTCTTTATTATAGTTTATAGTCTCCAAAGATTACACGCATTAAATGAACGATCGCAAAATGTAAATTCCAAGAACAAAATATCCTTCATTTTAAGAAAATGCATTTGGAGACTATAAAATATACTTTATAGTCTCCAAAGATTACATGCATTACATGAACGATTACAAAATGTAAATTTCAGGAACAAAATAACCTTCATTTTTAGAAAATTTATATAAATATATAATTTATAATCTCTAACAAAGTTTAAAATCTCTAACATATTTTATAGTCTCCAAATATTACATGCATTAAATGAACGATTGCAAAATGTAAATTCCAGGAACAAAATATCCTTCATTTTAAGAAAATTTATATAAATATATAATTTATAATCTCTAACAAAGTTTAAAGTCTCTAATATACTTTATAGTCTCCAAAGATTACATGCATTAAATGAACGATTACAAAATGTAAATTTCAGGAACAAAATATCCTTCATTTTAAGAAAATTTATATAAATATATAATTTATAATCTCTAATATACTTTATAGTCTCCAAATATTACATGCATTAAATGAACGATTGCAAAATGTAAATTCCAGGAACAAAATATCCTTCATTTTAAGAAAATTTATATAAATATATAATTTATAATCTCTAACAAAGTTTAAAGTCTCTAATATACTTTATAGTCTCCAAAGATTACATGCATTAAATGAACGATTACAAAATGTAAATTTCAGGAACAAAATAACCTTTTAAGAAAATTTATATAAATATATAATTTATGATCTCTAACAAAGTTTAAAATCTCTAACATATTTTTTAGTCTCCAAATATTACATGCATTAAATGAACGATTGCAAAATGTAAATTCCAGGAACAAAATATCCTTCATTTTAAGAAAATTTATATAAATATATAATTTATAATCTCTAATATACTTTATAGTCTCCAAAGATTACATGCATTAAATGAACGATTGCAAAATGTAAATTCCAGGAACAAAATATCCTTCATTTTAAGAAAATTTATATAAATATATAATTTATGATCTCTAACAAAGTTTAAAGTCTCTAATATACTTTATAGTCTCCAAAGATTACATGTATTAAATGAACGATTACAAAATGTAAATTCCAGGAACAAAATATCCTTCATTTTAAGAAAATTTATATAAATATATAATTTATAATCTCTAATATACTTTATAGTCTCCAAATATTACATGCATTAAATGAACGATTGCAAAATGTAAATTCCAGGAACAAAATATCCTTCATTTTAAGAAAATTTATATAAATATATAATTTATAATCTCTAACAAAGTTTAAAGTCTCTAATATACTTTATAGTCTCCAAAGATTACATGCATTAAATGAACGATTACAAAATGTAAATTTCAGGAACAAAATAACCTTCATTTTAAGAAAATTTATATAAATATATAATTTATAATCTCTAACAAAGTTTAAAATCTCTAACATATTTTATAGTCTCCAAATATTACATGCATTAAATGAACGATTGCAAAATGTAAATTCCAGGAACAAAATATCCTTCATTTTAAGAAAATTTATATAAATATATAATTTATAATATCTAATATATAGTCTCCAAAGTTTTCACGCATGTAATGAACGATCGCAAAATGTAAATTCCAAGAACAAAATATCCTTTATTTGAAGAAAATAATTTTATTTTTATTATTATTTTTATACAATTTATAGTTCAGAAAGTTGTTACCAAATCTTATGGTGTTCTATTTTGAAGTAGTTTCTTTAATAACGTTTTAATAAATTTGTAGAAAATATCGAACGACTAATATATAAAGAAGGTTACATTTTAATAAAACATGTTCTCCTTGACTATTTCGAACTAAATTCCTGTGGCAGAGAATTTCCAAGAAGTAAGTATACCTGAAACATCGCGTGATAAGATGGCACTGCTACTACACAGAAATGTTATAATTATTGTCACAAAATAAAAATCACGCTGTAGGGAGTGCAAAGCTTTATGCATTCCTAATTTATGAGTCAAAATGTTTCCATGTTTCCTTTTCTTAATTTATTTATATTAACTGACCAAGTCCAGTGGCATGTTATTATGAACTTACGAATTAACCAATGCCTGAAAGCATTTTTTTATTAAAAATCGAATGACACTTACGAGTATATGTTAACCCAGATGAAAAAAGTTAAAGGAAAATTAAATTTGCCATTATATACCTATGAAAATATAATACAACAATTAGTCAAAAAGTTTTACTAAGTAAACAAAGAATTTTATTGGCCAAAGAAAGTTAACCACATTCATTCGGAGGTAATCTGAATCTTTTTATGGATTGTTTGAATTCCGTCCAAGTTTTCACGTGTTTTGTCCTCAAGGAAGTTTTTCGAGCATTTTCTCAGCAAACTTTTGTTTTCCTATTATTTCAGTTACTTTTTCTACATGGAAATAATCTCAGTTTACTAAGGGTGATAAATTGCCATTGTATAAGTTTGTACCTCTGTTTGGACCCTTTCCGTTGTAAATATAGAGGGCTGAAATGAAAATTAGGTTACCCGCGACGGAAATTTTAAAAGCAAAGGACTTGTTTTGTAAATATAATAAAATCCACTCTTCCAAGAATTTGTTTAGTGTTCAGACTGAATTTACACACACAAGAAATATTCAAGGGACTTAATAATCTCCTAAACAAGGATAAATTTCTTTTGAGAACACTCACAAAGGGAGTACGTATTTAAAAAAATCGTATTTTATATTAACAATAGTCCTTTTGTTGTTTTTAAGATAAATATGCAGAAAACAGGAAAAGTCTTAGTGTGTCTATTATTTAAATTGTGGAAACGAAAATACCAAAAGTAATTAATTATACAGGTATGTAGTCAAATATTTACCATGTTTTATGCATAGATCGAGAGTCAAAATAAACCGAAAAATATCCTGGGTTGTCTGAATCAGATTAAATTATTTTATTTTAACATATAACAACACTTTTTTGTAAAAATTGTACAAACTTTTATAAAGTACCTATGTTTTAATAATAGTATGTTATAAAGTATTATTTTTAAAAATAAATCAATAATATCAACTGCAACGCTTAGTAAAATGAAATGGTGTAAATAAATAATAGTGCAACAAGAAACATCAACAAAATATTTGCAAAGGTCGAGGTGGGGGAGGTTTCCCGCGACCCATAGTCCCAATCAAATCCAATTTAAGGTATGACTTGTTTTATGCTAATATAGATTGAGAGTCTCAATGCTATGAATACCAGGAATTATGAGATATGCAAGTATACGCCTTCTTGCAGTGTGCATATATTTTATTCATTGTTTCTATGCATTTATAATACATAAGTATATACCCATATAATGTTGCAGTAACAAATTAAAATTTATCACTACTAGATTATTCATATCTTGAAAGAAAATATCCTTACCATTTACCATCGAATATAGGGTGTTAAAAATAACACCCGCAAAATTTTAACATGGTTAAGGAGGCAAAATGAAGAAAATACCGACGTAAATTCCTAAAACAAAGGTGCAGTAAATTAGATTACTACTATGAATGGTACCAATGGTGTTATAGGTATTGCAAATCGAGAAATATGTGAATAGTTACTGGAAAGAATGCTGTCCAAGCTATGGATGGAATTAGAAGTGGCTGAAAGTAGGTCAGCAATATTATTCGAGACAAATCTGGATCTTAAAAGTATTGATTTTGTAAAAGTGGAGCAGTACCCTTCAACAGGGAATAATAACTAAGGCACAATATCATATTATAATCGTTTCTGTCTTTTAAGAAGTACTATCAAGCAACAGATTAAAATTTCTTATGCTACATATGTTAAACTGAAGATGCGATCCATAAAGATCCAATAAAATTCTGGTCTTGCGTAAAAACATGACAAATCGAGAATACCAGAAAGTTTGACAAATGAGTCTAACGTTTTTGATAAAGTTCAATCAATCGTAAATGCCTTTGCAACTATCTTTTAAAGCGACTTACATTCTAACCCTTTTAATCTTTCAATTACAACAGATACAGTTATTAACTCTCATATAATTTTGGATAGTATATCAGAACTTGATAATATTGTTAAAAAAAAAACTAAAAAAAAAATGACATCCGGTTGTGATAATATTCCAAGCTTCCTCGCATAAACGTTCTGTCTGAACCAGGGGTCTCTAAACTTTCCGGCCTTAGGGCCATACTGATTAGTCCAGTAAGTTCCAAGGGCCAAAACAGTTTTAGTTTTTCGGCAATTTAGAAAAGCATTTGATCAAATTGATCACTTTTTATTGATAACAGAGTTGGCGCGTATTTAGCTGCGCGTATTTAGCTGCACGTGCTCAATTTGTAGAATATGGTGGGTTTAATGCACAAGTATATGTAGCCACTTCAGGTGTACCACAAAGATTCAAATTAGGAACATTATTGTTCCTTATATTTATTAATGATCTTTCATTTATTTTGGAATGTGTACATCTTTTCTTTGCTGACGACTTAAAATTATTCAGTAAAATTTCGAAACCTGAAGATGCCTAGAATGTGCAGCTCGCTTTAGTTATCCTAAATCGTTGGTGTCTGGACCATTTTTTACAATTAAATAGTTCCAATTGTAAAGTTGTTTCCTTTTCTCGTCAAAATTATCCTTATTTATTTGATTACTCTATCAATAATCAGACATTAGATCTCTTTGTTAAATTTGACTTCAAATTTGATTTTAGTGAGCATATTGAAAATATAACTGCCGCCGCGTCTAAGTTGCTAGGATATTGCGTACGTAATTGGTCTAGTTTTTATAGTTGAAACTTTAAAATTGTTATATATTATATATCTTAGAAGTAAATTGGAATATTGTAATCTGATTTGGTCACCTGATTATCAGAATTCCACACAAACTATAGAACGTGTTCAGAGAAAATTTATTTTAAATCGTATGGACATTATCCTATAAGAGGAATCAATCATGCACAATTAATTAATACATTTGATATGGAACTTCTTATTGACAGGCGCAACTGTACGTCCCTCTCTTTTTTGTATAAATTAGTCAATAACAAAATTGTATGTTCGTATATTTTAAGAAAACTAAAAGACCAATAGTTCATTTTTTCTTTTATTTTTTTGTACTTCTCTTTATGCACCTTATGTTATTTTGTATTTTTTTTATTCTTCATAAACAATTTATTTTTCTGTTATTGGGTAATCCCTGTTGAAAATAAACACATTATTACTATTATATTATAGTGATTTCAAGATTTATATGACTGATTTGATTGATAGTATGTATGTATTTAAATAGTATATATAATTAAAGTTAACTCGATTAGGAGGTACATTTTAGTTATAGGTTCTGTATCTGTATCTGCAACGTGTGGAGGGTGGGTTACCCCCACGGAACTTAGGCCTCACTAGGCCCATTATGCATCCTCCTAAGATGATAGGCACCTCCTAGCTCGTGAGCCAGCCTACAGATTTAATGTAGTTGACAACGTCGTCAAGAAGTGCATCTCTTATATCGACCAGTATTAGCCGATACTCGACGAACACAAATCTTCTAAGAAATGAGAGCTTTGATCAATCGTAAAGGATATGCTCGATGGTCTCATCTTTTTGTTTGCAACCTATGCAGAGGGCGGATTCTGACAGCCCCATGATATGGAGATGCTTCCGTACTTGGCAATGACCAGTCAGAATGCCTGTGACTAGGCACAGATTCTGTCTAGTTATAGTCAAATATTTGTTTGCTGCAGTGTTGTCAAGATAACTTAAGAGCTCCCTGGCAACTCTGCAGTTTCTTGTTTCATCTTATCTTTTTTTAATTTCACAAGGGCATGTTCTTTAATTAGGTCTGTCACTACCGATTTTGTCAGGCAAATAGAAGGGCCAGATCCAAAAAGTATTTGGTTAGCTGCTGTCTTGGCTAGTAAATCAGCAAGATGTGGCGTGACCTTTGATCCATCTTAAGGTGACCACATTGTTGATGGATACTTCGGCCAAAGCTTCGTGACATTCTAGTACTAACCCTGAATAAATTCGTGGTCTGTTCAGGGTGAGTAGTGCTTGTCTGCTATCTGTATAGATGAGCATATTCCTTCCAGTGATATTGTTTCTGGTGATTTATTTTGCTGCTATGAGAATCCCCGTTAGTTCTGTTTGAACTACACTGGCACTATTGCTTTTATATTATATTTAGGTTTTATATTATATTTAGGTTTAAGAATCTGGAGTATAATTATAGGTTAAATCATCATATTTTGTTTCAAGGATTCTGCATTTGCAGTATGGACAATTATTAATGGAACATCCTGTAGCAATACCCTAGAAATAGGGAAGAATTTTATTTTAATCTCAGAGTCGCTAAATCCCGCTCTAAATACCATACCATATTTATTAATTACATTTCTAAATCCAATCGGATTACCAAACTTGATTTCCATTAGGGTTATAAATGTGAAATTGCCTGTTTTTTTTTATTTAATTTTTGGCAACTTATCAACGAAGCACACTATATTTATACGAAGCAAGACTAAGTACATACCGGAATACAATTTTGCTTTTTATTGGTTCGGATTACTTCATATTAAACTTTGGGAGAAATCCATTTAGTTTACGACGCGGTTTTAAAACGGCGTTAAAACAGTTATAAACGTAAAAGTGGATACTCTGGGGCTCCGCTTCTCCATGTCGTATTTTAATATGGCCGAATGGCAGCCTCTATACGTCGCTTTTATAAATTTCTACCTCAAGAATTGTTTTAAAAACCCACATTAG
Organism: Psylliodes chrysocephalus; assembly: GCA_927349885.1. Lineage (NCBI taxonomy): Eukaryota > Metazoa > Arthropoda > Insecta > Coleoptera > Chrysomelidae > Psylliodes > Psylliodes chrysocephalus. The sequence goes on from OV651826.1 coordinate 4,003,286, forward strand.
AATGCATTTTTATCAAATTATTACACACAGAGATAATATAGTTTCTCTGTCTTGCATAACTTACAATTTTATTACTTAATCAAAAATAAGAAAGTTTACTTACTTTGTGTTAAAGCAGAAAATAAACTATGAACTAGGTTGCTGTTATCAATCTACTCGAAAGCCTACATATTGGCCCAGTGACCCAATAATAATCCCTGACTCGTTACATTTCGCTGTATTGCACATCATTTTCAAAATCTGTCCAGCATTTAATCTTGTACAGCAAACATACAGCGAAACGCCGTATTTGTCGAGCGAAACGCAGTATATGCCTGCAGAACTTTCGCCAGTATTGGGTCAGAAGAGATATGTTTGCACTAATTTCTTTAGAACTAAAAGATTTTCTTCAAATTACATGTTGGTGACTATTACAGCAGTGGTATGGATTGGTTGAGATACGTTGTAAAATGTATTTTAAATAAATATTTAGACAACTTTTGACAAACTTTCTATTTCCTATTGTCACACTATATATTAGTTAACAATATAAATATATGAGTACTAACTACAAAATAAGCAGAATTATAATGTAGGTATCACATAACATATTCTCTTGATGTGATACTTCTAAATTACAAGTCTTACCAAATGAATTTTTTTTTAATTTGTCAGGCGTCAAAGTCTTGATTAACATTTCATCTGGTCTGACTAAATGAAATTTACACATTTTTCTCTTACAAAATGGTACTTGATGTCTATATGCTTTGTTTTTGGCCTAATACATTCATTTAGGTCCACATCCCCTTTATTGTCACAGTAAATAAAAATATTACTTTGAAATTATCCAGTTATTTTACCCAATAAATTCATTGGGAATATAAGTTCTTAGATTGCATTTGTAAGACTCGTGTACTCAGCTTCAGTAGTAGATAACACCACTGTAGACTGATTTTTCAACATCCAGCTTGTAGCTCCTGTACTGAGGACAAATACAAATATCTGCTGTTATTTTCAATCACCTGCCCAATCAAATACGCTATATCCATGCAAAACATCATCATTTTTTAGTACATGGCTCTGGCGAGGTGGTTTTGGTGATTTTTTTATTTATGCAAGATAATGCACCTCCACATACCATCAGAGTTGCAAAATTTTTCTTAGAAACGGAAGGTGTTGCAGTTTTAGAGTGGCCTTCTTGCTCACCGGATCTTAACCCTATAGAGCACATATGGGATAGGATCAAAAGAAAGATTAAGCTCGTCAAAATAACCCTGGTAACACAGAGCGATTTTACAAGAATGGGCAAATGTTCTCCAAGAAGAAATTAACAACTTAATAGATAGCATGCCTCGTCGAATTCGTACTTGCATCGATGCTAGAGGTGGCATTATTAAAAATTTTTAAATACCATTTTTTCTTGTTAACTTGTCATTTTCAGAAAAATTATTTTTATGAAAATCTTCACTTTTTGTTATTTGTTCTGTTATTAAGAAAATTGTAATAATTTTTATTTATTTTTGTAATAAACGTGGTTTGGAAAAACTGCTTTACTTTTTAAAGACTTTTTTTCAAATTAAATTCTATTTTTCGAAATTACTGGGCGATTCCATATTATAAGTCTATTTTTATGTATGAGAGAGTATTAAAATAATAAAGCGTTCGTAATCCATAGGCGTACCACTTCTTTTAGCAGACAGTTAAAATATTTTTTGAAGTTATTCCTCGAGTATACACTTATATTTTCACCTAATTAACCTGCTTATAACTTCTAAACAGCTGAAGGTAAAAAAAGTGCAATTTTTTCTAAAATGTTTTATTTTTCCACAAGGTATGTTAAGAACATTGTGTCAAACGGGTTATGTAGGTATAAGGGTTTAAACTTTGACTTTTAAACAACGTTACGTTCATAAATAATAATTTTAATATAAAAACTACTTCTTACCTACAAATCCAAATCAGAATCGAAATCAGAAGATGAACTGTCGCAACCAATATTTACAATGATTGGCTCGATCATTTCATCAGTAATATTGTCCAACTTCCACATTTTCTCTTCTTCTTTAATCGTATGATTTACTGCCTTTTCCCAGTTTTCAGGCTTCACATTATTTACAGACTCCAAAAACAACTGTTTAACATCACTCATTTTAAAAGAATTATTTTTTCTTGAAACTTCTCCCTTTATCTGTGCCCATATCAGTTCAATCGGGTTTACTTCGCAATGATATGGTGGTGATTTAACCACCGTCATCCCACGATTTTTTGCAATTTCATCAATTTCATATTTTTTGAATTTCTCTTTATGAAGGGAACACAAATGATACAGTTCTTTTCTCACAGAACCGGGATGGAACTTAATATTCTTTGAATTTAGCCAATTCTGTAAATCTTTTTTTAACCACTTGGTTGTGGGCATTTTTTCTATAAGTCTCGAGTGATAACTTGCATTATCCATTACTATTATACAGTTCTGAGGAGGAGATCTATAATTTGTTCGAACCACTCTTTAAAGACATCAGCATTTATGTCCTCATGGTAGTCACCGGTACGAGTAGATTCAAAGGTCAATAAACCACCTTTAACAAAACCGTTTGAACTACCGATGTGTACTATTATTAGTCTGCGACTCTGCGCCCCTTTCCTGATGGTGGATTTAAACCAGTAGATAAATTATTTAAAAAAGCCTGTCTTCGACTTGTAACAGTTTCATCTTGCCAAAATTTATTTGGTTTATGTCTCTCGTTGATCCATGTTCCATCTAAATAAAATATATTTCTTCTTTGGTTTCTCATTTCTTTTATAGTCCTTAGGTAATTTCTTCTCCATACTACAATATCGCTTCTTTCTATTAAAATAGACTTTCTGGAATGCTTTTTCCATGGAAAACCTATTTCTTTTAAAAGTTTCCATAGTGTGCTTCGACTCATTTCAGGGTAATCCTTATCATCTCGAACCGTGGCAAGAAATTTGTCTACTGTCGGAAAATCTTTTCTAAAGAAGAACGCATGCACTTTCCTTCGAAGTCTTTCTTTCAAAAGATTTTCTAATTGAAATTTTGGTTTTCCTGGAGCTTTACGTGCTGTTTGAAACTGGCCACATTTCTCTTCTTTAACAACTCTGTAAATCGTAGATTTCCCAACACCAAGCGTACTACTAACTAATTCCACTGTGTCATCAACACTTTTACATAAATGTTTGTCTGTAAATGATTTAAAACAATTAAATATTAATGTTTTTTCATTAACTGTTAAAGGACCGATTTTTTGTCGTTTACGCGGCCCTTCCAAATTTTCCATGATCACACTAGAATTCACACTGCACCTTGCAAGTTGCAACTAAACGAAATTTAGTAAACTGTCAAGAATACACAACTTGGACCTCCTTACTAAATGGAAAACCTATAATCGCATTTTCGGTGAAATTTGTTGGGAAGGTATTTATCTACTTATAATTCGATTACTGTAAGAAATTCTTGGAATTAAAATAAAACAAAATTGGCAAATAGGTACTTATTGAAAATAATCTTAAGATACGGCTATGTAATCTTTAATACACAGGGCTTTTGGCCTGTCCAAACCTTTTTCTATTGTTCCGTACAGCTTATGTTTATAAAGGACCAATAAAAGACTCAAAACTTGTAATAGCTCAGGTACGTTTATTACAATTTTAGGAAATATTTAGATTATTCTGTAAAAATATTTAAAATGACCGTACTAAGTTTTGCATTAGAAATGCTGTTTTATTACTCTCTCATACATAAAAATAGACTATAGTTTGGTTGTGTGTATATACAGGGGGCATACTTAGATTGTTGGAAGTTTACATCTTTCAGAGTAGAGTTTAGTTCTTGATTCCATGCTCTGCTTGACTGCTTAAAATATAAATTTCTTCTTTTAATTTTGGATGAAGAAAACCAGTAACAACGTCCATTTAGTCAACTCTAGCCAAATTTTACAGATAAGGCTAATAACAGTCTAACTGAACTATATCTGACAACTGGAGATTATGTTTCTTCATACTCTTCATACGAGTACCCTTTTGTAACAAGACATGCTTTGTATCGCTCTATTTCTCGAATTTCAGTTGGCTTCGACTTGAAAACCCATTTACTCTTTACCGATTTTTCTCATGAACTCTTTTTCCATCGCTTCTACCCAGTATGTTGAGTTTTCACTGGACAAGGCTTCTTGAATTGATTTAGGATCACTTGAAGATACGGTCATAACTTGATGTACGTCTTCGTTAAATATTCTTTTATTAAGAACTCTTACTCTAGTAGATCTTACGTTTTCTATTTCATAATCTTCCGGATTTTCGGTCTCAGACCTTCTTTCTTTTTCTGTCTCTGATTCAGAGTTACTCAAATTAGTTTCACATGTGGTATATGTCAGAATTTTTGCAATCGTGCCTCTAAAAGTTTAAGCCCATAACCTGTTGGTGAGTACTGTAGCAGTGACATGCGTAGATCGGTAGAGATACGTTGCAAAATGTATTTTAAATACAGATTAAAATCGACTTTTGACAATTCTTTTTTATTTTCTATTGTCACACTATATATAGTAGTTAACAACATACATAACTACTAACTATAAAATAAGCAGACTTTAAATATAGGTTTCACAGAACATTCTAACTATATATAACTTTGATCTAAATTCAGATCATACCCCAGTAATTATAACATTAAGCGAAACTATTATTAAAAGAGATTATTATCCTAGTAACCCAAAAAACTAGTTGGGAAGAATTTTAGGAATAATTGTCAAACTATACAATTAAATATTTCAATAAAGACTAAAGAATAATTAAACCAAGAAGTTGAAAAGTTTGTGATTGAGATTCAACATGCTGCTTAGCAAAATACACCGGAAATTAAAAGATTAACAATGGAAAGAAATTATCCTCTTGAAATAATTAAAAGACGCTAATAGATGATCTTAGTTAAGTACCCTACTTTTAAGAATTTAAATTAAAATTGTAGGTTAGTCGCCACCGACTAATAACAATAAATTTGCAGGAAAAAGCTAATATCCATGTGGATGTAGAAAAAATATTTTTACGCACTAGCTTAAAAAATTATTGGCGATTGCTTTCATTGTATTTGATGGGCAATAAGTCTAAACAAGCTTTTATACTGTGTCCTGTCTCAAAACAGTCCAACATCATAACAATGATAACCGCCACCATCACCGTACCATTAAGATGGACATCGGTATTTATATATCTGTAGCTAAGTAGTTCCGACTACGGTTAATACTTGTGTGGGTTGAAATTGTAGGTCGATTGAACATTCATTTAAATTCTACGATAATATTGTATTATACAAATTACAGTATGGTCATATAAAAGACCTAACTGGAATGTATTATAATTCATTGAAAATTAATATTTTTTTCTTTTTGAACCAATCCCGTTTAACACCTTATACTTAGGTCCGACCTTTGAATGCTTAAATAGACTATAAAATTATAATATACATTTTAATTAATATGTTGTTTCTATGTTGAATCATTTTTTAAAGAATCGTTAACCTCTAAATTTAAAAAGTGCAAAACTTTAATATCAGAAACGTAAATAACTGTACTATTATTTAAACAATATTACGGGAAAGCAAACTTTGGGTCTCCCTCGCACGTGGTTATCATATTTGACGATATGATTGGTCGACTAATGTACATATCCAGAGGCGATACATTTCGCGGCCTCTCCCTTGGCGAATAAGGAATGGAATCAGGGATGAGGGAACATGGAGAAGCTAAAGGGCTGATCCCAGGAATAATATTAGACACTTTGGGTAACCTTCAAATAGATTGGTACTTGATTGAAGTAGATGTAAGTGAAATTCGATTAATTTATAAAGAGGGTGATGGTGAAGTCTATAAAAAAAAATAGTTTTTCTGTCACAAATTGTTTTTAAATGGACCCACATTGTAAAAGTTGAGCAAAAATAAAGTAGCAAGAATATAGAAGTATTTTATGACATCACCAATATTTAAATAGTTGTTAAAACATACACGATAATTTGGAAAAAAAAATATTATTATTCAAATTATTATTCAAAGAATCAAATAATAAAACATGTATTTTTCATTGAGAATGCAGAAGAAACTGAAAACAAGTCAGTGTGGGGCGTTTTTTAAGTTTTCCGTACCCAAATTAGAAAAAAGAACACTTATTTGAAGTAGACAATTGAAGTTTGAAACAATTACAGTAAGTAGTGTTAACTAAATTTTAATTTAAATGTTGGGTCAGTTTTGGGGGATTGGAAGTTAGAACAAAAAATGTTTTTTCTAATGCCATCGTGTGGGAGTGTCAAATGAAAGCTATTTGAAGCGCAATTTCAAAAATGTAAAGTACGGTTGCATTACTTTTTCTATAATACTTTACAAGCAAATGCTTAAAACCTGCTGTTCCCCCGAATTATCTCGAAGAGAAAATTAAAACGACTGTTGAGAATAAAGTGTAAATAAAACGAATATGTTCAAGAATGGGTTCCGTTAGGTAAATATAACTAAATTATGATACATCTATATACACCAGGTAAAAATGTTTTTCTACGATCACAATCCAAAGTAGGCTTCTGCGCTTCGATATCCAGCCACAAAGTTGACGTTTTCCGCAAACTGCCATTAAGTGACAGCTTTGTAGTTCGCCTAATTTAAATTAGGTATAATATAATAATATTTCTTTTTAATAAATTATTTTCGAGTTATTTTGATCGTACTTACATGTTTTTCTTTTATTATTCAAGATAACGTAGATATAGGCAACACATTATACACCACTTACGACAAATTTTCAGTTTTTATACTTAAAATAATGTGATCGAGAAAAAAACTTGTGTGCATTTTGAGCGAAAGGTTAGTTGTCGCTTTCGACAGATTGTCGCGTTCTGCTAGGAGTTCCCCTGCCACTTTCTGTTTCAAGCGGCAACACTGTTCGCTCTTAATACACAAATAACTATTACCACTCAGTCAAAACTCATTTTCAGGTAAACGAAATAAGTTTTGTTTGGTTCTGATAATATTTTTAATCCAAAAAATGTCATCATGTATGTCTAGAACACATACTTTGATTACTATACGAGGCAAGAGAGAGGTCCGACACGCCCAACATAGGGCGCGGCCATTTTGAACCCTGTGACACAGTTTACAGCTAAAGAATCAGATCGCTCACTCTGCGTCGGCATTTTTGATCTCAATGTTTCAGTTTATACACTGTGCAACTCGGATAATACAATATATGTCAACCGCCTATAATAAAACAGCAGTCTTCTGCGTATTCACTAAATTCACTAAAACTATATGAATATAAAACTAGAATGAATATATATAATGAATGCTTGGCATTCTATATTATACTTTTCACAGTTTAACCCATACCCAATATATCGTTTTTTTTTTTATTTCTAAGTTAGGATTTTTTTTAATATTTCAACCCCCCCTTATCCCCCAATTTTGATTCAGATTTTTCAGAATCAATAGGCTTCATTCCCTTATAGAGCTTGATTTTTACTAAAAATTTCTTATTGATATCGTTTTTGGTGTTTAATTTCTATTTTTTTTTATTTCAGCCCCTCTTAACCCACCAGTTTGTTGACAAATTTTGTTAAGTCAATTGTTTTTACCCTTTATAGAGCTTGATTTTGCTGAAAATTTTATTGATATGTTTCGTTTTAGAGCTATGATTTTTTTAATTTCAACCCCACTTAAACCCCCCATTTTTAATAGGATTTTTTCAAATTTAAAGTAATTGTTTCCTAATAAAACTTGATTTTTGCTTGATAGTATTTTTCGTTTTTGATATTTTAACCCTCTTAATCCCTCATTTTTATTCAGATATTTTTCAGAATCAAAATTTCAATTTGTTTTTGATTTATTTTTTTTCTGGATCAATTAGCTTCAGTCCCTTGTAGAGCATGCTTTTTAATTAATATGTCAAGTTGATATCGCTTTTCTTTTTTGATTTATGATTTTTAAATTTTTAACAGTCTCTTAAACACACCATTTTTAATCAGAGGGCGTTTTCTTTTTTATAGAGCATGTTTTTTCATTTTTCTTTACTGAGATAAGATTTTTTCAATATTTCAACCCCCCTTTTCCCTCCATTTTTATTCAGTTTTTTTTTTTCGAATCAATCGGCTTCATTCCTTTACAGAACTTGACTTTTTACTAAAAATTTCATGTTGATATGGCTTTTGGTGTTTGATTTCTATTTTTTTATTTCAACCACCTTAACCCCCATTTTGTTCAAAAAATTTTTTAAAATCAATAAACTTTGTCCCTTTATAAAGTTTGATTTTTGATAAAAATTTCAAGTTGATCTTTTTTCGTTTTTGAATTAGGATTTTTTTAAATTTCAACCCCTTCAACCCCCCATTTTAATTCAGATTTTTTTCAGTATAAATATGCTTTATCTTCTTATAGAGCTTGATTTTTATATTAAAAAATTCTTGTTGATATCGCTTTTCGTTTTTGATTTACATTTTTTTAATTTCAACACCCTTAACCCTCCATTTTTAATTAGATTAGGATTTTTAAAATATTTCAACCCCCCTTAACCTCTCATGTTTATTTAGATTTTTTTCAATATCAATAGGCTTCGTTCTCTTATGGGCTTGATTTTTGCTAAAAATTTCATTTTTTATTTTATTTCAACCCCCTCACCCCCATATTTTTATCTAGATTTTCTTTAGAATCAATAGGCTTCATCCTCTTATAGAGCTGGATTTTTACTAAAAATGTCATGTTGTTATCGCTTTTCGTTTTTGATTTATGATTTTTTTTAATTTCAACCCCCCTTAACCCCAACATTTTTAATCAGATTTTTTCAAAATCAAATGGCTTCTTCCTCTTATAGAGCTTGATTTTTGCTAAAAATTTCAAGTTGACATCATTTTTTGTTTTTGAGTTTTTATTATTTTAAATATTTCAACCCCCCCTTAATCCCATTTTTACTTAGATTTTCTTCAAAATCCATAGGTTTAGTCCCCATATAGAGCTTGATTTTCCCGAAATTTTTAAATTGATATCGTTTTTCGTTTTTGACTTATCGTGAGGATAAAAAATGTGACATGGGACGGACGGACGGACGGACGGACGGACCGACGAACCGACGGACGGACGGACGGACGGAAGCGATTACATAATACTCTTCACAGACTACTGTGTGAAGAGCAATAACCGTTCAAAGAGTTCTATCAAAATGTTTGTATTTATCATCTCTATATCACTAAACTTTGGTTCTTGTTCCTTAATGTACTTTAATTTAGTATGGTAATCTTAATTAATTCGTTAGTTAATCTTTTATACAAGTGATTTTTTAGTTTTTAAAATCGTTTATATTAAAATGTAAAATTGCTATAAACAATATTGATACATAACAAAAAAAGTATTTTAATATCAAATTTTGAATCAGGATCTGACTAGGCGAGATAATCGCAATATCAGCAGTCTCGTTTTTGCATAATTTTTTCTTCGCCAATTATTATAAAAAATATTCTAATAATAAATTTTACTGTCTACTTTATTTTGGTAGATCATGAAATAAAAATTAAAAAATAATTATAGTTTTAGCATAAACAAAAGAAAACAGATAAAATATTCGAACGAGCCTGCAGAAAAATTTACCAGTATTTTGGTAGATAAGCCACTCCACTATTAAACCCTGCTCGGTAGATTAGATTTGAATGCGTGATTGGATCTAAATTTTCGGGAGGTTTTTCCATGAAAATTTCAACCTGAGAGTGTGGGTGTGTGTATGAGCCCGTGTGGCACGGATGGAAATAGCGGTAAGATTTTAGAGGTATTGATTTATCTCTGTCATACACCCTCTTTGCTTCATTTTGTCCCCCTCGCGTAAAGAACTAAGACCGAGCCACAATGCTAAAGTGAGCGGGTGGATTTGGGTTTTGCTTTAGGATTTGTAGTTCGGGGCCAATAATCAATATATTCATAGCTTCTTGATAAAAGGCCCAAAGCAAAGATTTTTTAAATTCTTCAATTGCTAGTGTTTACTGTCGGAACTGATGACAAAAATTAATAGAATTTCAAATTTTAATGAATTAAAGAGAGATAATAAAAAAATTTTTCTGCGCAATTACAATAAAAAATATAGTTTATAATGAAATAAATCACTTCAAAAATAATAAAATTTTATGATACAAATAATATCTACCTATTGTCTTATGAATATTTTGAAAACGAGTATATTATGATGCTCCATGAAGCTTTAAAAGAACAGTCGAGGTACTCCGGGACTACTTACATACGAGTTATTTAATGGTGAGGGAAGCCTGGAAAACCGAACAGCGTTTTCAACTTATTCTTGAACTTCTCAACATCAGTGACAGCATTTCCCCTGCATTAAACGCAAATCCTTCAAGTCCCCCCACATTTTTTAATTAGTGTCTAATTTTCCATATATATTACCAAACAAGGATATCGAGAGAAGGTAATAAATAATTTCTCATTGTCTGTTCTTAATTTTTCATGAAGTGTATATAATTCTAGCACAATTTATTGGATGCACAGTCCATCGTCTCAGGCGTCTCCATCGAATTATATGTTTGTATAGCAAATACAAAACATATGAATCCATGTTTTTTCAATATCCTTTATTGTTGTAAGTAGAATGTTCAAGACTGCAATTTTATACGAAACCGGCACTTGGCAAGAAACGCTAGAATATAAGACAATAAACGAATGCAAAGTCAGTGATGGATGTGGTATCTAATATAATTTATAATTATAAAGATCATTTGTGGTGGACTGCCGAGTAATATTGTTAAAATATTGCTACACCGGCTTCTGGTAAACTTCATTTATTTCCAACTCAATCTTTTACAATACAATTATTACATTAACGCACAATGTCTAGTCTAGTCTAGTGTGACGTAAAGATCTTCGCCTTATATAGCTCCCTTGCTTTTCTCGAAACTTCCAGATGTTTCTCGACACGAAATAACATTTCTAGACTGTCCTCTCTTCTTCTTTTATTCGTACTTTTACTTATGACAACCGCTCCACCGCATTCTAGCAAAGATCCAATAAACCCTGTGGGACTTTAAAAACCCAAACAAAGGAATACACTAAAACTGCAATGGAAACATTAGAACTACTTCTTAAAACTCATTTCCCTGATTGCACAACAAACTCGAATGCAGCAAACCAAACCTACACGAACCGGAACTCTCAAAATAGAGTCTCCAGCCAAGAGTGGGAAACTGCTAAACGGGTAGTTACAACAGAGAAAGTAACATGGGCAATACGCACCTTCAATCCATACAAATCACCGGGACTAGATGGGGTACTGCCTGTGCTTTTGCAACAGGCAATAGAAACGCTGGTCCTACATATGTGTAAGCTCTACAGGGCAAGTTTGGTGCATAAACAAAGCAGAGTTGTCTTTATACCTAAACCGGGGCGTCCAACGTATGCCGTTGCAAAGGCCTATAGACCAATAACTCTGACGTCATTTCTATTGAAAGGATTGGAAAAACTGATCAGCATGTCTGGCAAACCACTCTGATAGAGAGGCCATTTCATACAAACCAACATGTCTATCAATCAGGAACATCTTGTGAGTCTGTTCTGCATCATCTTGTAACCAAGATAGAGGGATGACTCAGTAGCCAAGAAATAGCCCTAGGAGCATTTCTTGACATAGAAGGAGCTTTCGATAATACCTCCTTTAAATCACCATCTGCTGGTGGATAGAAGACATGTTATGCAGACGGCAAATACAGACACAAATGTTCAGTGAAACAATGCAGGTGAATATACACAGGGTATTCCCACAGGGTGGAGTCCTTTCTCCTCTTTTGCGGAACCTAGTGGCAGAGAAACTGCTGAAAACACTAAACAATCAAGGGCTGTACGCCCAAGGATATGCAGATGACATAGTCATCCTTATCCGAGGGAAACACCAAACCACAATCTTTGAACTCATGCAAAGAGCTCTTAGCCGGACAGAAATGTGGTGCGTTAGGGAAAACCTCTTGGTAAGCCCTGACAAGGCACAACTCATAACCTTTACTCGGAAAACAAGGTTGGCGGTTTTAGAAACTCCGACTCTGTTTGGAGGAAGGCTAAAAAAAACGAACCAAGTAAAATATCTGGGTCTGATCTTAGATAGCAAACTTACTTGGAACCAAAACTTACAAAAAGTGACCAACAAATAGTAGGGAGACGGTCATTTAGAAAAACATGGGGATTAAAACCAATAATGGTCCACTGGCTATATTTGGCAATAACCCATGATAACTTATGGAGCGGTTGTTTGGTGGTCAAAAGTAAACCAGAAAACAGCCCTCAATACCCTCTCAGGAGTACAGAGGCTGGCATGCCTTTGTATTACAGGAGCACTGAGAAGTACACCGACAGCCTCTATGGAAATCATTCTAAACCTCCCACCCCTTGACCTAGTCATAAAGGGGGAGGCCAGAATGAGTGCATACAGACTGGAAATCTCCAACAACTGGTACCCACTGAGACATATAAAACATACCAGAATAACACATGAAGTAAATGATTCTATATTAAATATGGGATCAGATTATATGACACCCCTCCTAACCTTTAACAGACTCTTCCAGGTCAACTGTTACTGGAACGAGGTAAATAAGGAGATAGGTAAATACTTGCTTAGCGGTCTCGTATGGTATACGGATGGATCTAAAACTAACAAGGGAACAGGCTCTGGCGTACATGGAGTTAAACCCAAATGCGACATCATCGTCTCACTGGGAAAACATGCCACTGTATTTCAGGCTGAAATACATGCAATTGTGTGTACGAGAGAATTTAAGAAGGAAGTACAAAAAACAAACCATCCTTATTCTCTCAGATAGCCAAGCAGCCTTAAAGGCTCTTGATTCAAACAGAATCAAATCAAAGCTCTTCTGGAACTGCCTTGGAATACTAAATGATCTGGCAACCCACAACAAGGTAAAACTAGCGTGGGTACCAGGGCACAAAGGTATTCAAGGAACTGAAAAGGCTAATGAACTCGCCAAAGAGGGATCAGATCTACTATTCACAGGATCCGAACCTGTATTTGGGATAAGCAAAACCTCAGGCAGTGAACAGGTGGATAACCACAAAACACCAAATTCACTGGCAACAGATAAGAGGGCACAGAATCAGTAAGCTCATGCTAAGGGGACCAAACCCACGCATGGCTACTGAGGCACTACAATTCGCAAGGCCTCAGTTATCCACCATTGTGGGATTACTAACAGGGCACTGCTTACTGAAACACATTCATGTGATGGGATTACACAATGATCCCACTACGTGTAGACTCTACATGGAATAGGAAGAAACCTCATACCATGTGATCTTCGAATGCGCAGCTCTTACTAGGCGAAGTTTCATCCCCAGAAACACTTGGTAGGGAATCTATTAAAACTAACCAAAGACACAGGACTATTCCAAAGATAGTACCTGAATACGGGGAAAGCAGGGGAATACAATAGACCCAAGAGGCCGCAGTGTTCTGGGCCAAACCTAACCCTACCTGCTTACAACCGATAAAGATATGACAACCGCGGCGCATTGGAGGATGGTGGGTGACATTTTACTTCTTATTTTCGTACGTTTACCTATAAAAGCCACATATTACTGCTACTCCAGGGTAACATTATTATTACATGTCCTTATTACCCAACTGCGCATTAAAATAATTAAACTATGTTTTTCTAGTTCAATTAAAAATTATACATTTTCGTTTAAATTCATTGTAAGATTTTAAACAGCTGATTGGTTTTGCGTGGAATATAAGATTGCTTTGTAGTATTCGCAAACAATTATTTTATCGCTCAGGCCTCAGACTATTTGCCCTTGGCTAGCCGGGTGACTTGACTGTTTAGGTGTCGTTTCAAATCCCCGACCCGCTACCCTCTTCTTATTTCCACTCAACGGTTTGTTTCTTTAAGTGGAAATACTCAACGCTAACTTCATTCCACTTTATTTCTCAGTGATTGGGATATTTTCTGTCTGATAGAAAAAAATAAATAGCCCAACCATTTTTAATAATTTATGCATAAAGAATATTTTACAATAAAATTTCTTATACAAGTATCTATCTATGTATTAAATAAATAAAATAAAAATTTATATTCATTATGAAAAATATAATACGTTTAGTGTAGAAGGGTTTATAAAATAATTGGAATTCCGCCATAAAATAATATAAATATAAATAATATAATAATATTTCTTTTTGATAAATGTTTTTAAAGTTATTTGTACCTAGTTTGATGTTTTTTCTTTTATTATCCAAGTTAACATTGACTTTGAATACCAACTCCTTTTTTCATGAATAACGTAGAAATAGGAAACACATTATACATTATGACAAATTTTCAGTTTTTATATCTATTTAAAATCATGTGATCATAGAAAAAATCTTGTGTATATTGTGAGCGAAAAGTTCGTTGCATCTTTCGACAAATTGCCGCACTTTTTGTCTCAAGCGGCCAAGTATCACTTTTCGCTCTTAATACACAAATAGGCATTACTTATATTTTTTGCCACACCAACAACAACAACAACAAAAAAAAATGTGAGAACTATTTATGCAACCAGTTACAAAATGCCTAATTTTATGTAACGAGTGAATATTTGCGGGACGAACAGAGCGAGATCTCGCAACATGAACGAGTATTTAGTAACGCGTTGCATGCAAACAATATTTTTTCTAATTCTGACTGATTATTTATAAATTGGGATTTGGTAAAAAAATAATGACATCTATGCAACCAATATTACTTTATTGTATTGTTAGTTGCATATGCATAACTTCATTCATTTTATTAACAAATCATATTAATTTATTCTCAAGGACTTGTTGTAGTGTGTTTATATTGCTTATTAAAGTTATTTAGTTTTAAGAAAGTGGGTTCTTTTGACGTGTATTGTGTTTGAACTATTTTGTGCTGATTTAGAATGGAAAATAAGGACCAAAACAACATTATTATTATTATTAGCTTGTAAGTTTAACCCAATTCTATTTTTATATAGCCCACCTTCCCTTCTTTGATATAAAATTTCAATAACAATGTATATATTGATTTGACAACAAAAAAGATTTATTTTTATGTATTTTCTTTTCGCAATTGGTGACATAATGAATTTTTCGTAACCAGTTTCATAATGTTCACCGTTATGCAAGTGGTAGTATAAAATAGATCATTTTGACAATGGGCCATGTTCACATGTGAGATATGCTGTTCTATAAATTATATTGTAATAGTTAGTCGCTATACAAGTTATTCTAAATAGTCAGTTCGTTAAAAAAGCCAAAAGTTTTTAAATTAAGCCCAATTGAAATTTAAAATTTTAAATTATACGTCATCGGGAATAGACCAATCATCTTGTGTCGAAGTTTTTTATATATAAAACCAAGCCAACGAACAAACCGACACACAGAATGTCGAAGTGAACGCACATCTAAGTAACATTAAAATTGACACCACCTAACACCTAACCTTAGTTTTTTGTTTTGGTTTAATTTTATTATTAATATGAATTTATCAGCTGGATTTATAAAAGTTGAATCAAGTGTTTTACCCATTGTAAACGAAAATATGATTACCGAGATGATTACTGCATTTTTTAACAATACTCAGTTTACAAAAGACAGAAAGGTAAGACTTTATTTATAATTTGTTTTAATAGTAGGTAGTTACAGTTTATATGGAGCAATACACCTTATAGTAAAACATATTTATCTCAGGTTTTAATTTTAGATCTGCGAAGCAAGAATATGGAGATAATTACTTTTTCCATAAGAGAGAAGGAGACAAATTACACCTAAACATAAAGTACGGCAAAAACCTTATGATGTGGTTGTTATAAAACAAAAATGAAATTTTTAGTGCACAATGCTTAGGATATGCTGCATCTCAAGGTTTGTAATATTTATTATGCTTTTTTGTTTTTATATCACATATAATAAACAGTGTATAAGGCCCTTTATTCCTATAAATATTTTTTTTCTAATTTTGACATATAAAGAGACATTTTTTGTAATCGCAGCAAGTGTTAAAATAATCTAGAAATAGATTTTGTTAGTGAAACTGGTAATAATTATGATTCCAAAGAATGCTGCAGAGTACCTATGAAATTTTGAGTTAAAACATGCCATATTTTTGTGCAAAACTTAAAATGCTCTGATAGCTTCGAACGAAGTCAGCAAAGCACCTCTGTTTTATAAAGTTTTTCCAAAAAAAAAATGATATTTTTAAAAAATACATGGTGCTTGCTAACCTTCGAAAGAAGCCAGCAGAGCAATTCGGTTTTGTAAAGCTTTTTTCTAAAAACCACACCCCATTTTTAGAATATTTTTAGACTTTTGAAATATTGTAAAACTACTAAAAAAATTGCTATTTTTAAATAATACAGGGTGCTTTGTTGGAACAAAGTCAGCAGGACACTTCAGTTTTTTAATTTGTTTTTTTATATATAAAAACAACTACTTATGACACATGTTTAGGCTGTTTTAAAATCCTAAAAATGTGGTAAGTATATTTGTTTTCAGAAAAAAAAAACTTTGAAGTCAGCAAGGAATTGCGAATTTTTTTTTTTAAAAATGCCAAATTTCGAATATTTTATATTGGAGGAGCCAAAAAACGTGGTGTGGTTTAAAAAAAAACTGGGGTGCTCTGCTGGATTCGTTTGAAGCTAACAAAGCATCCCGTAATTTTTTATTTTATAATACTCAATAGCCTAAAATGAGACATAGCTGTTTAAACAAAAAATTGTACTTTTAAAAATAGCAGTTTTTTCGAAAAGCTCTATAATATTTCAAAAATGTGAAAATGTGGTGAGATTGTTTTTTTTTTAAGTTTTGAAAATCCGAGGTTCTTTACTGGATTCGTTCAAAGCTAGTAAAGCTCTGCTCGTCTTGTTACATAAAATAAGGCATTTTATAGCTGGTTATGTAGTTATTTTGTAACTGCATATCTAACCCTTTTATTTTTTTCAGGTGGTTGTAAACATGTGGCTTCATAGAAGAAGTGAGGAACCATCTGTAACATCTACTCAGTGTTATTGGAAAGGCTCTAATTTATCAAAATGCGTAAATATTGATGTACACTTGGCTAGATTGTTAAAGAAACCTCTTCATCCACTACAGGAAAATAAATCAGTACTTTTATATTCTTAGGATTTGTATATATATTTTTATTTGTAAATAAATTGTTTTTTTTTACTTCATTTTTCTCATTTTTTATTAAAAGGTTAATAAATAAAATTTTCAGATTTTTATATTTTTGTTTGTAAACAATAATTGAAGAGATTTTATTAAAAATCACCAATGTTAATAATAATAACTAAGTCAATATTATTCTTTCTCCTTTTTTAAAGCTACTATCAATAAAGGTATTACTTTAGCTTGACCTATGATCAATTTTTAATTTTGTGATATATTTGGTTTGGCAGAAAAAACATTATAACCCTTTGACATTGGTTGTTTTTACTTAGATTTTCATAAAAAATAAACGGAACTGCAAACATGTTTTACTATCGTAATAACGAATAGAAACATTAAATTTTTTTTTCACATTTATAACTGTTGTCATTTTCATAAAGGATTGATAAGAAAGCACACTTTCTGGTTTTTTGAAAAAGGTGGCAAGAATTGTGATATTTTTAAATTTATCACCAGTGATACCACATGTAGTTACCCGATTTATTGGAATATATAGACTTTGCTACCACATTCAACTGAACTTGGTTGTTTTTAATATTTATCACTGTGACAGGCGTTTTTGTTAAAATGTTTCATTTTAAACTGCTGTAAATAGGTGCCTTTGTTTTGGTAGTTTTAGTCCCAAAAAAATCTATGCATATACAGGTACTCATTCCTCTTTGATTTGCTCGAAAAGTTAAAATTTTATAAAAAATTACATTGGCTGTTTAAAAACTCATTATAATCCCTGAAATGTGATAATTAGGTAAATTAAATTAAAAAACAAACAAAAAAGTTTATTAAATTAATATTTACTCTTACAAAATAGGTTCTTGTAAGTTAACAAGCAATTATGCAGATATTACTAAGTAAATGTACTTGCTTAAAATTCACACACGAATGTGGTTTTAACATGTTAAATTAACTAACCCTTCTTATAACTCTTTCCACATGTATTCTTAGAGATGCTATTCTTTTACTTAATTGTACATCTTCTGGAGAACTTTTTTCATTCTGTGATACACTAGGTGTGGCTTTACTGAAGTGCATCCCATGTTTTCAAGTAGCTGAATATTCTGAAACCCCTATCTGCCATTATATGGGATCCAGCAGGGTTATTCTACTAAATTTATAGCCCGGCTACAAGTTGGATTTTGGCTTGAACTTTATATATTCCTACTTCAAAATCCAACTTGTAGCCGGGCTATAAACTTGTAGCCGGGCTATAAATTTAGTAGAATAACCCTGCAGGAACCAGTTTGTTTAAATACCCACATTTTTCTATTATTTCTTTATCACTAGTTCTTCCACAAAATGATGAATAAATTCGGTATCTTCAAAACTTTCAGGAGATTCTGCATTTTCTTCCAGAAGGGTTTTTAGGTTATACACCTAAGAATTTATAGTAGCCTCATTTTCAATTTCCTGAAGAGGACAATTAGCAGAAATTGCTGCTACATCTTGATAATCCGGTGTATTTTTATTAAAAAGTTCACGAGAAACATCGCTAGTAGAAGGTTGATTTTCTTCTTTCCAAATTTCTAGGAACACTAATAAATATTTTTGAAGATGAATGTAAATCATTATCACATTCTGGAACAAAACACTTTTTCGTAGTCATAATATTTATAAAAAGTACAAAATTAAACACTCAAATTCCAAATAAATTCTTGATCGAGACACATGATGACAGATGCCATACACAGTGCTGCCATTTTGCCATTTTCTGAATTATTAAGTGACTTTTAAAACAATGAAACTTTAAATATGGTAAAAGTTTAAACAGAAATAATACTTTCAAAAAACATTTGATATTATGTATTTAAAAGATATTTATTTAACGATGTTTTAGAAGTCTAAAAGTAAGAAGGAGTGCACAAACGAACGTACATCACTTCTCGTAAACCTTCTAGCCGGCAACGTTGTGGCGCTAGCTCCTATTGGTCTATTCCCGGTGACGTCATAAATTTTAAAAAATTTACAACTCTGGCAAATGAAGAGATAAAAAAAAATGTAGCTTTATTTTCAACTCTATTATTCATAAAAAAAAATTCAAAATTTTTGAACATGCCCCATTGATGCGATTACAAAAATGTCACTTTAAACCTATGTCAAAATTAGAGAAAAAATATTTTTATTCCAAATAGATGCATTTCAACGCTAACGAAAATATAGGCCTCACGTCTCCTAAGACCGCCTCTGGGAAGGAATAACAGTTGATGTTTCAGAAGAGAAAACCGGTTTAGCGGATACGAGGCGATATAGAATAGGTATCCAACATGATTCAATGAAATGAAAACGTCCGTCGATGCACATTGCACACTGCAACCGAACCAACAAGAGAATTCCGGTTGAGTTGCACACTTTAAGGGGGCACTGATGTATGTGCCCCTAACAAATGACCCAGAAATTATCAAAAACTGCATACCGATACCGCCATCTCATAACACAGTGATTATGATTATATATATAAACGGACACATTTTATAACGCCCCTATTTTTTTATTGTATCGCAGCAATATTAATTATCTTCAGAGATTTATTTGACCACGGAGTCGATTTGATATTTATAGATTCTCGGATCTACTACGTAAATTCCTCATCAATCTTGAGCAACTCGCCTGAAGCGTCACTGTAAATAGCAATACAATCGTAAGTTCTTCTTATATGTAAAAGTACGTGTTAGATTTACATTAATTGTGTTACCAATTCAAAAATGAATTCATTTTGAATAGAATTATCGACCAATTTAACAAAAATAAACAATGGATTGAACCACCGATAATACAGTTAAATATCCCGTAAACAAAAGGATATATATATTCAATATCAGCTATTTATTAAATATTGTACATAACATGAATGAAACATTAATTAAATTTTATGTCCAGCTAGATAAATAAATTAAACTACTGTGCACCGATGCGCGGCATGGTTTATACAGTTAAACTCCAATAAAGTTTTAATTTGATTTTGGTTTCGTTTCAAAGTCCCCTACCACTATCAAAGTCTACATTTTATTACTTTATAAAATATGAATTCAGTTAACTGTAAAGTTTCCTTTTTGTGTGTTCACCGTTCAAGGATAATTTCAATTTTATACTCGTTTATTATAAAAGCATATGCAACTTATCGGCGAGTTTAATTCTAGTTTGTTTTTGTACTATAATGAGTTATTCACCTAAAGTGGGGAACACCGTAGATCATGCGCAATATCTGCGGACAAGTACTTAACATAATATAAGGTTAGTTTTGGTTCACGTTCTAGAATTGTTCCAGAACCATGCGCAGAACTATTGCGCAATGGTCCTTAATTCTGAACAGTTTTGTAACCATTCCACTTGTATTCGAAACCAAAACACTGCCAGAACAGTTAATGTCAAAAAGTAAATTATAAATCAAAAAGAAGAAATAACACAGGGCCAGTGTCTAGGTAAGAAAGAGGCCACATAATATTGTAAAACGTAGATAAATTAAATAATTTATTCGTAAAAATCTTATTACCCAACATCAAATTAGTCATTCAAAAATTCCAACACAAAACATGGCCAGGATCTCAAAAACAAAAGTACTTGCAAAAAAGCGCAAGTGCAAACATATCAATTCTGAAACAGTTCTCGCTTTAGGCCAGAACCGACGTTACTGTTCGAGAATGGTTATGGAACCATTTCCAAGAAAAACCAAAACACAGAACTTACAGGTTCGGAACAGTCTTGGCGAAACCAAAACAGCAAATATCTACTGCGCATGCTCTAAAGGTTCTGGAAAAGTTCTAGAACAGTTACGAAAGTGAACCAAAACAAATCTATATACAGGTGTGGAAATAGAAGTGGAGGGGGAGAAATAATCTGGCAAGCGAAAACGCTTCTCATAGTGTAAATGACAGGGGCGAGGAGCGCCTGCGCATTATTAAAATTTTGTGACATTTGACATTTAATTGACTCATTCATTAGCAATTTTTTTACGAATATAAAGTTTTTATGCGTTTTGGAAAGTTATTTTGATTTCTAGACTTTTTTGAACAATAGTTAAATCCTGTTTAGTGTTACTATCTCCAATTCGAGGAAATAATTTTGGGAAACATCTCATACGTAAGTTTTGAAATTAATACAAAAGCAGTTAAACAACAGATCCGTATTTAACAATTATTTTTGAATTTAATTATTGTTTTACTGAAACAGATCTTTTACGTAGTTATATAATTACTAGCTGTTGCCCGCGGCTTTGCTCGCATGTAGTCGTGTTATTAATATAAATACATGACTGCCTTTTTTATTAATTTTTATTAATTTTATTGATTTTCATTTATTTTTTTATATTTATTCATTTTTATTAATTTTTATTAATTTTTATTAATTTTTATTCATTTTTATTCATTTTTATTCATTTTTATTCATTTTTATTTATTTTTATTTATTTTTATTCATTTTTATTCATTTTTATTCATTTTTATTCATTTTTATTCATTTTTATTCATTTTTATTCATTTTTATTCATTTTTATTCATTTTTATTCATTTTTATTCATTTTTATTCATTTTTATTCATTTTTATTCATTTTTATTCATTTTTATTCATTTTTATTCATTTTTATTCATTTTTATTCATTTTTATTCATTTTTATTCATTTTTATTCATTTTTATTCATTTTTATTCATTTTTATTCATTTTTATTCATTTTTATTCATTTTTATTCATTTTTATTCATTTTTATTCATTTTTATTCATTTTTATTCATTTTTATTCATTTTTATTCATTTAATTTTTATTAATTTTTAATAATTATTTTTTTTAAATTTAAGTTTATTTTTATGATACTACCATACAAAAATCTTACCACAGAGCACGTCATTATTTATTTATGCTACAATTATAATTTTTAAGTTCCAACGATCAAAAAATATATACTTCTATACAAATTTTTACCCCCGTTTCCCCCCCTTAAAATTTGAAAGTCCAAAAACCATGAAACACATCATTTTTGAGTTTTAATCAGTAGCTGTAATTCAAATTTTAATGTTTCAAACTTTAAATAACAAAAAAATATATACATACTAATAAACAAATTCCCCCCCCATTTCCCCCCTTAAAATGTTAAAATGCAAAAATCCTGAAACACTTCATTATTTATTTATGATGAGAACCTACAATTCCAATTTTCAAGTTCCTACCTTTAAAAAAATCGATATCTCCAAATAAACTTTCACCCCCATTTCCCCCCCTTAAAATGTGAAAATCCAAAAACCCTAAAACACGTCATTATTAATTTGTATTCATTAGCTGCAATTCCAATTTTCATGTTTAAAGAAAACCAAAAACATAGATACTCCCAAATAAATTTTCACCTCCATTTTCCCCCTTAAAATGTGATTATCCAAAAACCCTGAAATACGTCATTAATAATTTGTAGTCAGTAGCTGGAATTCCAATTTTCATGTTTCTAACTTCAAATGGGAACAAAAAAATCAATAGTCCCATACAAACTTTCACCCCCCGTTTCCCACCCTTAAAATGTGAAAATCGAAAAACCCTGAAACACGTCATTATTTATTTATACTTAGTAGCTGTAATTTAAATTTTCATGTTTCTAACTTTAAAGAACAAAGAGTTGCATTAAAAGCTCCCTCCCCCTATTTCTTCCAATTTCCCCCCTTTAAAGTTAAAATTTTAAAAAATCCTTTCTTAGCGGATGCTTACGTTATAAAATAAACCTATGTTCCAAATTTCAGCTTCCTAGGCTCAGTAGTTTTGGCTGTAGGAGGATAGGTCAGTCAGTCAGTCAATCAGTCAGTCAGTCAGTCAGTCAGTCAGTCAGTCAGTCAGTCAGTCAGTCAGTCAGTCAGTCAGTCAGTCAGTCAGTCAGTCAGTCAGTCAGTCAGTCAGTCAGTCAGTCAGTCAGTCAGTCAGTCAGTCAGTCAGTCAGTCAGTCAGTCAGTCAGTCAGTCAGTCAGTCAGTCAGTCAGTCAGTCAGTCAGTCAGTCAGTCAGTCAGTCAGTCAGGACAAACAATTTTATATATATATATATATATATATATAGATTAATTTTTATCTATTATTGGAAGATCAGATTAAGAACATTTTAGCCCGGAAAATGTTATAAAATATCTTCAAAGAATTTTGAATCAGTGAAGATTGAAACTGCTTAAAAGATAAAGATAAGATAAGATAAGATAAATAATAAAAAAGAGAACATATTACAGAAGCTCATAAAAGGGTCGCAATTTAGTCACGTAGGATACGGATATTATTGAAGACTCTGTACTATATTCTTCCCTCTATCTAAAAAAATTCATATCCTCGAGTTTTTAGAACTGATTCGCGACACCGAATAAATATTATTTAACGACTTGATGGTAAAAAATTTCCTCTTCGAATAGATTTCCTTGTAGCGCTACAAAGTAGATAATGCAGAATTTTCCACAATAAATTGGTAACGCTTTAAAAAAATTCCGTGACATTTAGCCGATAACCCCTTGCAGATAAAGCATTAATGAACAAACTGGTTTTGGACGAAGGCGCATTTTTCATAACGGTAAAAACTTATTTGATAGATGCTGACAGTATTTTCCTCCGTCCTTTGCCGCGAAAAAGAGTGTAAAACTTTATGAAATTCATGAATTTTTAACATGGTTCCGTTAGACGGGGAGCAACTCATTGGCTATACTGTAATTTGTTCTTTAACAGTAACGGACTAGATGATGAAAACTGTAATATCTATAAATCTAATTACCGAAATATATATTGATTAAGTATTTCCCCGAGTACTTTCCACTTTAATTTTGTGAAAATTTACAAAATACCCAAATTTTTAACAATTTCCAATGTGGTCAATTTAATAAATAAGTTGTAAACATAGGTAGGTATAAATAGGTATATCAGGGACAAGATAATACAAATACATTTCGCTCTATCCCAACCAATGCCATACCGCCCAGGAAAGTCAAGTGATCTATCGCTGGACAATCTAAACTCCAAACAGATTGCTTTCAAAGTCAGTAGATGACGAAGAAATCGCAATAGCCATTTTCTTAGCTATCGTAGAAGCTTTTTTATAATGCCTCAACTAGGTCACCAACGAAGGCTCTAGAACAGAAAAACGTCCCAATAACAATATGCCAATGGATCACTGCCAGCCTAGAGAATAAGACCATTTTAATTCACTTTAGGAGAGACAACCATAAAGGCAAACGTTCCACGGGGCTGCCCACAAGGAGGAACACTATCTCCAATGGTGTGATCAGTTCTAGTGAACGACCTACTAAAAACATTGTCCAAAGAAGGCCTAGTATATACGAACGACCAATTATCGATTTGCAGGCAGTTTCGAAACGATTTCAAACGCTTTACACATACTGAACAACTGGTGCAAAAAAGGGCAACTGAAAATTAACGCACAAAAAACAACAGTTGTACTATTCACAAAAAAACGGGTTCTAAACAAAATTGTTATTCCAAATACCTCAGAGTTACATTTGACCAAAGGATGACGTAGAATCAACATCTCAAAAAAGTCACATACAAAGCTACAATAATAGCTCTTGTAAGCTATAGAAGAATATGCGGGAAAAACTGGGACTAAGCCCGAAAATAACCATAATATGGGTGATAAGACCCGCAGTGGCGTGGGTAACCAAAACTGCGCAGACAAGTGCAATAGGCAAACTTACTGAATTTACCGGCATTTAGCAGCTCACCTGTCCAAGTGGCACAGGGACCATGCGTATTACACGAACTGCAGCAATAGAGCTTATATTAAACCTCACGCAACTGCGCATCTTCATACAAGACGAAACCAGATACTTCATTTTCAGGCTTATGCAGGGACAAAACCCAATAAATCAACTACATAGCGCTGACGATACAAGGCAAATAAAAAAAGGATAAGATTCTATTATAGGGATGCCTACTGGTATAGCCATAAACCACATACAAATTTAAGATAAATTTTACTAATTCAAATAACAGCCTGAGAATCCTAAAAACAGGGACCTCCCATACAGGTTGAACTCGTGTGGTATACAGACGGCCCAAAAATAAAAAAGGAGTTGGTCCTGGAATCTTTGGACCCAAGTTGAAAACAACGATTTCGGTGAGTTTAAGAGAATAGGCAATAATGTTCCAGGTCAAACTAATAGTCATACAACACTGCAAGAAAAATATTAAATCAGCAAGTATCAGACAAAACTATTACTATCTACCTACTCTCAAAGTCAAACATATTCTCTCACCAGAAATTAAATCAAGACTGGTGAAAGACTGCCTATAAAACCTGACACAGCTAAGTAGTCAAAACAAAGTTGCCTTAGCTTGGGTACCAGACAACGAAGGATATCAGCGAATGAAAAAGGCCGACGAACTAGTCCGAAAAGGCTCAGATAAGGCCATGACAGGCTCTGAAACCTTCTGTGGAGTTGTGCAAGGCACCCATCAAACAATTGATGCAAAAATTTCAGGGATTGAGACATGCCAAAGAGTCAGACAAGTTCACGAAAGAAGCAACATTGTGCAGGTTCTGTGAAGAAGATGAAACATCGATCCATTTCCTGTGCCAGTGTGAAATTCTGGTTAGATTAAGGTTTCTAACACTGGGTGAAGTATAGCCAGACGCATAAAACTACATGTGGTAGCCACTCTCAAAGCTCAAAGCTAGTCCAATAAACAAAGACCAAGCTAAACGACATAATCTAACCAACCAATAGATTTGAAAGGGTTGCGTTGAACAACTCTTTTCAAATCTAATCTAGTTGTAGCTCTAATTTTGGTTATTTTTTGTACTACTTTACGATAGAATTGTCCAAATAGGAAACAAAAAGAATTTCAGTAGTATTTTTTAAATTTTTTGGCATATCAGCAGGATAAAGGAATAGCGGATAGATGAAACAATTGTATGAGCCAAAAGCAATTCAGACAAAAAATTTAAATGAAATGTATTTTTTATATCGAATTAAACATTTTTCATTATTTTTTAATCTAATTTGAACAAGTTCAACCCTGCTGACAGTGTAAAATATTGACTGAAATTAATGTGAAATCTATACGGGGATGGACTGGGTGTATTCTTCTCATTCACATTGTAACCTCGGCAATAAATAACAGATACATTTACGGAATTGTTTTCAATTTTACCGAAACGCTCATCCAAATAATTAAATCTATACAACACCGCCCAGAGCCCGACAATAGTACGGATGTATCAAACCAACTTAATTATATTTCATCATTACCTAATTTCAAAATTTAGCTTTTCAGCTTAAAATATACTAATGATATTTATGATCCTATATATAAACATTATTTCCGGATTTTCTGATTTTCAACTGTCTATGCCTCATAGTTGTCAAGACACAAAAAATACTCTTGTGGTATGAGTTTTAGCATTCGGTTGTTTTTCGATTGACCAAAGAAAGCTGTTTCTGAATAAATGCTAATTGTACTTGTTGAAGCTGTTTGGTTGGCTGTATGACCCATTATATCTTTCACATTCTTTTCTAGATGGTGAAGGTGTGAACAAAAAATTTAATCGCTTATATTGATTACAAATTTTCTTTATGGGTCATGGGCATTTTTCAGACTCTTGAAAATCATAAAAGCAACAAAAAGTTTGAATTTATAAATCTACCACACTTCATTTATATGCCAAAATCGGCTCAGATAAATATTAGGAGAACAGCGAATTAGTTAAGACGAGGCGTTTTAGTAATTGAAGGGCTTAGTGGATGAAGGGGTGATGTTACAAATTTTGACTAGATCAATCGCCTGGAAGCCAAGAGATGACATATTAATAAACCTGGGAGCTCTGACCACGATCTTCCAAGTAGAGCGAGAGAGTTGATTAATTTTCTCCCCGCTATTAAGGCTATAAAGGCTTTTTTGGAGAGTCAGGCAGCCCTTAAAGCCCTTAGTTTCAACTGAGCTGAATTAAAGTTGGTTTGGAACTGTATCAACATCCTTGAGGGCCTGCCTCGGTGTACGGAACAAAATTATATTGCTTTGAACTGGATTCCGTGTAGAGGGCAATGGAAAAGCCAAAGAAGAACAGAATCTAAATTCATTGCCATCGCAAAGAGCACTGCCAAATGAATTATCCCAAAATGGACAGAGGGTGTAACTGGTATAACTTCCATGAACGCCCCGCTTAGATCCGAAAATGGAGTAGGAACAATTTACGCATTCTCAGGGGACTGATGATAAGACACTGTCGTCTAAGTATAACCACATGTGAAGGATAGCCCTGGAACAAACGTCAAATTGTCGATTCTGTAGAGTGGAAAACGAATCCGCAGAACACATTCTATGTACTTGCTCCGCTTTGGAAATAACACAGTTCCAGATATTCAGACTGTAAACAAGTCTCACCAAATTCAACCATGTCCTTCAATCAAAAGGTGTAGCTTATACGGTGAACTCTAAGTTAGACATGAGCGACAATAGACCCATCTGGGTCACAATAGAAGTCGCTGAGATCATTACGGTCATTTTCAACCTAACCCAACTATATAAACGCCTCGTATACTAACCCCTTCAATTATATAATGTATCCTACAATACCATAACTAAACAATTGTTTAGTAAAGTTTTGAATATATATTTAAAAAGGTTGTAAATATGAAGGACAGTCCTGTATAAACGATGAATTGGGGTGGAGGTGATTGAAATTAATCCATGAATTTGTGTTAGCTTTTATATTAAATTGACCGAATTTTTGTATGGTGGATTAACCCTTTTGGACATTCCATTATTATTTTCCTAACTGGAAAACGACGTGTGTGTGTATATAGCGGAAAATGAACTAGATGATCATAAGTAGGAATTTTTACTCAATGTTTCTATATTTTCGTAAAAAAAATAAATATTCAATACCAATTGTTATTAGTATTAGAAATTCTGTAATTACAATTGTGTATGTACTGATATAGTTCAGGTAATGTTAATCATCTACTTTTGACAAAAAATGTATAATTCAAATTTAAAAAGGAATGAATGATATTTGGAAATGGTATTGGTCATTATTTAGATTTGAACTAATAAGCATGCTGATGAACCCAAAAAAGGACGAAACAGGTTCAAGAATGACGTTCTCCTTAGTAAACAAAATAGGTAGAGTGTTGAAAATTATTTTCTATCTTTTTCTTTTGATATAATTCATACCTGGAGGGGTATTAGGCAAAGGAGTAGTTGTTTTAAGGCTCATATTTTTGTGAGTTTTAGTTTTTCTTTATTTCATTGTTGTATCTATTTAAAAATATTACTTCATTTTGAGAAGTTATTTTATATTAACCAAATATGTATATGTATAGTATATTAGAAAGTAATATTGTACCTTGTTTATATACTTATGTTGTTGGTATATTGATCATAATATTGTTTTATTACAGTACTTTTTCTACATGGGTATAATGTGGAAATAATAATGACATTTATATAAAAATTACATTTGTCTACTTTCGTGGTGTTGTTTGAAAGATGAATTACTCTTTTTTTTTATTCTCCACTTTATAAAGAATGTTTGTTGATAATTTGAGCATTTTATGTGGAATATAGAAAAAAATATGTTCTATTCAATATGTTTTTAATATTATACGATATAAAAAAAGTTGATTCTGGCCAAACATTGATTATTTCACATTATTACTAAAATTATGATGATGACCCGCAACCAGTGGTCAAAATAAATCTTATTCCTGCTTTAACACAATAAAATATCCTGTTTAAATCAATCCAATTCGGAAAGGTTGACTTTTCGGGAAATGTTAAAAAATAAGGATATATTAGTACCTAGTCGATTATGGCTGCTACTGACTTTTGACTTTAATTATTATTATAATAATTTTTTGTCTTCACCTAAAAAAGTTCTTGTGACTGTACACGGACTGTACACTAGGGTACAGCGATAATATTAAATTTTACAAAAGATTTCAGAACCTGATAACTAAAAAAAATGTTAAACATTTTTATACCTAGGTAGTTGGTAGAAAAAATCTCTTTTTTTTGTATTAAACTTTGGCATCACTTCCTGGAAAAAATGGTGTTCTCAGTCGCGCCTTATTGGATCAGTCACTAATGAACAAAACTCTGTCACAAATTTAACTACCCTTTCTACAGCTTGAGTATGATAAGGGAACGGCATTATTTTCTTAATGACCAAAGAATTGTAGTAGTCTTTAGATACTTTCATTAGCGGGTATTAGAGGTATCTGCCTGAATCTGGAGGGTGGGTTAACTCACGGCACTTGCTTCTCTTATATCGGCTGGTGTTAGCCGATACTCGCCGAACACAAATCTTCTAATAAATAAGAGCGTCGGGCAATGGTAGAGGATATGCTCGATGATCTCATCTTCTTGTTCACACCCCCTACAGAGTGCGGATTCTGACAACCCCATGATATGGAGATGCTTCCATACTTGACAATATCGTCAGAATGCTTGTGAACAGGCGCAGATTCTGTCTAGTCATAATCAAGTATTTGTTCGCTGCAGTGTTGTCAGGATAACTTAAAAGCTCACGCAAGTCTGCAACTTCTTGTTTCATCCCCTTGAATTTCACAAAGGAATTATTTCATTAGGTTTGTCACTACCAATACTAATAGAAGGGCCAGGTCCAAAAAGTATTTGGTTGATAGCCTTCCTGGTAAGTGAATCAGCAAGACGGTTACCTTCCGATGTGGCGTGATCTTTAACCCATCTTAAGTTGACCATATTGTTGATGGATACTTCGGCCAAAGCTTCGTGACATTCTAGTACTAACCCTGAATAAATTCGTGGACTGTCCAGAGGGAGTACTACTTGTCTGCTTCTGCCATTTGTATATACGAGCATGTTTCTTCCAGTGATATTATTTATGGTGATTTCTTTTGCTGCTGTGAGAATCCCCGTGAGCTCGGTTTGAACTACACTGGCACTACTGCTCATATGCCAGTTTATATTTAGGTTTAAGGATCCGGAGCCTTGTTTTGTTTTAGAACCGTCGTTGTAGATATGAATCGTACCTGCCACTTCCGGCTCTTCTGTTACATTTATTCTGTTATAACTTTGTATGGCTTATGGAAGATATATCTCGGTGAGATGGAGTCCACATTCGCTTGAAGCAGTGGGAGTGTATCGGGCGCCTCCTACCAAAAGCGACGTCTCGCCTCGCCAGATCCTACATCAGGTTCTATTCTAACCGTGCGCAGGAGTGTCACTGTCATCAGAGCAACCTCCTTGATGTAAATATCAGTGTGATTTTCATGGCTTCTGTTATGTTGAGACATGCTGTTCTTTGAATTTGTTCTAGTTTGCGAATAGCTGTCAATTTTTGAGTTTTCGATAGGTACCCACATAACTGCACCGTATGTTAGCATAGGTCTTCTGATGGCCGTGCGATGACTCTGTGGAAGAAACCCCAGGTGTGCCCCACGGTTCGGCGACATTGTTCATATTGCAATGTATGCTCTTTTGAGCGTTCCATGTTAACGTGCTGTCAAAGGTGAGACCTAGGTAATTCAGCTCTGTTGCAAAGTTTAGCTTTGCGTTTAGGAGTTTTAATTCCATTTTTATCATTTTCCTTGTAAAAAGGGTAATTTCTGTTTTCTTGGGATTGATAGACAATGACCACTGTTCTATAATTTTAAAGCTACTTGCATTCTTTTGCAGAATATGTTCACAAAATTCCCAGTTTGCAGAATAAAAATTTTTACACTATTATTTTCATTAATTATTATTTTTTATTAAGGGGGGCTGGCGGCGGTGGAACAACATTTTTGTTTGTAATTTAAAAAATATTTTTGGCACCTATTTTGAAAAGCCTAGCTTTCAACGGATATTAAGTTTTTAAAACAACAAATGTTTTTTTTTCTTATATACACCCTACAGAACACGGATAATAAATCACAATTTAAATTAATATTATTTAGTGGTATAGGAATATCACTGAAAATTTGACAATTAATTATGGATGATAATATACAGCATATTTTTAAATGCTCTGTCAGTGTTATCCTACTCGTTTTCAATGAGAACAATGAATATAATTAGAGGTCGCTGATAATATACATAAATTGCCTAATTATGACTAGAGGTGGATTTGCTAGTTTGTGATAAATTCTACTCAGGGATGACCCATCAGAGTTGCGCGTTTTTAATGAGATACATATTTAAATTATGATTTTTTTTAATGGAAAATTATTTATATAACTGTATAATTCCGAAAACATTTCGAATATCTATGATATAATCTTTAAATTTATTTAATCTTTTTATTGTAAATGGTCCTTTAACATCGAAGCCCAGATATCAGAGGTTGTAAAAATAAGGACGGGCATAAATTTAAAATAGAATATAATATTAGAATGGTTTGTCCAATTTTTATATAAAAAAATGAAAAGCTATTGATCGACAAAGTTAGTTTCGAATATTGAAAATCATATTTTATACAGATATTTCAAAATAAGAAATAAAAATCAAAGTCACCAATAAGTCTTTTTCGGCATTTTATTCAAATAGATATATCTTGAAAATATCATCAAAGAGAATATGGAATATCCTTCATATAGGCGTTTTTAACTTTTTATTAAAGCTGTTTTATTTATCTATTGATTTTTATATCTCAAATATATTGTTTCATGAATATTTATAGAAGAATATTGCTTTTCTAACCTTTATCAGATAGTGGTCAAATATATTAAAACACTTAAAACTTTGATTAACGGCTTCATTCGTGTTTATGTAAATTCCAATTTTCAATGTTTTCATAGAAAAAATAGAAAAAAAACGGAAAAACAACAAAAAAGGTTGTAACTATATTCTATTTTTATGTATGAGAGTATTAAAATAACAAAGCGTTCGTAATCCATAGGCGTACTACTTCTTTTAGTAGACAGTTAAAATATTTTTTGAAGTTATTCCTCGAGTATACACTTATATTTTCACCTAATTAACCTGATTATAACTTCTAAACAGCTGAAGGTAAAAAAGTGCAATTTTTCTAAAATGTTTTATTTTTCCACAAGGTATGTTAAGAACATTGTGTCAAACGGGTTATGTAGGTATAAGGGTTTAAACTTTAACTTTTAAACAACGTTACGTTCATAAATAATAATTTTAATATAAAAACTACTTCTTACCTACAAATCCAAATTAGAATCGAAATCAAAAGATGAACTGTCGCAACAATATTTACAATGAGTGGCTCGATCATTTCATCAGTAATATTGTCCAACTTCCACATTTTCTCTTCTTCTTTAATCGTATGATTTACTGCCTTTTCCCAGTTTTCAGGCTTCACATTATTTACAGCCTCCAAAAACAACTGTTTAACATCACTCATTTTAAAAGAATTATTTTTTCTTGAAACTTCTCCCGTTATCTGTGCCCATATCAGTTCAATCGGGTTTACTTCGCAATGATATGGTGGTGATCTAACCACCGTCATCCCACGATTTTTTGCAATTTCATCAATTTCATATTTTTTGAATTTCTCTTTATGAAGGGAACACAAATGATACAGTTCTTTTCTCACAGAACCGGGATGGAACTTAATATTCTTTGAATTTAGCCAATTCTGTAAATCTTTTTTTAACCACTTGGTTGTGGGCATTTTTTCTATAAGTCTCGAGTGATAACTTGCATTATCCATTACTATTATACAGTTCTGAGGAAGAAGATCTATAATTTGTTCGAACCACTCTTTAAAGACATCAGCATTCATGTCCTCATGGTAGTCACCGGTACGAGTAGATTCAAAAGTCAATAAACCACCTTTAACAAAACCGTTTGAACTACCGATGTGTACTATTATTAATCTGCGCCCCTTTCCTGATGGTGGATTTAAACCAGTAGATAAATTATTTAAAAAAGCCTGTCTTCGACTTGTAACAGTTTCATCTTGCCAAAATTTATTTGGTTTATGTCCCTCGTTGATCCATGTTTCATCTAAATAAAATATATTTCTTCTTTGGTTTCTCATTTCTTTTATAGTCCTTAGGTAATTTCTTCTCCATACTACAATATCGCTTCTTTCTATTAAAATAGACATTCTGGAATGCTTTTTCCATAGAAAACCTATTTCTTTTAAAAGTTTCCATAGCGTACTTCGACTCATTTCAGGGTAATCCTTATCATCTCGAACCGTGGCAAGAACTTTGTCTACTGTCGGAAATTCTTTTCTAAAGAAGAACGCATGCACTTTCCTTCGAAGTCTTTCTTTCAAAAGATTAAAGGACCGATTTTTTGTCGTTTACGCGGCCCTTCCAAATTTTCCATGATCACACTAGATCACAGAACCAGGATGGAACTTAATATTCTTTGAATTTAGCCAATTCTGTAAATCTTTTTTTAACCACTTGGTTGTGGGCATTTTTTCTATAAGTCTCGAGTGATAACTTGCATTATCCATTACTATTATATAGTTCTGAGGAAGAAGATCTATAATTTGTTCGAACCACTCTTTAAAGACATCAGCATTCATGTCCTCATGGTAGTCACCGGTACGAGTAGATTCAAAAGTCAATAAACCACCTTTAACAAAACAGTTTGAACTACCAATGTGTACTATTATTAGTCTGCTCCCCTTTCATGACGGTGGATTTAAACCAGTAGATAAATTGTTTAAAAAAGCCTGTCTTCTTTTATAGTCCTTAGGTAATTTCTTCTCCATACTACAATATCGCTTCTTTCTATTAAAATAGACTTTCTGAAATGCTTTTTCTATAGAAAACCTATTTCTTTTAAAAGTTTCCATAGTGTGCTTCGACTCATTTCAGGGTAATCCTTATCATCTCGAACCGTGGCAAGAAATTTGTCTACTGTCGGAAATTCTTTTCTAAAGAAGAACGC
Organism: Psylliodes chrysocephalus; assembly: GCA_927349885.1. Lineage (NCBI taxonomy): Eukaryota > Metazoa > Arthropoda > Insecta > Coleoptera > Chrysomelidae > Psylliodes > Psylliodes chrysocephalus. The sequence goes on from OV651826.1 coordinate 4,037,274, forward strand.
ATGCACTTTCCTTCGAAGTCTTTCTTTCAAAGGATTTTCTAATTGAAATTTTGTTTTTCCTGGAGCTTTACGTGCTGTTTGAAACTCGCCACATTTCTCTTCTTTAACAACTCTGTAAATCGTAGATTTCCCAACACCAAGCGTACTACTAACTAATTCCACTGTGTCATCAACACTTTTACATAAATGTTTGTCTGTAAATGATTTAAAACAATTAAATATTAATGTTTTTTCATTAACTGTTAAAGGACCGATTTTTGTCGGCCCTTCCAAATTTTCCATGATCACACTAGAATTCACACTGCACCTTGCAAGTTGCAACTAAACGACATTTAGTAAACTGTCAAGAATACACAACTTGGACCTCCTTACTAAATGGAAAATCTATAGTCGCATTTTCGGTGAAATTTGTTGGGAAGGTATTTATCTACTTACAATTCGATTACTGTAAGAAATTCTTGGAATTAAAATAAAACAAAATTGGCAAATAGGTACTTATTGAAAATAATCTTAAGATACGGCTATGTAATCTTTAATACACAGGGCTTTTGGCCTGTCCAAACCTTTTTCTATTGTTATGTACAGCTTATGTTTATAAAGGACCAATAAAAGACCCAAAACTTTTAGGAAATATTTAGATTATTCGGTAAAAATATTTAAAATGACCGTACTAAGTTTTGCATTAGAAATGCTGTTTTATTACTCTCTCATACATAAAAATAGACTATAGTTTCGGTCGTGATTCAAAGAAAAATCTGTCGACAATAATAAATAAATTCTCTGCACACTATTTAGAATACAAAAAGGATAAAAAAATCTCTACTTTTACAGACCTATTGTTCTACTTTCTTCCATTAGCAAGGACGTAGAAAATTTCTTTTTATAAATAAAATAAATCCATGAAAAACAGTATAATTTTAGTCAACATAGATCAACCGATGAACTCCTAACTTTTATTAAAACTACTCATTACCACAGAAACTACAGATTGGATCTTTAATTCTTGATGTTATAAATTAATGTACCTGGGCGCTTTGACCCTACCTGACTTGACTTTGACTTACTTTCAGCCGCACTAATCTTTCTCAGTTTGTAGTCTACTCACTCCACCAAAAATTGACACCAAAGACATGTTTACAACTAATTGTAAATAAATTCTCCTCGAAAATTGACAAATTAGAAACATAATTAAAAAGTTTTCTAACTACAGTTGTCCTTTAAATAAAAAATTAAACCAATCAAGATAAAAAAATAGCATATCCTGTGACTGTCAGTTCCTATTTAATCAGTACCTACTTTCAGGATGTCACTTGTCACTTAAAACAATTTTAATTTTATTCCATCTCTAAATTAAATTCATCAGATAATAAATAACAGTAAAAGGTATTTTACATTCGTTTTTGATTCCTTAGAGGATGTGCATTGTGCACGTATGGGCCATATAAAATAATTTTTTCCGATACGTACTGTACTGCATTTCCTTTGCCAGTTTAAAATAAATTGCTTCTGAAACATATCTACATCAAATAATATGTTAGTTACATTTTTTTTGAAATTTTTAAATTTACATAAGTGATAATAGTTTGCATTCTATTGAATTTGTGATGAGACTGTTTTAAATTTGATGCAGAATACATTATTTATTCATAAATGTGGAAATTAAACTTCTACGAATATAAAAATAAAGTAAATGTCTCCCTCCCCCCTTAGAAGATCCTGCATTTGGTTTTTCTTTACACATTAAAATGTTGAATAATCGAAAACAATTTTTAAAGGATGTTTTGTAGATATGCTTACTTTGGTTGTCATTAATAAAAATGTGTGCTTTTATCCATAGATGAGTAGGTAAGGTTAGAGAAGTATAGTTACTTAAATGTTTTGGAAACCGTGCCTTTCTATTTGTTTATTGGATGGATTGGGAAAAAATAATTAAAAATATATCGCCAAAATTTAAGAATTAAATATTTCGAATTTTGGAAATATGAAAATACATAATCAATAATTCCCCATACGAAATTATGAAAAATACACCCCCATATCTCTAAAGTAAAAACAAATTAAAGAAAAATTAAAAAAAGCAAAAGAAATAAAGGGACAAAAATGAACGCATCGATCAAAGATAGAACCTGGAACCTTCGGACTATATAGTTAGAGGTATACATATTCTTTTTTTCGGCACAGTAAAGGTACCATTTCGGTAGGCGCGACAGACGACCGCCGACGCGACATACGAGACCACCGACGCGACCGAGAAGTGTCGCTTCACATCTAAAATACATACAATTATATGAAACACATTTCGCACGGCGCGACACGAGAAGTGTCGTCAAGACGACACTTCCTGTCGACACTTCTGAATCTGACTCGGGGCAAAGGTTTGCTGCCTGTCGCACTCGAGGTCACTGTCCTCGAGAATCGCTTCATTTTGGAGGTAAATAGGTTGAAAATTTCTTTCGATCTAGGCAGTGTTGCCAGATTTTGGAACAGTATGGGTGAAAAAAAGAAGGTAAACAAAGAATAAAAACAAATAATAACATTTTTAATATATACTACGTACGGAAACAAAAAAACAATGAAAAATAATAGGTACCTACTTCTTTTAGATCAGTTTGAATCAGATAATTCAAAATCGTAGTGTGCATGTTCTTTTTATTCTATTAATTCTTTGTTTCATTTTAAATAAAAACAATGATTATCTTGATGTTTTTTTTTATGGAGCCAACCTAGAGTAGTGTGCTTTTACTGCAGAAAATTTACTAGAGAAAATATTATTTAATCATTTGCTGAAGAATGAGGCAAACTTAATAAATTAAGAACAAAATTTGCTAGAGACAAAAACAGTGGATCTACGTAAAAACAGTAGGTCTGGCAACGCTGATCGTTCCCTCGAATGGTTATCCTGTAAGTGTCGCGCGACACTTCTCAAGCTTCCGAAATGTACGAAGCGTAACATTTATGCATCTGTCGTCCTACTCGACCTTGGGGTCGTCTCAGTGGTCTCTTGTCTCCTGACGCGCCTACCGAAATGGTACCTTAAAGGGACTCGTATATAAACACCTGCAACGGCAACCTAGCGGCCGACCTAATTAGTTGTATGTTACGCTTTAATTTGAGACTGTTTATTGTATATTTAAAAAAAATGTTATACTTATATTATATATTTAAATATTATCACATTATTCGCATAATTTCTTTCTTCGATTATTTAAATTTAGTTTTAAAGGCAAAACTTACGAAATGGGCCCGTTCACTTTCATTTTTGAATGTGAATTATTTATATATTTATAAAGATATTAAACTCTTTTGTCTGGTGGTACTTTTCCCGTTAAGATATTTTTGCTAGAGGTAAGGGAATTTCCATAAAATTCTTTCAGTGACTCATTGCGTCAGAAAACCCCTAATTCCCTTCAGGTCCTGTATCGGTTAATAGTTAAAAGGGCGCGGTTGTCGGATGTATCATTGCACCACCATTCCTCTTCTGCATTTATTAAAGAAATTTACATGATAAAAATATATTATTTTTTAAAAATAATGTGTTTATATTTTCAGATAAAGCTGGAAGCCTTATTTTTTTAATTTTAATAAAAACAATTAGTATTACTCAAGCTGAATATTACCGGATCGAAATTTTATTTGAGAAAATGTATCTGGTAAACGTGACAACGTTGTAAGTGCTTCTAAATAGTGTTATCTACACACACTTCTAGAAATAAATGCAACGTTGCCACGTTTACCAGATAAATATTGCAAATCAAATTTCTACTTTTTGATTATGGTCTGGTTAATTTTCAGCCTGAGTAATAATAATTGTTTTAATTAAAAAGTAAAAAATAAGCTCCCAGCTTTAAATCTGAAAATATAAGTTCATGATTTTTAGAAAAATAATGGAATTTTACTATTTAAATTACATATATATAAATGCAGAAATGCTATATTAGGGATACTTCCGACAACCTCGCCGTCTTTAAGCATAACCGATACAAGACGTGAACGGAATTAGGGATTTTCTGACGCAATGAGTCACTGAAAGAATTTTATGGGAATTCCCTTACTTCTAGCAAAAATATCTTAACGGGAAAAGTACCACCAGACAAAAGAGTTTAATATCTTTATAAATATATAATTAATTCACATTCAAAAATGAAAGTGAACGGGCCCATTGTTCCGAAATAAATATTCACAACTTGTAATCAAAATCGCCATCGCCATGAAACTATATTATTTCATCTACAATTTTATTTAACTGAAATATTTAAATATTACATTGAATATTAAAAATTAATGCAGGCTGTTACGAAAAATGTTTGAACAACTGTTATTTTTTAACCTTTTATTATAAAAAAAATAAATTACTGTGAAATGTATTAGTCTGACTTTAATTTTTAAAGTGATTGAAGCATGCAAGCATTCTCACCACGTCAAGATTACATTTCTAGAGAAGGAAAACAAGAACAATACCATGTTCCTTTTCAAAATAACGTTAACCAACAGATACGTGGTTACGTTTAGTAAGGTAAAAATATAACCAAAATGGAAAATCAAATCTCATCAGAACTATCATCTTCACTTAACGTGACATTCTGGTTATATATTACATACCGGTAATATTCGATAGTTATTTTCAATTTTGGTAACATGGAAAACGCAATTGGGGAAAAATTCTTGAGACAACGCAGGATTAATTTTTTTTACCTCCCTTTTGATGTTGCTCCTAATTAATTCTATTGCATTTAATGTACAATAATACGGTGGTAAACATAGCTAGGTTTGAGATTTAAGCTTTTCAATATTGCAAGCAAATCTTTTTTTTAACTGTAGGTGGATATGATATAGACATTTTGTTCAAAAATGCGGAAATTACCTCTTTTCGGGTTTTCGCTTTTGGAATTTCACTAGTTTGACGAGAGTAATATCCATTACTATAACAGCATTTGGTGGAAAATTAGGAATTAATTCTCGAACAAGGTAGATGTCATATATATTGGTGATAATGTCATATATATTGGTGATAATCTGCTGAACAACTCAAAATATTTTTTGCAGATAATAGCCAGCAATTCGGCACAAAACCATTTTCATTACCGGCATGTAATATTATAATACGTTTTCCTTTAATTAGAGGAGCATTCACACAACATTTAGCAGATTGATCACTCCATCCTTTTTTCACAATATCATGAGTGTCGTACCAAGTCTCATCAAGATACACTATGAATCTATCTTTCCGACGAGCTTCATCTATTCTAGTGAGGTATTCATTATGTAAAATCATAATTCTTTGAGATTCCATAATATGCTGTTTTCTATTTAAGGTACGATATCTAAAACCCAAAGAGTGGAGCACTTTTCTAGTGGTTTTGTCGGATTTGTAAGGGAAACCGGGAACCAGCTTTATTTCATTTTTAATCATTTGAAAATACGGCACGATAATATTAAATCAAAAATTATAAATCTTTCTTTTAATATTCTCCATCATGCAGTGATCTAGACTAACTAGAGATCTTTGATTCCGCTTTTTTCTTGGAAGACATTCCTGGCTTGTAATAACTTTTGCAATCGTAGGTTTTAAAATTTATGTCAAAACGTGTATTCCTTCTATGACACCATAATTAGATGCATTAGATTCCAATTTTAATTGGTGGTACATATTTTGAATAACTTTTTGAGTTGAGGATTTCATCCACATACCAAATTTTTGGTTATTATCATCCTCCTCCTCCTCAAATTCTTCTCTACTCCAGAAGAAACTCTGATAGGTGCTACATAGAATTACCTAGAGTCAGTTGGGGCAAGAGAGCGCCTTGTTTGGGGTAAATGTATTAATAAAAATCTAAATAATAACACGAAAAAATTCAATTTTAGTGTGGCAAAATGCATTTATGGGTTTAACAAAAATTTAAAAAATGTATCATATTGTATATAATTGCCAAATATTTGTTTTATTTGTACCGTAAACGTTGAAATGATAATCTTAATAAAGTCTCATCTGTTTATTAGTAATTAATTAATATAAGTTTATTCAGCTTGTCACTTTTTTAACTAAAGTGTTCTCGTACAGATTTTACATGTTTATGTATTAATATTTGATTCCACTATAGAATCTGCAGGTAAAATATAACCTTTTCTTTGTGAATAACCCTGTATAGGTAAACCATAATGTAAACTGCCAAAGACGACTTTGAACTGTTTAAATTTTACAATTTATGTGGGTATCTAAATATGAATTTAGTTTTTGGGGTGCAACTGATTCTATTTATTTAAAAAATAGTCAATCAGAATTATAATTATTTCAGGCATTACATTATTTCCATCACTTTCAAAAGGCCTCCAAAAAGCCATTTATTTATAAACCAAAAATGCAAACAGTAATGTGAATACAACACTGGATAAAAGTCCATCTGTGCTCACTCAACACATTGATGACACATCCAAGCGTGGCGAAGAACCAATTAGATCATAAGGCATTTCTTACAGGGTATCGTGGGCTACTAAAAATAGAAATTTGAGAAAGGCTCGGTTAAGCCAATAGGAGACGCTATAATTAAGCTATTCATCATTAATCGAGCACCTTTCGTTCTCGTCGTACAGCGATGCCAGGCATAAAATATTTATGCGATACTATATTTATTCGAAGGGTAATATGCGCTAAACGTACACAGTCGTTTAGCTGTACTGGAATTAAACGCATCACTTTTTTTGCAATTTGAGAACTTTGTCTGAACTTCAACAATGTCTTTGTGAATTATATATAAATATATTAATAATACTGATATTTAATTGTGAAATAGAAAATTTATCTGTGCCGCCGCTTATACGCGTCCGCGCCGCTACCAGTTTGGCACATGGCACATTCTAATCCCATCTCAGCTCTTTGAATTCTTCTTAAAGTCATGCTTATAACATCGTATAGATGGACGATAATCTCAGATTATACTAGAATTTCTAAGGTCCATCATTCGTTTACCAGTGTTAAGTATTAAATATTTAATAATTTGAATACAATTTCATTTGTTTTTTGATAATTAGTTTTAATGTGGCATCTTAATACGTTGCCAACATCGTCATGTTGACCTGAAGACTTTATAAAATACATAACTTTTCCTCAAATAATGAATTATTTAAAAAATATAATATCCATCATAGTAAATAGAGTATATAAAGTAAACATAATTCTAAAATTCATGATGAAAGCACAATTTCAAACAAAACATTTATAGAGGTATAAAATTAATTGAAAACTACATTTTAATTTAATTTTGATAGTTCGTTCCAATTTGCTTGGCTTGGTTATTCAAAAGTTAATGTCAACGTACTATAATACATAGAAAATTTTCTTAATTAGTAAAGTCATCTGTATTCATTCTGTCCTCTGTCAAATTTAATTTAAACTGTGTATAGGGAAATTATGTTCTTTGTTTTTGTATGCATATACATGGTGTATGAGAAACGTGTAAAAGTGGTAATAATAGTTAGTATTCAAATATTTTAAAACGTTCTTCCTTTTAAAATATTCCTTATTCACTTCAGCATTCAATAGCCGCATCAATAGATTGAAAACTTAGTCTGTCCAGTCCACACTTATTATTTCTTTTATTGAACATTACATGTTATCATGTTTACTGTTCCAATGTTTAACCCAAAATGGATTTTGTAAATCAATAAATTCTAATTTAATGATTTAAACTCAAACCAGCTGAACTATCGTTTAACAAACAAAATTATAAATTTAACAAGTGATAATCAATGTGTAAGTGTATTCATTCTGACATCATTGCAATTTGTAACGAAGCACGGGTAAATGTTAATTGCTAATTATAATTTAGTGGCAATTACTGTTATTACTCAATACATCAAAAAATAAAAATACCTGATGGTTTAGTGATATATATTAGATTAACTTATTGATTTTTGCAATTTTACTTATTTTAAAATTTAATTATCTTTTTATATATTTTTAATATTGGTAATAAATAGCAGGCTTATGGAGTGAGATAAGGCCAGATGCGCGAAAAAAGTAGTATTTTTAATAAAAAAAAATTCATAATAATTATAAAACAGACTTGCATTTCGTGTTAAACTGTTTAATTTAAAATGCAAAGTGCTTTCGGCATAATGCCATCTTCAATGCTTAGCTACAATAATTCTAAATGTAAATATGTGATATAAAAAATATGTAAATATGAACAAGAAATTGAGTCACAAAACTAATTTTTAAATTTGTTTTTATAGTTAACAAAGTTCCAAATGAAAGGAAAGTACAAAATTACAGAAAGATTCAATGTTGGAGGGCATAAACCCCTAATCGTCCAAATAGAACCTCAAGAAGCAAATTGAATTTTGTTTACAGTTAAAAACAAATTAAAATGAAAAAAAGGGAAAAAGGTAAAAAGTGATGAATCTAATTGAAAATTAATTTAAAATTTAGAGATAAAAGAAAAATTATTATAAATGATATCCGAAAAGTTTAAGTCATCTTCATTTCTAACATTAAATGTTAAGAGTGCCGCCTTGCTAAATATTCAGTTATTTTCTTTAAAATATTTTTTAATTTAGAAGTTTATACAGCCAATGTTTAAATTTTTATTTTGAAATTTTTATTTATCATTCTAATGAATTTCTCCCATATTTTAGGCGACTAAAATGACAGCGGTGACAGGTGACACCTGTTAACACTAATATGACAGATGCCGGTATAAATCAAGTTACTCTATGTGTGATTTGAGTGAGTGGGGATAGTTAGAACTGTAAATTTGGTGATATTTTGTATTCTATATTTTAAATTTTGAAAGTTTTCTCCATCGGCAACTAAGCAGGGCTGAATAGAGCCCGTTGTGCCATCGCTGGTTCTAAGGAAGAAACAAAAACGGCACCGCGTGAGACTCGATCGAGGTGTAGTTGCTCAGGCCTAGTTACGATTGGAGAAGGAAGTTATATTTAAACGGATTAAATGCTAGATTTATTATTAAACTAATGATTTTTATTTGTTTTACTTACTTTGGATCATTCAGTGAGATGTTCGGATTGTCATCACGAAGCACTACTTGCGGAAGAGGGTCCAACAAAGGCGATATTTTTATTTTGTTAAAACATGATATAAAAACTCTGCGTTATCAGTATTATAAATAAACCTAATCATTATATAAAAAAATTAAAAATACTCCTTTTTCCACGCATCTGACTGCATCTTACCCTTTATGACAATTATTATCTTATTAAGGATCTTTTTTTCTAAAAATAAATCGTTTATTTGTGACGTTTTAGACGCACCATATTTTTATATTTAGAAAGTCAATAGGAGGAGTACCTTGAAGATCAGTCTTAAACCCACCCCTTATTCTTCCTATCGATCATTTGAGCTAACATATTCCATATTAGGGGCATATGAATATATCGACCTAGACGGTAATCCAACTAGAGTTGGGAACGGCTTTAAGAAGCCGTTGAAAATCAATTAATTTTGCGAGTTCTGCAGAACAATGGTCCATATTGTACATTTACATTTGTTACAAATATAAATATATATAAAAGCTTGCTACATAAAACATACAAATCACTAAATGGTAAGGAAGTAACATACCTACGGACAGGAATAACTAACTTTAAATAAAATATATATCTAATTTAAATTATATTTTATTTTTAAAGTTTGAAGTAACTTTGTTATTACATTGCATGACAAAATAAAAAAATATAATAATACTATCTATAATTTACTCGTACGTTTTCGTCGTCCCACCCTGTATAAAGATGGTGTTAAATATAAAACGAAATAAAATATGAGAACTTACATTATCTTAATTAGATTTTTATTAATACGATTTAAATTCGAGGACCAATAAAATCTGAAAACAAGTATGTATTTGTTTGCAAATGTACCTCGATCTTTAATAATTAAGTTTCTAAAATTCATTCTCACCCCTATGCGAAAACTCTAGTCAACCCTATATAATTGTAGCTTCTAACACAACGTCAGTTTCTAAGTACTAATTTATTGGTTAAAACGTGTTCTTTGTCTTTTTGATTGTTTAGTTGTTTTCCCTTGATTAGCTCATATCAACTTCATTGATATACGAACTCATCAGGCTAATTTATATTTGTCTGAAAGAGACATCCTATCAACTGTGCTCACAAACGCCTATAGGGTTATATCACGAGTTAAGGGTGGTCTACACCAGAGAGAAATGTATGATGATGGCATAAAATATAAAATTAAAATTTGCACCGACATGCGTTTACGTGAACGTACGTATATACGGAGGATATACGAAAAATTCGACTTAAAGTGACAGATGGCTTTCTACGACAATAAAAAAAAATAGCGGCCGCAAGGTGGTACGTTTGCAGAGGTTCTAAACTAAATCCTTGCAGATGAATGACACTTCCTCATAGTCCCGACAACCACTACACAAAATTTCAGCCGCAAGTACGATTGTACCACCTTGCGGCCGCTAACTCTTACGACTAATAGGTGAGTTCGAGTTACGCACTCTTTTGACTCCTAAAGTACCTAAAAGCTTTCGGGAAAGAATGGAGTTAAAATAAAAGTTTCTTTTTACACTTTAAGATTAATTAAAAGGAGTAAAAATACGGTATGGGAAAATTTTTACCACTGGAGACATCGGGTGAGTTATAGTCTATTTTCATGTATGAGAGAGTATTAAAATAATAAAGCGTTCGTAATCCATAGGCGTACCATTTCTTTTAGTAGACAGTTAAAATATTTTTTGAAGTTATTCCTCGAGTATACACTTATATTTTCACCTAAATAACCTGCTTATAACTTCTAAACAGCTGAAGGTAAAAAAGTGCAATTTTTTCTAAAATGTTTTATTTTTCCACAAGGTATGTTAAGAACATTGTGTCAAACGGGTTATGTAGGTATAAGGGTTTAAACTTTGACTTTTAAACAACGTTACGTTCATAAATAATAATTTTAATATAGAAACTACTTCTTACCTACAAATCCAAATCAGAATCGAAATCAGAAGATGAACTGTCGCAACCAATATTTACAATGAGTGGCTCGATCATTTCATCAGTAATATTGTCCAACTTCCACATTTTCTCTTCTTCTTTAATCGTATGATTTACTGCCTTTTCCCAGTTTTCAGGCTTCACATTATTTACAGCCTCCAAAAAACAACTGTTTAACATCACTCATTTTAAAAGAATTATTTTTTCTTGAAACTTCTCCCTTTATCTGTGCCCATATCAGTTCAATCGGGTTTACTTCGCAATGATATGGTGGTGATCTAACCACCGTCATCCCACGATTTTTTGCAATTTCATCAATTTCATATTTTATGAATTTCTCTTTATGAAGGGAACACAAATAATACAGTTCTTTTCTCACAGAACCGGGATGGAACTTAATATTCTTTGAATTTAGCCAATTCTGTAAATCTTTTTTTAACCACTTGGTTGTGGGCATTTTTTCTATAAGTCTCGAGTGATAACTTGCATTATCCATTACTATTATACAGTTCTGAGGAAGAAGATCTATAATTTGTTCGAACCACTCTTTAAAGACATCAGCATTCATGTCCTCATGGTACCGGTACGAGTAGATTCAAAAGTCAATAAACCACCTTTAACAAAACCGTTTGAACTACCGATGTGTATTATTATTAATCTGCGCCCCTTTCCTGATGGTGGATTTAAACCAGTAGATAAATTATTTAAAAAAGCCTGTCTTCGACTTGTAACAGTTTCATCTTGCCAAAATTTATTTGGTTTATGTTCCTCGTTGATCCATGTTTCATCTAAATAAAATATATTTCTTCTTTGGTTTCTCATTTCTTTTATAGTCCTTAGATAATTTCTTCTCCATACTACAATATCGCTTCTTTCTATTAAAATAGACTTTCTGGAATGCTTTTTCCATAGAAAACCTATTTCTTTTAAAAGTTTCCATAGTGTGCTTCGACTTATTTCAGGGTAATCCTTATCATCTCGAACCGTGGCAAGAACTTTGTCTACTGTCGGAAATTCTTTTCTAAAGAAGAACGCATGCACTTTCCTTCGAAGTCTTTCTTTCAAAAGATTTTCTAATTGAAATTTTGGTTTTCCTTTACGTGCTGTTTGAAACTCGCCACATTTCTCTTCTTTAACAACTCTGTAAATCGTAGATTTCCCAACACCAAGCGTACTAATAACTAATTCCACTGTGTCATCAACACTTTTACATAAATGTTTGTCTGTAAATGATTTAAAACAATTAAATATTAATGTTTTTTCATTAACTGTTAAAGGACCGATTTTTTGTCGTTTACGCGGCCCTTCCAAATTGTCCATGATCACACTAGAATTCACACTGCACCTTGCAAGTTGCAACTAAACGACATTTAGTAAACTGTCAAGAATACACAACTTGGACCTCCTTACTAAATGGAAAACCTATAATCGCATTTTCGGTGAAATTTGTTGGGAAGGTATTTATCTACTTATAATTCGATTACTGTAAGAAACTCTTGGAATTAAAATAAAACAAAATTGGCAAATAGGTACTTATTGAAAATAATCTTAAGATACGGCTTTGTAATCTTTAATACACAGGGCTTTTGGCCTGTCCAAACCTTTTTCTATTGTTCTGTACAGCTTATGTTTATAAAGGACCAATAAAAGACCCAAAACTTGTAATGGCTCAGGTACATTTATTACAATTTTAGGAAATATTTAGATTATTTTGCATTAGAAATGCTGTTTTATTACTCTTTCATACATAAAAATAGACTATAGTGAGATGACATATTCTATAGATGAGCTTGAAACGTTAGAGTAAGCGTCTACGCCATGAACAGATTTCGAAAAGCTTATTGCTGTGTTGTATGGCTACTGATATTAAAGAACACTAGGCCTAATTTTGTTAATACTGAATAGAGTCGAAAGGGATGTGAAATTTCATATATGTAATAAATAACAACAAAACAAACGCAGTAGTATCATCAAAAAGGTATTAACGTCTTAGTTATTAGTAGACCGATTAGCAAATTACTTGGAAAGTACCAAAACAGAATGTTTATAATTTCGCCATTGTATAAATAACTACTAGTAGCATAACATTATCGAAATCATTGGAGCGACAGGTGGCACTAGTGAATTTGGATACCGTCGAAAATCCCTCGTCTTCAACCAGGCGACCTTGAGCGTCGAACTGAAATGTTTGCTCATATTTGCCGATATGCCGATAGGTTTTTAAGATTTCAAGATTTTAGATGATTATTATTATTTTTCGTCACATTGTGATTCATTTGTCTATTGTTTTTCCTGTGCGATTGTGATTATTGTTGGTTGTCATTGTCCGTTTACAGGTAGTATTGTGAATTAGTTGATGTTATTGTTATTACTGCATTATTTTACTGTAAGTGAAATAAATCTAAAGATAGTTGAATTAAGTAAAATTTATTATTTACGTTCAAGAAAGAACTTTACTAAAATAACAAACCCTCGTTTTATTCACTTCGATAGATCTAAATATTTGAAATAATCCAGTTGGAGAAAGTTGTATTAAAATCATATTATTGAAAGAAATAGTGGACTCCACTCATTAAAAAGATTAAAGAAACGCTGCATTAGAGTAGCAAATTTATTGTTATTTAAAAACAACCAAATTTATCATTTAGTACTGAGTAGTGGAGCAAAATTATTGTGACTAAAAGCTTTTGTTTTTTTTTCTCGAGATAATAGCTTATTTTATTAAAATGACACATATCACACTATATAGTCCTATGGAAAGTGCCCTATATCACACGCGTATGAATAAGAATTTACTTTCCACCCGTGTACGAATATGCTACTTTCCGCAGCAGCTGTCACAAAATGTTAAAAACATCATTTTTATTTTGATCTATGTAATGTCCATATTAATACTAAAATCGATATGATTGTTAAATTATTGAAATTGTTGTAAATTAGATATTTATCTTTAACAATTATTATTAAAATAATTTTAAAATAACTAAGATGTTTGCTTTTTATTTTGGTTAAACACATAACCGATTAGATCATTCAATTGACGCAAGGCCTATTAGCTCAGATGGTTAAAGTGTCAAACTTTGCCATTTGAGACCTGGCGAGCGACCGCGTTTAAATCCTGGCGGGGGCAGAATTTTTTCTGTTTTTTTTATTTTTTTTGGGTTTTTTAGTTTTTTTTTGTTTAGAAAATATGAAAAATGAATACATTGTTGATTTTTTTTTTAAATACATTTTAATTATTATAATAATAACCTGGTTTTACATTTTTTGATGAAATTATTTTTGGTCGTAGGAAAAATATTGTACATCACTTGGGTGAAAAGTGATTTTCCACACTCGTGTGATAGTCGCACTCGGCTTGTGTCTCGTGCGACAATATTTCCCACTCGTGTGAAAAATGTCACTTTCCACACTCGTAATGTAATATACTATTTAATATGCACTTTTTTAATTAGATTACATACATTTTGCGACACACTATATTTAAGTCAAAAATTTTGTCATTTACTTTCAACACATAATTAATAAAAATGTATTAAAAAAAAATTAAATACTTGTTATTTTCGATAGTTTTCCTTTAAATATAGGGAACTTATCAAATATTTTCACTCTCCATTTTAGTTTCAACCAAAAATATTTTCTTTTTAATTTTTTTAATATTAAAAAAATAATGAACTTTATATGTAATTTGATTATCCTGAAAAGTTTATTCAAATTAATTTGATTTGCCCAAAACTTCAAGACAGTTCTTAATAATTAAAATTTGAGCAAGACGATTTACAGGATATTTAGATAAAATAACTTTTATAAATTAAAATAAACTTAAAAGAAAGAAAAAATTTCAATTATTAGTCTGCTCGTGGGTTTGAATCCCAGATCCCTTCCATAACACTTGAGTACGCTAACTTTGCGTTAATAAGACAATATTTTTTAATACTGATAATCAGAGGTTTTAGTTTTATTAAAATTTAGGATTTATTTGTAAATATAGACAAATATCTTGTGAAATTCTATTATTTACCGATTCTTTACAAGAATCACTAATTTGTAATTATATTTAATCTCAATTCTCAATAACTAAAAAAATACATAAACGACTGGATTCGAGAACAACATATCAACTATTGGGGAAGCACCCCAAAACAGGCACATGGAAAAGCCTTCATAGCCAGATCATGTCCCAAAAGAACTGGAGAACTACTCTTTATGAATAGGAACCAGTTGAAAGTGATAACAAGGTTCATGACTGGGCACGCCCCAGTAAAGGGACACTTGAACAAAACTGGCATGTACAATGGGGAACTTATGTGCCGACTGTGTCACAAGAAACCAGAAACGGCCAAACACTACTGTGCGAAAGACAGGTTCTTTTTGGACAACCCCAGATTGATCCAACAACGTATAGAACTCACTCACCCAAGGATCTGTACAAACTTGTACAAGGTACAAAGGTGACAGAGTGGGTGCTATGACCTAATATGGGGTAAAACACAATAAGCCAACAGGCTTCAGTGTTATTCGGAGACATAGTCAGACGAGCACAGGAGAAAAAAAATAAAAAATATATACTGAGAACAGGGCTGCCAGATTCAGTACGTTTGTACTGAATTCAGTTCTTATTCAACTTTTTCAGTACGTCAGTGTTAAGTTGTTAGTTTTAGTACGTTTTAGTAAAAATAGTCAATTCAGTACCATTTTCAGTACTATTTGGACATTTTTCGAATAAAGTGACGTATTTTATCAACAAAATAATCCATTCAGTACCATTTTCAGTACTATTTTGACATTTTTTGAATAAAGTAACGTATTTTACTAACGATGGGTGACAGTTGACAGTTAAGTCATGTGATGAGTCAAATAATTTATTTGAAATTCAAATTTATTGCACGTTTGTTGTAATTCTGAAAGTAATATGGATTAAGACGTTTTTTTCTGTTATACATAAACATAATATAATTTAATAAAAGTGTTAATCTACAAGAAAGTCATTTTTAGTTCACTTGTTCCATTTGTTCCTATTGGGTAAATTTTTTGTAAATGTTTAAAATTTTTCTATTAAAGTTATTTAATATTTAATGAATAATTTAAATCTCCAGCCATTTTTAAGGTGTTGTTCGATTTAGGTATTGGTACATTGTCATAAAATATAGCTTTTTTTAAAGTTGGTTATTCAGTACGTTTTTTTTGAAATTCAGTACGTTTTAAAATGTTTTTCAGTACGATTTGTCATTTTCATTCTGGCAGCCCTGACTGACAATTAGTTTGACAGCTGATGTATCTGACCAGCAAATAAAATTGTTACGATGAATTATTGTACCAGTAGGTAATAAGATATAAAAATAAAGTCTATTTATAAATGTCCGTAACGTAAGAGTTGGGCATGCGTGTTGATTTCAGAGATTATTAAATTACTGACAACCTTATGAAATAAACTATGTACCTAACCTCTAAATAAAACTTATAAATTATGATTTTGCTATATAGAAAGAATATATTAACTACTTTAAAAGCAATAATATAAAAATATAATAAAACAGAATAGTTTACCGAAGATGTTGATTGTTTTTGAGCAATAATGAGAATTTAATCTTTCCTAACAAACTAGTTTTGTGTCTTATTTTAGTTCTAGATTTGATGTTTATAGGTATATGCAGCAACACTCATATCTCATAAATAGTTTATCCCCAATAACATAAACACAAATCATTCATGATAATGTATGTCCATCAAAAAGGAGAATGATAGTTTACAAATGGTATTTGTCTATTCATTTATAAAAAAAATAAAAAGAGAATAATTGACAGTTATCACATGCTAAACTCAGACTTATCTCATTGGCTAACCGTAAGGTCTTAAGTTAAGTTGTTAAGTTAAAAGTTGGCGAACTTTCTACGGTACGTTAAGTTCTTAAGTTACTTTACGAACATTATAAATAAGTATACGTAAATTCAATATTTCAACTTTTTACGTTAAGTTCTTAAGTTACGTTACGGCGGTTATAAATTAAGCTTTAAGTAGCTGCTCAGAAGAATAATTAGCTACATAATAGCTAGAATAGCTAAAATAAAAACAAATAGTTTCGTCAGTTGGTGTTTTAATATCAAGGTTTACTAAGTGAATGCTCTACTCGTTAGCAATTTTGCTGATTTCGTGTAAGGACCTCAACTGTAAAAACAATTATTCTCAACTGTCAGTTTCGTGCTAGATTTGGGTTAATCAGAAATTCCTTGGGAATGTGATATAAAATATTATTGTTTAGTCGTATTTCCTTTAAATTGTTATTCCTCGTTAAAAGTACGCACCCCGTAACGAAAAAACCACCGGTGATTTATATTCCCTATAATACGTTTTATTGTACGGCTTGTAATATGTCTAAAATTAGTTTTTTTTGCTCATTTGTCGGAAACATGTAAAATGGCGATTTTACTAATGGCATGTCGTATAACTTCTTGAAAGAGTGCGTGGTTAAAGTTATTTAATCACATTTTTTTCAACGGCAATTTTATAGCAAAATAAAAAGTTATTTTTAGGAATATTGGAAAAGGTATCATAAACATTTTGAATATCCGCTAAAACCCTACAAAAAACGATAAAAAATATTAGGGCAAAAGTCGAAAAACCCATTTCATTTGGCATTTAGCACATTGGAAAAATCTCGGCTACATTAAACAAATTATGATTTAGCTTAATGTAAAATTCGTGTAAGTTTTGACTAACAAAATATAAAGTAGATGAGAAGGTATTTATACAATTTCAAAATGCGTTTTAACTCGTCACTTCTATAATATACAATTCTAATAAGAAGTTTGTATCAAATTTATATATTATTTTAAAGGCTTGAAACAATTCATTTTTGAAATGTATAATAAAAAGCCTATACAAGGATTCGAGTTTGTAAATAAACAATTAAAAATTAAATGTAAAATAATTGGATATGGTTGCTATGCCAGCCGATTTAATGTGACTTTAAGAAGAGTTTCAAAAGATATAAAACAAATTAAAGTTAAATCTCTAAGGTTGTTTTGTAGCGGTAAAATAGCTAACCTCTATTATCAAAACACTTGGAATTTATCTTTATAGTGAATAAGTACCAGACAAGGAGAGTAGATGTCAAAATAAATGGTTTTCTCCTGTTTATATTTCATTCCGTTTATTTATAGGGTATTAAGTAGATGGGAGCCATGTGTCTTTTCTCAAAACTCGGTATTTGCTTCCTCAGATTGCACATGTTAGGGAAACGGATAATGATTTCTGGTCTGGAAGTAGTTGAAAACGGCAGTTGACAAAACTGAACATATAGATAACGTTTAGAAATATGGTCTTAATCTTTCGCCGATCTTGCCGTTTCTTTCCCCCTTGTTTTTAAAATTCTTGAATGGTTTCTTATCTCTAGCCTTTTGCTTTCGCGTATTTATTTTAAAACTAATTAAAATGTAGTTTTTTTTACTTCTAGGAATTTGCTGTGAATAAGAGATTACGCTTTCATAACAAAACGATTTAATAAATTAATTTTAAAATAATTTACTATTCGTAAATAATAATAAAAAAAGCATTATTGCCCAACAGTACACATATATACCATTTACAGGTTAAGTTACAAAAGAAAAATATATAACTAAATAAAAATACACATTTAATATTTTCAAGAAAGAACAGAACATAAATTTAAAAAAAAAAATTTTAAAAAATCATATAAATATGTACGTATATAGAAAAAAAATGGAGAAAAATAAATTTATCATTGACATTTAAACTATGAAGGGGAAACAAGCCAAAAAAAGAAGAAAATAATACATAATATTATTTTATGCTATAAAACAGTTTCGCAGTTTTATCTAAAATGAAAGATAAGGAGTCATCGAGAGATATTGCAAAATTCTGTAACGTCAGTCACTATAGTGACAACGCTAAAATAAAACTAATTGCAAACCTGATAATTTTATTTGAATAACGATAATTTGGACCCGCTGTGAAACAGAACGATGGAGTTTCTGTTATTTTAAAATGTTTAAACTGTTTGTAATCGTCCCCTATGTTTTATTAAATTTTGACTGCAACAGAAGAAGGAAAATTTTTCCGAAACATATGTAGTGCTTGTGCTTAAATTATAGAAAATAAAAACAATATGAACGAATAAACCAAGAAAATTTTATTTATATGGTATTTCTATATTATTATCGCTGTCCTAAGTTAGGAACCCTAACTTCATTTTAAAAACATTAAATCATAGTTAACCTTTCTTGTTGTATAGCACATAATATGGAAGAGGCATTAGAAATGACCATTTTTAGGAGATTTAGATTATGATGATTAATATTAGAAAACTTCGAACTGATACGAATCTTGGCGTGCGCACCCGAAAGCTAATAGTCGCCACTATTTGCTGCCGTTAAAAATCCACTATTAATCAAATTAGTTCTAGAACATAAACGATCTGCGCATGAATCAGATGTCAAAATAGGAGCGGCGCTAATAGTGGCTGACCTTAAGGGAACTTGCAATATCTCTTTAATGTTGATGTCACATGATTTGTATACATTGTTAAAGTTCTGCGCAATATATGACGTGGATGAATTAATTCCTAAGTTTGAATGGCTTGAACTATTCTTAAAAACGGTGATGTGCGTAAAAATACCAAAGGAAAAAATTATCTATTTTATCGAATGCCTTTGAGGACATTTGAGAAGTCTGTATAAATCACGTCTACTTGTTTATCTAAATATTCTAAATCCTCTGATAAATACTGTGTGATTGTTGTGAAATTAGTAACTGTTAATCTTTATTTGAGGAATCCAATGTTGTAGATTAGATTAGAAACAAGTTGGACATTGTCCTTTTCCACCGAAACCTTTTTCTTAGAGTATGTCATCTTTTTTGTTAGACTTATCTTTGACACTGGCCCGCGCATGCGCATGACATGGTTTTTTTCTTCATTTAATGTTAGAAGCCTCAATCTAGCCAGGCCTTCACACTGGCACAGGACGTGGATTGATGTTTGCTCTTCTTCTTCACAAAATCTGCACAATGTTGTTTCCTCTGCTGGATTAATAACACTCATGTGCCTTCTTAGGCAACAGTGTTCGGTAAGAAGATTTACTGTTATCCTAACGATTTGACGTTTTTGACCCAGTAGGTATTTCGTGAACTTGGCCGATGGTTTCTTGATGAACTGTTTGGCCTGTCTCAGTCTTGGATAGTTGTTTAACCATTCCTGAGACTCTTTTTTCATCCATTGTCTGATGGATGCTTTGCACAATGCCTTAGAAACTCCACAGAAAGGTTCGAGGCCTGTCATGACGTTATCTGAGCCTTCTCGGGCTAATTCGTCGTTCTTTTCGTTGCCGATTTCCCTCGTCTTGGCACCCAGGCTAGGATCACCTTGTTTTGACTACTTAGCTCTGTCAGGTCATCTAGGCAGTCTTGATTGGATTTCTAGTGAGATAATTGCCTTTAAAGTAGATGGCAATAGTATTGCCTGAATCTTGCCAATTTATTATTTATCTTGCACAGTGTTGTTCAGCACAGTTAGTTCAGCCTGGAACAGTTTTGCATATTCTTCTGGACTTGGGTTCATAATTTCAGCACCGGCTCATTCTTTGGTTTTTGAACCGTCTGTATACCGTTCATTACAGATATTTTCCAAGAATAATGTTTTACTGATATCAACCACTATAACCTACGACGTAAATTATTATTAGTTACAGGATGAGTAAAAAAATACTGAAAACTGATTATTTTTCAAATAATTAATTTCAAATCATACTGAAATTTTACACCCACTCTGTAATTAATAATAATGGACGTCTTAGGTTATACTAAACATATTTGATATCAGTAAAGCATTATTCTTGGAAAATATCCGTAATCAAAGTATTTTGTTAAGACGCACGGCCTTTTTAACTCCTTACTGCATACTGTGCCAAATATGACACTTGCAATTTTATTTAATTTCTGAGTATTGACGTTACTTGGAACCTTACTCAAATTGTCCTCAATATGGCATACTCGCTTATTGCAACGTACACGATTTAGTTTAGTTATGTCTGATCGAAAACGTGCGTTGGCTTGAAATATTGAAAGTTCTGCTAAAGTTTTGTGTACCGTTTGTTGAAATTTGATGAAACTAAAATAAGTGAATAAGAATTTATTTTACAAGTTCTTACATATAAATAGATACAACATAAAGTTTACTACAAAAAAATATTTGTTGCAGATCGAAATAGGTGTTAAAAAATATATAGGGTTCATACAAAAGTTTTTATATTATCAAGATCAAGAGAGTTATAATTCTTGTTATTGACCAAAGCGATTACGAAAATTTATCTAATGGCAATGAAAATTACGTAAGAATCAGATTAGAAGTTTGTGCGCTGAATCTGACAGTGACATTGACTTTTCGTAGACAGTAGATGTTATTGACGATACTGATGACGACGTTTATTTCGTCTTCAGTCTGCTAGGGGTCAATATAACAAAACTGCAGATCAGAACCAGGAAGAATACAAATCTTATCGATATTCAAAAAATATCTAAACAAATCTAAAGGCAAGAACAAAATGTTAAAAGCTCAGACTCTCTACCCACTTGTATAAAGGATCTTCATGGAATCATCCAATTCTTCAACTTTTTATAAACGGATAAAATGATTACTTATGTAACGGAACAAATGAAGGTTAATGTTTTGCAAAAGAAAAAGGGGTCCAAGCAATGATTTGCAAACTCAATAACAATTGAAAAAGAAAAATATACCCATTTCCACAAGATTTGCCAGAAACTCAAGATTCAAAGAGAATTGTACTTTGGGTAGTACTCATAGTGGGCGCTTTTCCGTCAATGTTAGGGCGTGGATATGCGTTAACAGTCCTGGAATGAGCAGACAAATCAGTAAGATAAGTTTTTCCTGACAATTTTACCTTTCAACAAGTAAGAAATCAGTGTTTTTGTAAATATTTAGAATAATTGATTTTTATTACAGCATAATTTTTTAGAATGAATTTCAATAAAAAATCCCATGACAACCAAAGAGCATTCACATTTGGGTTGCGCTAAATAATAGTTGTTTTTGTAATGGGACCGATATAGGAAGAATATATAACTATTTATTTGGGATCAAATGGTAACTCCCATCTAACTTATAACTACAAGTAAATTATTTTATTTTAAAACAGTATGCTGATACTTATTAAAATCTGTTCTAAATCACCCAAGTAGTATCTTGAAGTTTAGAAATATTTTCTATTTAAAAATATTACTCACCAAGTGCTTTTGCCGTTGCCTCCGATATAACAACGAACGAAAACAGAAGTAAGAGCAAGCCGGGCCGAAATTTCCCATGCCAGGCCATGGCACGCTGGTCACCCTGAAAACAAAAAAAAATAACTGTTAATAAAAAAATGCAAACATAACAATTATATTCGTTCACTACTACTTTGAGTGAATATGCTATAATTTCTCTCATTAGTCTCATTGTGAATAGCAAAACCATGATGATTTAAATAAATAACAAACAAGATGAGACCAAGGAGGCAGTCCTGAGGTACCTCCTTTATTAGTTATTGCTGATGATGATTCTGTTTTAGTATTGTATGTTTCAAAATTTTTAATATTGATCCAAATTTAAAAACGTTTAAAAACGTTCCTTCTCATCAAATTTTAAACAACTTTTCAGGATCAAATAAAGCTCTATAAGGGCATAAAACCTATTGATCCTGAAAAACATTGAAAAAAAATGGAGAATTAAGAGAAGTGGAAATATTAAAAAAGTTCTAACTTAAAAAAGAAATTTATATCAACTTGAAATTTTTAGCAAAATTCGAGCTCTATAAGGAGACGATAAGCATATTGATTTTGAAAAAATCTGAATAAAAATGGGCGTTAGCGAGGGTTGTAATTAAAAAAAAAATAAAACAAGTGAAATTTTTAGTAAAAATCGAGATCTATAAGATGATGAAGGCTATTAATTCTGAAAAAAAAAACTTAATAAAAGTGGGTCAACATATATAAAAAAATTCCTAACTCAGAAACAAAAAACGATATTAACTTAAAATGATGATAGAATGCAGCCTATTGACTATTTTTATCTTTATCTTTGTCGATTATAAACAGGTAGGGTTAGGTTTGGCCCAGAACACTGTGGTCTCTTGGGTCTATTGTATTCCCTTGCTTTCCCCGTATTCAGGTACTATCTTTGGAATAGTTATTTTGTTTTAATAAGTTCTCTACCATGTGTTCCTCCTGAAGCGTTCTTCCCGCTTCTAGGCCGAAAAGGATGAAACGTCGTCTTCGAATATCAGATGGTATGAGGTTTTTTCCTCTTCCATACACGTCTACACGTAATGGGATCATTGCGTAATCCCATAACATGAAGGTGTTTCAGCAAGCAGTGCCCCGTTAGTAATCCCACAATGGAGGATATCTGAGGCCTTGCGAGTTGTAGTGTCTCAGTAGACATGCGTGGGTTTGGTGCACTTAGCATGAGCTTACTGATTCTGTGTCCTCTTATGTGTTGTCAGTGAATTTGGTGTTTTGTGGTTATCCACCTGTTCAAAGAAAGCTGACGGGGATTCTCATAGAAATCACAAGAAACAATACCACTGTAAGGAACATGCTCATCTATACAGATAGCAGACAAGCACTACTCACCCTGAACAGACCACGAATTTACTCAGGGTTAGTACTAGAATGTCACGAAGCTTTGGCCGAATTATCCATCAACAATGTGGTCACCTTAAGATGGATCAAAGGACACGCCACATCGAAAGGTAACCATCTTGCTGATTCACTGGCCAAGAAAGCAGCTAGCCAAATACTTTTTGGACCTGGCCCTTCTATTGGCCTAATAAAATCGGTAGTGACAGACCTAATTAAAGACCTAATCTGCGCTTGGTCATTCTGACTGGTCATTGCCAAGTACGGAAGCATCTCCATATCAAAGGGGTTGTCAGAAGATTAGACCATCGAGAATATCCTCTACGGTTGCCCGAAACTCTCATTTATTAGAAGATTTGTGCTTGGCGAGTATCAGCTAACACCGGCCAATATAAGAGAAGCACTTCTTGGCGACGTTGTCAACTACATTAAATCTGTAGGCTGGCTCGAGCTAGGAGGTGCTTATCATCTTAGGAGGATGCACAATGGGCCTAATGAGGCCTAAGTGCCGTGGGGTAATCCACCCTCCACACGTTACAGATACAGATCCACCTGTTCACTGTGTGTCGAGCAGAGGTTCTGCCTATCCCAAATACAGGTTCGAGTCCTGTGAATGGTAGTTACGATTCTTATTTGGAGAGTTCATCAGCCTTTTTATTAATAATAATATAATAATACTCTCCCTAATTCACCCCCTTATGAGTGAATTTCAATTCCTGAAGTCGACTAAACGACTTGTGTAGGGGAAGGGTCGGTTATTATTATTATTTGCCGTGGCGCTCCGGGGCGACTTAAGGATGATTGATGGTGCCATTTGACTTACAGGTGAGGAAAACCCGGAAAACCTCACCCATCATCATCGAGACGATAATGTATGGCGATTTTATAATCTGCATGTCATATCAACAGAAATTGAATTTTCCATTAATACGGCACACATCAAATCCTAAACCAAACCATGCAATTTAATTAAAAATCCACATAGTTTTATCTTATTGTGGGTTGCCAGGTCATTTAGTATTCCAAGGCAGTTTCAGACATTAATCTGATTGAAAATGGGGATTAAGGGGGTCTGTTAAACTGTGAAGAGTAAAATATAGAATGCCAAGTATTATATATCTTCATTATAGTTTATTAATACTTTCTGTCTTCTATTGTTCAAGTCATAAAGAAATTATCATTTCTTTGGTTTAGGTAATTTACCGCTTAGCCTAGGCCATCAGTGATCAGCAAATTTCAAAATTGGGGAGTAAGTAAAAAAATCAAAAGTTATTTATTATTTTTTAATTTAAAAAACAAAGTTAACGAGTAAGCTAGAACCAAAATATAGTGTGTAGTTGTCTATAATCTAAAAGCTGTGACACCTCACCCCGTATAGCTACGGATAAATTCAGTAGATTTGATTATTTAATTACAGAAAACGAAAATGTGTGCAAAAAAAGTTCGTAGACAAGTTGCTTTTTGGTGTTAAAATTCAAATTCGTAGAACACCCCTCATGTTTACCAAATCTACTGTCTGAAGTCTCGATCGTTTAAAATGGGGCGGAGGAGAAATTGCCAGATTTGGTTGAAAAACATTCAAGATGACTAATAAAACAACGGAAATTTCAAAGGGATCACAGATTAAAAACAGAATTGGCATTATAGATATGTTTGCCTACAATTATTAAACAATATATTTTTTAATTTTTTATACGTTAATTTATTATATGACACTATATTGAAATCGATATTTATAAGTAAGAGGTAGACGAGCAATCAACTAAAAAATATTATTCTAATAGTCTCGAATAACATTTTAAAACGTGTTTTTTTTTTCCAAATTTAATAAACAAAAAACATAACTTCCATATTTTTTTTTAATAAAAAATTGCCAATTATTATTAGTTTTACGGGAAAGGGAGTAAATAACGAGTGCTAGGTGGGTAAAATAACATCAATAGTTATATTACAAATTACTTTTATGGCAACAAAAATTATTAGAAATTAATTGCTGTACTATTTGACAATAAATAATAAGATAGTAAACTTTGTGTGCGACTTGGCAACAGTGTAAGAGTGGCATCTTTGATTTGATTTGACATTTTCTGAAATAATTTTATTTAAAAAAATAATTATGACATTAATTTGCACAAGATATGAAACTATTTTTTTTTACAATAGTGATACATATCTTTTTATAAGCGAAAAGAGGTGAAACTAGATAATGACCTAAACACCAATTCGTATTTTATAGATAACAAATATACGCAGAAAGTAAAAAAAAGTATGTACGCTTTATAAATCCGGATTAGTGTGTAATGCAAGACAACAAATCTTTCAGCCCTTGTGAGATGACATTTTTTTCAGTGTATACAATTTTTTTAGAGTCGAAACTTTTAAGCATGGCCAATTATCATTTTTTTGCTCTTTTTAATGAGATGCAAGGAAAATGGTCCGTGAAAGTTGAATTAGTGATGGCGTTAATCA
Source organism: Psylliodes chrysocephalus (assembly GCA_927349885.1). Classification (NCBI taxonomy): domain Eukaryota; kingdom Metazoa; phylum Arthropoda; class Insecta; order Coleoptera; family Chrysomelidae; genus Psylliodes; species Psylliodes chrysocephalus. Next base: position 4,063,365 of record OV651826.1, read on the forward strand.
AGATTCACGTTTTATTTTCACAAAATAAATTAAAGGAATTAGTTATGCAGGCAATTTTAGCATGTGTTCCGGAACGGTTCGATTCTACAATTATTGTTACTGTTTTCTGTAACTTTTAAACAAAAAAAAATTGGTCAACTGCAAGTCCAAAATAGTATGCCGCATCGTAGTTGTTGTCAAAAAGGTTTAAAGAAAGAGTAACGCAAACGAATGTATTATACAGGGTGTTTCAAAAAGGTATGTCATAAATTCATCCCCAGATAGATTACCAAAAAATAAGTGGATTTGGCTATATTTACCTATATCAAAAACTGGCTCCCAACAAAGTTACAGGGTGTTAAACTAAAACTTAAAAAACCTTTTTTTTTGTAAAAAGTTTGTTGTGGCGATTTTTTCTTCGAAATTTTTGCCAGTGCTGTAGATTTGAAGGCCCAATATTCTAAGGAGAAAATAAATTTAAAGCGACCCCTTTAAAAAAAGTTGGGGGGTTGGTTGGATACCTAAAATCAAATAGAACTATGAATCTTTAAATTTTTTTTATAGCGAAATGAACTTTGTATCTTTCTTAGTTAACGAGCTATTTACAATTTTTTAACTGAATTTGTAGAGCAATTCGTCCGTCCTGGACTTAACATAACATAATAAAACAACGGAAATTTCAAAGGTATCACAGATTAGGCATTATAGATATGTTTGCCTACAATTATTAAACAATATATTTTTTAATTTATTATACGTTAATTTACGAGTTAATTTATTATATGACACTATATTGAAATTGATATTTATAAGTAAGAGGTAGACGAGCAATCAACTAAAAAATAACATTTTAAAACGTGTTTTTTTCCAAATTTAATAAACAAAACACATAACTTCCATATTTTTTTTTAAATAAAAAGTTGCCAATTATTATTAGTTTTACGGGAAAGGGAGTAAATAACGAGTAACTAAGAGTAGGTCAGGAGTAATTGTACAAAATGTGCATATAAAAATCAGTGGTTTGCCTAGGGCTGTGCTTGAGCCGCCCCAGCAAAAACTACCTCTTTTATTTATATTTTTGTAAAAAAGGTATTTATAATATTGGATTGGCGCCAAAAAAATGGTGTGGCTCATGGGTTCACCATGCCACTGATAAAAATACACGTTAGTTGGGAAATATATTTATTAAATTTAATAGTAAATAAAAAAATTATTTTCCTAATTAAACAATTAACAAAAAATTAACAATTAAAAATAAACATTTGGTAATAATTATTATACATATTTTATAAACTATTTAATTTAGTAAATATTCAACATATCTTCCTCTTTCTTGAATACAAAAATATAAATAAAAGAGGTAGTTTTTGCAGGGGCGGTTCAAGCAAAGCCCAAGGCACACCACTGATTTTTATATGCGTGTTTTGTACAATAACTCCTGATCTACTCTTAGTTTTCTTGATAAGTTAAGTCCAGGACGGACGAATTGCTCTAGAAATTCAGTTAAAAAATTATAAATAATTCGTTAAATAAGATACAAAGTTCATTTCGCTATAAAAAAAATTGAAAAATTCACAGTTCTTTTTGATTTTAAGATCAATAAAGCAAGTTTCTTTATTAAAGGGAAGTAAAAGGCTCAAAGTCTGTCGACCACATAAATTTATTAGGTTGGGTTGCAAGCGCTTTCGACCTAAAAGGTCATGATCAGGCAAAAAAATTTTTTTTTTGTAAGTGAGTAGGTAGGTAGGTACAATCTGTAATAATAATTTAGGATAACAAAACGTTTTTTATAGAAATGCTAGGTGTCTTACCACTATGTGTCCACAGAAAAAATTAAATATGTTGAATTAAAATTTTAAATTGTAAAAATTGTAAAAATTATATAAATTGGCACGTACTGCCTCCCTCATTCGAGGTTGGATATTGTTCAATCTTGAACCTCGCCTGCTTCCATCTAATGAAGGTGGTTATAAAAGATAATATCAAATTTAAAGTTCCACATGTGTGCTTAAGGCACCATGTGAAAAATGTAACTTTTAGAAAAATACCGTTACTCCCCCTATCCCCAGTACAAATGGGGTAGACGGAGTTTGGTTTGTGTACACCCTTAAGCCTAGGCTCATTAATTAATTATACCCCTTAAGCCTAGGCTTAAGGGTGTACACAAACCAAACTCCGTCTACCCCATTTGTACTGGGGATAGGGGGAGTAACGGTATTTTTCTAAAAGTTACATTTTTCACATGGTGCCTTAAGCACACATGTGGAACTTTAAATTTGATATTATCTTTTATAATCATCTTCATTAGATGGAGGCAGGCGAGGTTCAAGATTGAACAATATCCAACCTCGAAGGGGAGGGAGGCAGTACGTGCTAATTTATATAATTTTTACAACAATTTTTACAATTTAAAATTTTAATTCAACATATTTAATTTTTTCTGTGGACACATAGTGGTAAGACACCTAGCATTTCTATAAAAAACGTTTTGTTATCCTAAATTATTATTGCAGATTGTACCTACCTACCTACTCACTTACAAAAAATTTTTTGCCTGATGATGACCTTTTAGGTCGAAAGCGCTTGCAACCCAACCTAATAAATTTATGTGGTCGACAGACTTTGAGCCTTTTACTTCCCTTTAATCTACTTCGGACCACTTTGAGATATGGATAATATTTGGAATTTAAGTTTCTTTATGTTTCTGTATGTTAGTTTAACACCCTGTAACTTTGTTGGGAGCCAGTTTTTGATATAGGTAAATACAGCCAAAACCACTTTTGTGGTAATCTATCTGAGGATGAATTTATGACATGCCTTTTTGAAACACCCTGTATATTTTTGATATCCCATACAATAGCATATAATTTTTGTTTTTTTAGTTGACAAGAAAGATAAATAGTATATTCATATTTAGGAGTTCATTTTTCCCAAGAAGTAAAGAGCGCTGCTTTAAAGAAATAAGGGAATTTTAGAAAATTTCATATTTAACACCGGTGTGAACTTAGCAGCCAATTTCTAGCAGCCAAAATTCCGAATGTTACCGAATGGTCAGTAGCGTCGTTTAAATAGAGGTAATTAATTATTAGGTGAGAAATAGGACAAAAACAATTTAAATTTTTACTGAAATTTGATAATAAAATGTTCTTTTAATTGTCACAACAATATTAATTAAAATTAAAAGTACAATAGAATACTTTAAAAATATTATTATTTTATTCGACAAGGTAAGAAGTCACATCAAAAGGTATTTTACAATATGTATAATGGTAGTATTAACTCAAACAAAAAATTTGATAGATATAATAACAAATTCCCACAAGGGTAAACTACCCCGTAATAATAAAATATTTATTTTGTCAGAGAAACAAATAAGTTATCACTTTAAACTGTGTTTTAAAATATTTTTATTAGTTAAAATACGTTATAATAAAAATAGGAATTACTGTAGCCCCTCCCAACAGGAGTAAAATGCCCTTAGGATAATAAAAAAATTAGTTGACCAAAGAAGAAAATAAATTATCAATTTTAAATGTGCTCTAAAAAACTTCTATTAGTGCTATATACTTACAGTAAAAATACGAATTACTAGCGACCCTCCCAACAGGGGTAAAATGCCCTTAGGATAATAAAATAATTATTTTTTCAAAGAAGAAAATAAATTATCAATTTTAAAGGTGATCTTAAAAACTTCTATTACTGTAATATACTTACAGTAAAAATATGAATTACTAGCGACCCTCCCTACAAGGGTAAAATGCCCTTAGGATAATAAAATAATTAGTTTTCCAAAGAAGAAAATAAGTTATCAATTTTAAATGTAATTTAAAAAACTTTTATTAGTGTTATATACTTACAGTAAAAATATAAATTACTAGCGACCCTCCCAACAGGGGTAAAATGCCCTTAGGATAATAAAATGATTATTTTTTCAAAGAAGAAAATAAATTATCAATTTTAAATGTACTCTAAAAAACTTCTATTAGTTCTATATACTTACAGTAAAAATATGAATTACTAGCGACCCTCCCAACAGGGGTAAAATGCCCTTAGGATAATAAAATAATTATTTTTCCAAAGAAGAAAATATATTATCAATTTTAAAGGTGATCTTAAAAACTTCTATTACTGTAATATACTTACAGTAAAAATATGAATTACTAGCGACCCTCCCTACAGGGGTAAAATGCCCTTAGGATAATAAAATAATTATTTTTTCACAGAAGAAAATAAATTATCAATTTTAAATGTGCTCCAAAAAACTTCTATTGGTGCTATATACTTACAGTAAAAATATGAATAACTAGCAACCCTCCCAACAGGGGTAAAATGCCCTTAGGATAATAAAATATTTAGTTTTCCAAAGAAGAAAATAAATTATTAATTTAAAAGGTGATCTTAAAAACTTCTATTACTGTAATATACTTACAGTAAAAATATGAATTACTAGCGACCCTCCCTACAGGGGTAAAATGCCCTTAGGATAATAAAATAATTATTTTTCCAAAGAAGAAAATAAATTATCAATTTTAAATGTGATTTAAAAAACTTCTATTAGTGTTATATACTTACAGTAAAAATATGAATTACTAGCGACCCTCCCAACAGGGGTAAAATGCCCTTAGGATAATAAAATAATTATTTTTCCAAGGAAGAAAATAAATTATCAATTTTAAATGTTCTCTAAAAAACTTCTATTAGTTCTATATAATTACAGTAAAAATATGAATTACTAGCGACCCTCCGAACAGGGGTAAAATGCCCTTAAGATAATAAAATAATTAGTTTTCCAAAGAAGAAAATAAATTATCAATTTTAAATGTACTCTAAAAAACTTCTATTTTTACTGAGGGTATATAACACCAATAGAAGTTTTTAAGATTACATTTAAAATTGATAATTTATTTTCTTCTTTGGAAAACTAATTATTTTATTACCCTAAGGGCATTTTACCCCTGTTAGGAGGGTCGCTAGTATTGCACCTTTTTATTGAGGGTATATAACATGAATAGAAGTTTTTAAAATCACATTTAAAATTGATAATTTATTTTCTTCTTTGGAAAACTAATTATTTTATTATCCTAAGGGCATTTTACCCCTGTTGGGAGGGTCGCTAGTAATTCATATTTTTAGTTTAACTATATAACACTAATAGAAGTTTTTTAGATTACATTTAAAATTGATAACTTATTTACTTCTTTGGAAAACTACTTACTTTATTATCCTAAGGGTATTTTACCCTTGTTGGGAGGGTCGCTAGTAATTCATGTTTCAACTGTAAGTAGACAACCCTAATAGAAGTTTTTAAGATCACATTTGAAACTGATACTTTATTTCCTTCTTTGGTCAACTAATTTTTTTTATTATCCTAAGGGCATTTTACCCCTGTTGGGAGGGTCGCTAGTAATTCATATTTTTAGTTTAACTATATAACACTAATAGAAGTTTTTTAGATTACATTTAAAATTGATAATTTATTTTTTTCTTTGGAAAACTAATTATTTTATTATGCTAAGGGCATTTTACCCCTGTTGGGAGGGTCGCTAGTAATTCATATTTTTACTGTAAGTATATAACACTAATAGAAATTTTTTAAATCACATCTAAAATTGATAACTTATTTTCTTCTTTGGAAAACTACTTACTTTATTATCCTAAGGGTATTTTACCCTTGTTGGGAGGGTCGCTAGTAATTCATGTTTCAACTGTAAGTAGATAACCCTAATAGAAGTTTTTTTAGATCACATTTGAAACTGATACTTTATTTCCTTCTTTGGTCAACAAATTTTTTTTATTATCCTAAGGGCATTTTACCCCTGTTGGGAGGGTCGCTAGTAATTCATATTTTTAGTTTAACTATATAACACTAATAGAAGTTTTTTAGATTACATTTAAAATTGATAATTTATTTTTTTCTTTGGAAAACTAATTATTTTATTATGCTAAGGGCATTTTACCCCTGTTGGGAGGGTCGCTAGTAATTCATATTTTTACTGTAAGTATATAACACTAATAAAAGTTTTTTAAATCACATTTAAAATTGATAACTTATTTTCTTCTTTGGAAAACTAATTAATTTATTATGCTAAGGGCATTTTACCCCTGTTGGGAGGGTCGCTAGTAATTCAAATTTTAGTGTAACTATATAACACTAATAGAAGTTTTTTAGATTACATTTAAAATTGATAATTTATTTTTTTCTTTGGAAAACTAATTATTTTATTATCCTAAGTGCATTTTACCCCTGTTAGGAGGGTCGTTAGTAATTCATATTTTTATTGAGGGTATATAATACCAATAGAAGTTTTTAAGATTACATTTAAAATTGATAATTTATTTTCTTCTTTGGAAAACTAATTATTTTATTATCCTAAGGGCATTTTACCCTTGTTGGGAGGGTCGCTAGTAATTCATATTTTTACTGTAAGTATATAACACTAATAGAAATTTTTTAGATTACATTTAAAATTGATAATTTATTTTTTTCTTTGGAAAACTAATTATTTTATTATCCTAAGTGCATTTTACCCCTGTTGGGAGGGTCGTTAGTAATTCATATTTTTATTGAGGGTATATAATACCAATATAAGTTTTTAAGATTACATTTAAAATTGATAATTTATTTTCTTCTTTGGAAAACTAATTATTTTATTATCCTAAGGGCATTTTACCCTTGTTGGGAGGGTCGCTAGTAATTCATATTTTTACTGTAAGTATATAACACTAATAGAAGTTTTTTAGATTACATTTAAAATTGATAATTTATTTTTTTCTTTGGCAAACTAATTATTTTATTATCCTAAGGGCATTTTACCCCTGTAGCGAGGGTCGCTAGTAATTCATATTTTTACTGTAAGTATATAACACTAATAGAAGTTTTTTTAATCACATTTAAAATTGATAACTTATTTTCTTCTTTGGAAAACTAATTATTTTATTATCCTAAGGGCATTTTACCCTTGTTGGGAGGGTCGCTAGTAATTTATATTTTTTCTGTAAGTATATAGCACTAATAGAAGTTTTTTAGAGCACATTCAAAATTGATAATTTATTTTCTTCTTTGGAAAAATAATTATTTTATTATCCTAAGGGCATTTTACCCCTGTTAGGAGGGTCGCTAGTAATTCATATTTTTGCTGTAAGTATATAACACTAATAGAAGTTTTTTTAATCACATTTAAAATTGATAACTTATTTTCTTCTTTGGAAAACTAATTATTTTATTATCCTAAGGGCATTTTACCCCTGTTGGAAGGGTCGCTAGTAATTCATATTTTTACTGTAAGTATATAACCTTAATAGAAGTGTTTTAGATTTCATTTAAAATTGATAATTTATTTTCTTCTTTGGAAAACTAATTATTTTATTATCCTAAGGGTATTTTACCCCTGTAGGGAGGGTCGCTAGTAATTCATATTTTTACTGTAAGTATATAGCGCTAAAAGAAGTTTTTTGTAGCACATTTAAAATTGATAATTTATTTTTTTCTTTGGTAAACTACTTATTTTATTATCCTAAGGGTATTTTACCCTTGTTGGGAGGGTCGCTAGTAATTCATATTTCAACTGTAAGTATATAACCCTAATAGAAGTTTTTTTGATCACATTTGAGATTGATACTTTATTTCCTTCTTTGGTCAACTAATTTTTTTAAAGGGCATTTTACTCCTGTTGGGAGTGTACAGTAATTCCTATTTTTATTATAACGTATTTTAACAAATAAAAATATTTTAAAACACAGTTTAAAGTGATAACTTATTTGTTTCTCTGACAAAATAAATATTTTATTATTACGGGGTAGTTTACCCTTGTGGGAATTTGTTATTATATCTATCTTATTTTTTGTTTGAGTTAATACTACCATTATACATATTGTAAAATACTTTTTGATGTGACTTCTTACCTTGTCGAATAAAATAGTAATAATATTTTTAAAGTATTCTATTGTCCTTTTAATTTTAATATTGTTGTGACAATTAAAAGAACATCCTATTATCAAATTTCAGTAAAAATTTCAATTGTTTTTGTCCTATTTCTCACCTAATAATTAATTACTTCTATTTAAACGACGCTACTGATCATTCGGTAATATTCGGAATTTTGGCTGCTAGAAATTGGCTGCTAAGTTCACACCGGTATATTTAACTCAAAAAAAATCAACGTTAGGTTACAGAATCAGATGTGATAGATAAGTGAAAAAAAATATTTTTTTTCAGTATATTCATCAAAACCCGTCGGAAATACATATGACATTAGGAAATGAATCCATTTCATTCTAAACCACATGTTCCTAATTACTCTCCGTATTTAATTTATCTTCACGTCAAGGTTATGTCGTTCCACGAAAATTTCGTGTTTTATTAGTAACAGGATTTTTAGATATTTGGTATTTCACATCAGTCATGATTTTTTTTATTTTGCTCATCGTGTAGGAGTGCTAAATACCATTACAAGCCAATAATATTTTGTCTAATAGGACGTGAATACTTTTTCATAATTCTGATAAATTAAATATGTATTTTTTCCATATTATGAAACATTTTTATGTATAAAATCATTAAAAACAGTCTCCAGTCACACTTTGAATGGATGATAAATTAAGATATGAAGTTGATAAGTAGTATCCTCAAAAAATGGTGGCACAATAATCATCAAGGGTCCTAGTGAACAAATCATACTTTGATTGTTCAAAATATTTTTAACTAATATTTGTTAGAGGTAATTAAAATAAAATAATCAATGACTAAACCAATCTTAATTTTATATTTGACTATTTAATGATTTTCTTTGTATTAGAGCAGCCCTTGTGTGGGACTGTTTGGAAGCCCTAACAGAGCTGGATAGTGAAAACAGCCTAACCTTAGCCTGGGTACCAGGTCACAGATCATAAGGGCAATGAAGAGGTCTATTTACTAGCCCGATAAGAAGCCTCAAAGGCTCTTATTGGCCCAGAACATGCACACAGGGCCGACGAGAGGGGGCTGGCGGAACAAATTCCCGGGGCCCGGGCACAAGTGGAGGCGCGGCAGCGGCACAAGGAGGGCCCGGCAGCTTTAGGTGAGAACGTATTATTTTTTTAGTTTGTCACAAAAAGGAGGAAAGCTGGTCTATGTAAAATTCAAAATGAGGACTTTTTTTTAGAGAATTCACTAAAAAGGACCTTTTTTTTTAAATGTGATATCGAAAGGGCTTAATTTTTTTATATAAAATTGTCGCAGGGCCCCATCTGGAAAATTGCCCCGGGACCTCATCTGGCTCTCGACGGCCATGCATGCACGAAGCAATGGTTGCTTAAAAAATCTCAGGCATGGTGGAAAAATTCATCAGCACAGAGACAGGCCAAATAGTTCTTAAAAGGACCATCGCCTAAGCTCACTGGTAATAGTAGGTCTATTAACAGAGCATTGTAAGCTTAACAAACATGTGTATAATATCGGTATGACAGAAGAAACCTTGTGCTGATTCTGTCAGGAAGAGGAAGAAACTGCAAAACACATATTGTGCTACTGCGAAGGTCTATTTCTTACACTTCGAGAAAAAACCAAGGGCAACTAGCTACGCCGGAGAACTACTTCCTAGTCTATGGAATCCACTACAAAAGACCGAATTAGACAAGGTACTCTAAATCAATGGTTCTCAACCGCCGGTCCGCAGAGAGTATCCGCGAAAAATTCACGGGTAGTATAGCCAAATTCACGCGGTTTTGTTAAAGTCTTATTAAGGTATATATTTCCTGAAAAATTCCCGATTTATACCAAATCCAGACATATTCTCACTAATAAACGAAGTAAATTTAAGTCTTCAAGGTAAAAACAGTACCGTTTTTAACTTTACCATAAGATTAATGCTTTCAAGAAGAAATTCATGCTCTGGTACAAACGTATGGAAGAAAACACTTTTGAGATGTTTGCTTTTTTCTTTGATTACCTTAATGCTGAAGACATTTATCAGAGAAGCATTACCAGCGTCATTTTGGAGCACTTGGCGTTTGACCAGTACTGTATTCCAGAAGATGTGCGTACTGGTAATCTGTATATAATCAATCCATTTATTAATAATTACAATAACAATCTTACTATAATCGATGAACTATCTTCAGATATAGGACTTAAATCACAGTTAAATTCAGTAAATATATATCAGTTCTGGATAAAGACTCTAACAGAATATCCCAATCTTCATGCAAGGCGTTGAAGATTTTATTGCTTTCTTCCTCATCTTCCTGTATCTGCAACGTGTGGAGGGTGGGTCAACCCACGGCACTTAGGCCTCCTTAGGCCCTTTCTGCGTCCTCCCAAGTTAATAGGCACCTCCTACCTCATGAGTCAGCCTACAGATTTGATGTAGTTAACGTCGCCAAGAGGTGCTCTTATATCGGCTGGTGATAGCCAATTCTCGCCGAACACAAATATTTTAATAATTGAGAGCGTCGGGCAGTCGTAGAAGATATGCTCTTCTTGTCAGCGTTCCCTGCAAAGTGCGGATTCTGAGTATTCTGACAGCGCTTTCGAACTTGGCAATGACCAGTCAAAATGCCTGAGATAAGGCGCAGATTCTGTCTATTCATAATCAAGTATGTGTTTACTGTAGTGTTGTCAAAATAACTTAAAGACCCCTGACAACTCTGCAGCTTCTTATTTCATCCCAACGTTCCTTGAATTTCACAAGGGAATGTTCTTTAATTAGGTTTATCACTACCGATGTTGTCAAACCAATAAAAGGGCCAAGTCTAAAAAGTATTTGGTTGGCTGCCTTATTGGCTGGTTATTCAGCAAGACGGTTACGTTTCGATGTGACCACACTGTTGATGGGTACTTCGGCTAAAGCTTTGTGACATTCTAGTACTAACCCTGAGTAAATTTGTACACTATCCACGGTGAGTAGTGCTTGTCTGCTATCTGTATAGATGAGCATGTTCCTTCCAGTAATATTGTTTCTGGTAGCTTCTTTTGCTGCTTTAAGAATCCCCCCCGTGAGCTCAGTTTGATCTACGTTGGCACTATTGCTCAGCTCATCTAATGTTTAGGTTTAAGGATCTGGAGTATATTCCACATTCCGAGCCTTGTTTTATTTTAGAACCGTCGGTGTAGATATAAGTCGTACCTGCCACTTCCGGGTCTTCAATTTGTTCTGTTATAACTTTATATGGCTTATGGACTGTATCTTTGTTATATCGAGTCCGTGTTCGCTTGAAGCAGTCTCGCGCCCAAAGTCTCGTCTCACCACAACCTACATTAGGTTCTGTTTCAACAGAGTTGTGTCCTTATTTGTGTGAAACTATATTTTCGGTTATGACTGTTATTAAGACGAAACATTGAAATCGACTTGATCTTGCGCCTACTTTACGTGTTGTTGTAAGTAGTTTAACGCCTAGGATTTACATTTTAGTCAGCAACAGAGACCAGCAGACAGTAATCTCACTGATTTTATTTTCTTCCATTTTATAATTTTTTTTTGTCTATATTGTATTTTGTATAATTCATATTATAATGTTCTTGGAGTTTCATTTAAATTCTAGTAGTTTTATTCTCGAAGCAATTTTTCAAGTCCGCGAGAACGTACTAAAGAATTTTACCGGTCCTTGGAGTAAATTTGGTCAAGAAACACTGCTCTAAACAACGATTACAGGACATCCACAATAGATCTGAAAAGGTCAAGATGGGGGAGGCCACATGGCTCACAGTCCTAATTAAACCTAATCTAAGTAGAGCGGATCATCTTAGTAGGAAGAAAACATCGAAAATTTTAATGCTTAATATTGAAAATTAACCTATTTGCCACTTTCTCATTTGATGAATGTCAAAATAAGATCTAAATGAAAATTAAACAGAAAGATTCGAAAAAGTGAAAACATTTATATCTGTTTGAACATAATAAATAATAATTTCCGATTTTTATCGTTAAGTAATTTACAAATAGGATTTTGACAATATAGGATTAATATTTAGATACATAATAACAAGTAACAGTGGAAGTGTTGTCAAGGTCTAAAAGCATACTGGAGGACTAAAGATAAATACAGAAGACTCGGTAAAAAATGCTGCCAGGCAAATAATTCCAGAAAATCTAAATAAATATTGATATATTGGGCCCCTTCTCCCAATAGGGCATTCTTCATAAAGAAAATTCCAACAATATTTGATAAACAAGCTTTTGTGGTGGTAGATTTAATCCATTTATATAAAATATTCCTGTTTATTGAGTATTTTCCTCGCTTGATACAGATATATACCTACGTTTTTATTTTGATATATTTACAAATTTCTTGAAATATACGTTATTTTCAGATTTAAAAACGGCACTATAGTGGCATGTTTTTCCGGAAAATACCGATAAAATATGTTGTCAAAGCGATTTCATCATATAGGTATGTAATATAGTCGGATAATCTTTATTTTCCTCATTTTAAAAGCCATGATTTGAAAATGTAAAATAGTAAGCCGAGAGCAGTAATGATATGAAAAATGCGACAACAAAAGTCGAACTCACATCTTCCAGGATATTAGCCTTTCGTAAAAAAAAGAAGGAAATGGTTCAGATTTGATGTTTTATTTTTCAATTTGTTCAAGTAAATGTTCCCAAATATTTTGTTCGTATTCGAAAAATTGTAATTTGGGGGAAATGAAAAGTAATAAGCTTTATAAATGTACCAAATATGTTCGGTGTATAACATGTTTGTCTTCTTACAATTTTATTAAAGAGAAAATAATGAAACAAATGATACATTAAACCTCATAAAAATCGAAATCTCATGTTAGAAACCAGAAAATCAATTCTACTCATCAAGAATATGAACCCATTGATGTTGAGGAGAAACAAAATTTTAATTCAAAAACTAAGTGCTTATAATATCCAAAATTGTATAAACAATATTTTAAATAATTTTATGGAAAGTCAATTAATTAACTGTAATCATAACAAATAGACTAATTAAAATATTATTGAGAAGGTTGTTTAATAAATGAAAAATATTATGATTAGAGTAATTTATTAAGGTGAATTATAATTTTAGAACAAGAATATTTCAAAAAGTAATTATGATAAAAAATTAAAATTTTGACAAAATAAATAAGGTAATATTGTATAGAAACGGCATATATTTTAAAGTTTAAAATCCTTTCAGTTTCCGAGAAAATACAATCAAAGAGCTTTATATTTTGAAATGTCATAATGAAAATAAATGAATTCCTCAACAGCACTATTCGTAATATAATGCCAAAATTTAAGCTCTTAATGTCTTGTTAATGATTTTTCAAAAATTCACCAAAATTAGTTACTAAAACGCCTCGTTAAGTGCTGTCTTCTGGTGTAACGCGCTTGTAACTACTATCGTACACTCTCAGTCATAATTTGTTTCTTGCAACGATTTACACCAGTTTACACCAGAAGGCAGCACTTAACGAGGCGCTTTAGCCACTAATTTTGGCGAATTTAAAGCTCTTTGATTTTTTTTCTCTTTTGTTTTCTCGGAAACTGAAAGGAATTAAAACTTTAAAATATAGGCAAACCTATCTAGTTAATATTACCTAAATACTGAGGCCCTTCCTATGGGGCCTCAGTATTGCATTTTCTTACCCCCATTTTTTTAAACTTTTTTTCACGTTTCCGATCATTCTGAGTCAGAAAATGCAAGAAAATGTAAAAAAATGTTCGTCTGGTCGTCTGTGTGTATGTATGCCGGCACGATAACTCTAGAACGAAAGTTCTGATTGACTTGCGGTTTTGATTTTCTTGAATAATTGCTTCTAACTTAGAACCCTATTGATTTCAGAATTTTCGGTTCATCCTAACTACTTCAATATAAATTTTCTTAAAATCCGCCTATGCATTTCTTATGTGACTAATTTTACGAATTCCAATCATTCCTAACGTCTAACAGTCCTAACATTCTTAACATTCCATACATTACCAACATTCTCCAACGACCTGTCAAATAACAGCTGTTGATTGTAAAGGTGAGATATCTAAGGCAGGTTGCGACCTTCATAGTTGCAACCATAGCCATTTTGTAGGCTATTTTTATTCGAAATAGTAGTCTCTAAGCCTGCCAATTTATGAAAAATATATAAGCAGTTTCTTAAAAATTACTTTTTTATGGTGTTGCTAACTTAAGTTTACTACTATTTCGCCCCTAGCCACAGCGACACCTTCATCAAATTTACTGGCTCTGTCGCAACCCCATAGAATAATTAACCGGCCATGTTATTTGGCAAAAATAAAAAAAGGGATGCCAAAGAAGGCAGCAAAGCACCTCAGGAATTTTGAGTTGAAACATGTGCCACATTTTTAGGCTATTTTATGGCTATTTTTATACCATATTCAAAATTTTTATGCTCCTCGTTTTTTTGCAAAAATCAAGGTGCTCTGCTAGCTTCGAACGAAGTCAGCAGAGCACCTTAGTTTTTTAAAGCTTTTTTTCCAAAACCAACGACACCATATTTTTAGGCTATTTTTAGGCTCTTAAAAGCTTTTCGAAAAATTTTGTTATTTTTAAAAAATACAGGGTGCTTTGCTAGCTTCGAAGGAATCTAGCAGAGCACCTCGGTTTTTAAAGCTTTTTTTTTAAAAACAACTATACCACATTTTTAGGCTATTTTTAGGCTCTTGAAATATTATAAAACTTTACTAAAAAATTATTATTATTTTTTTCACTAGTTATGCTACATTTTTAAGCTATTTTTAGGCTCTTAAAACAATATATAACTTTTCAAAAAAAATGTATTTTTTAAAGAATACAGAGGGTGCTTTGCTAGCTTCGAACGAATCCAGCAGAGCATCTCGTTTTTTAAGCTTTTTTCTAAAAACAACTACACCATATTTTTAGGCTATTTTTAGACACTTGAAATAATATAAATTATTCAAAAAAAGATTTCTTTTATTTATTTTCTTTCCGCAATCATGAACATATTTATGACATAACCAGTTACATAATGTTCAACTTTATGTAACTCAAAGTAGATAGATCATTTGGACACTCGCTGCGATTACAAAAATGTCACTTTGTAAGTCAAATTAAAAGAAAATTTGTATTAAATATTTATTAAGATTAGGATAGGTTCATTGCTGACCACTCTTCCAAAAAATGTTATTCTCTTATTGTTCACCAAGATTATTTTTTTTTCCGTATGCTCGTTTATTTTCTCATTACATTTTTATCATTTATTTTTTTACGCCTTTTATTAGGAAATTGTTACTCAAATAATAAACGTTTTTTTTTAAACTTATGTGCTTTTATTTCCAACAATTTCACTATATCCTTAAATTAAATATTTTTTGTAACTTTCGAAGATAATTTTTTGAATATTCTACAATCCGAAGTCAACTGTAGTAAACAGGCTCTCTCTGTAATTGTAAGTAATACATAAAAAAAATAGTTAAATAGAAAAGCAATTGCTTATTCTTAGTTATTGATAGAAACAACAAACAAAATCGAGGTGCTCTATGGGCTATATTCCAAATAAGCAAAGCACACCGTATTTTTCTAAGAATATTTATATACTGTGTGTCTACTTAAATTGGAACCATATCCAAAACTTTTTATTATTGGTTTTATGAAGAACAGTTATTCTTCATAAAAAGTCTTGCATGGTTTCAAATTGTATCAATGTTTTAAAATTGAATCAATAGTATATGAGGTTTGTCAAAAAATATGATTTTGCTTAACCTTTATTTTTGACCAACCTCGTATACGACTGATAAAATTTGATATCTGGTGGTTGTATTTTAAGTTTAAGACAATGCAGAACTTTTTCCAAAATAATTAAATAAAAAAGTTTTCCATATGCCGTATAACGTAGACAGTTGACGGCTTATGGAAAGCTTTTTTATTATTCATTTTAGGAAAAAATGTATTCCTGATAAAAAGTTGCTCATGATCAAAAACCTAAGAAGCAACCATCTGATATCAAATTTTATTAGTCTTTATATGAGGTTATTCAAAAATAAAGGTTGAACAAAATCATATTTTTCCAACAAAGCTTCCTGTATTATTTAGAAATGTAATTTTTTTAGTAAATTTTATAATATTTCAAGAGCCTAAAAATAGCCTAAAAATGTGGTGTAGTTGTTTTTAGAAAAAAGCTTTAAAAAACCGAGGTGCTCTGCTGGATTCGTTCGAAGTTAGCAGAGCACCTTGATTTTTGCAAATAAACGAGGAGCATAAAATTTTTGAATAGGGTATAAAAATAGCCTTAAAATAGCCTAAAAATGTGGCATATGTTTCAACTCAAAATTCCCGAGGTGCTTTGCTGCCTTCTTTGGCATAAAAAAGGGATCTGAAAGTAAGCGATACGCCACCACACGTTAATAAATGTAACTACTCATTTATTCATTAGCGTGACCTTGAGTGTATTACTTTTCAAACAAAGGAGTCACAAGTTTTCGAATAATTATATCATTTTAAACTAAGTTTTACATTGTGTTTAAAATAAAATCAGTTTCTAAAGTGTTCAAATTACAATGAGTACAGTAGCAAATTATTACTGTTCAGTGCCACGGTGTAAGACTTGGAAAAAAACAAATTCCAATATAACTTTTCATCAATTTCTTGACGTTGGAAAGTACAGAGTTAGCTTCGAAAATAAAAGGGGGCAACATGAATTAATAGATGCAAGAAAAGCATGGATAATGAAATTAAAAATTGGAAAACCTGTGTCTAAATTTATGAAATTTTGCTCACTTCATTTTAAGGAAGATGATTATATTTCTAGAGGTAAACATTTGCATTTACTAGTATATTATTTTATTCATTTTTTTTTTTAAATTGTAGATTTTACTTCCCAAACAAAACAGCGGGTTTAACAAAAAACGGCAGTTCCTTCTCTCAAGGTGCCAGTTATTAAAGATTGTGATATCTCACTTTCATCTACTTCCAGTTTCTCAGTTTCTAAATCTGAGAGATCTGAGATTATTTACTTGAAATTTGAGATATAAGGAACCGCATGCATGTTCATATAAAGATAATTTAACTGAAAGTGACTTGGAACTTGACAGACAAAAAGTGATGGAAGTAGTTAAACATAGTGACAAGAATTCTTATGTGTGTATTATGAAGACAGTGTACATAGTGCGTACTCAATACATAACGAATTGAATAGAGACAGCATCACATACGAATCTCAACAACTTTGTCTTAACCTAAAAATATCGTACAAAGTGTTCGTCAATGTTTTTAAAAACTAAATAAAACTAATGAATTGCTAAAATCCACACTATTTAATTTATGTAAATATGTATTCAGAAAAAACGAAAAATAAGATGACAACAGTTTCTTCTCACATATAAATAAATGCTAGTCAGCGGTTCCATGGTCGGAACTGGAGCAGATAGTTCTTTACACAGTGATTTTTTGGAACTGGTTTATTTATTGACACCGGAGTTTTAAAAAACCAAACAATGATTTTTGGTACTGGTTAATTTTTTATCACTGGAGTTTTAAATATCCAGAGATATTTTTTAACTTAGCTACTATGAGCTTCTGTATTTTTAAATTATGTTGTTACATACTTTAGGTGGAATTAAAATTTAATAACTTGAATTTTATCACTATTTATTAGAACAAATCAAGTACTGGAAATAATAAATATAAACAAATTCTCTAAACGATAAAAAATGTATTTACATTTACTATTAACGTATTTAAAAGGTTTTTATAAAATTGACAAATCTCAAACAAAAAGTAATGCCTTTGATAAATGTCTAAATAAAATCAAATACATTCTTAAAAACAGAATAATAATTCAATCAAAAAATAAAAACATTCCTTAAAAAACATAATTAAAAATATTACCATATCACTTTTTGTTTACATTTAAGAATATAAGTTGCCTAACTTTTTGGGAAGCTATTCTAGATCTCCGCTCAGTAATTATTTGTCCAGGCTTGTGAAAATCATCACATGGTATAACCTAAGTAATTCCAATTTTTCACAAACCAAAAAATTCAACGTCTTAATACTCTAGTATCGGCTTGTGGTCTTTTGTTCCAAGTTAAATTATTTCTCGTTTCGTTTACGCTACGAGTTTACCCTTGTGGACCTCAGTCTCGATAAGGTGGGAGGGAACCACCATTTTAGCGTCTCTCGAATTTATTTTGCCAAAATTTAAATTTTTTAAAAAAATTACTTTTTGAGATATCCTTGTCCGAAAATTATAAAGGGTGCTGTAATGATCTTAAGATCTAACTTACATAATTGTACAAAAATATATTATTGTATTAAAAGCGTTCCAACAAAAATGAATACCTATCGATCTGATTCATTGTCAAATATATCTTACTTGGGACAAATAATTAATCTTGGGTAAATCCAGTTATCAAACAAAAACACTAGCTTAGACAATAAACATGGAACGATTGCTAATAGAAACAGGACACTGTATCACGTCTATTATTTTTCAACAACACAAAATATTATAAAATGTACGCACTTCAATTGAATTGACGGGTAAAAAAATAACAATAATAAATTAATGTACCGTTTTTGTTAACCGTGATTAGACTCTATCGAAGTAATACTGTGTAACACTCCGCGATGATAACAACTGCTGACTGATGACAATTTATTCTAAAATATTTTAATACTACGACTGATTATAGCGCACGGGTTTTTATCTCCTAATCGGTAAATATTTAATATTACAGGGTGTAATAAAAAGGTAGATCATAAATTATACCACCAGATACTGTGGAGTCAAAAATAAGTTGCTTAGACGGTAGTTATTTCGCAGAACCAAGTTGGATGCCGTTTAATCCGTACTACCTAAAATGCAAAAAGGGACGGTACGAGTTCGATGCGAAATACTTTCTTAGAATTGAATTTAAATCCATACAAATATTGCCATATGTCTAGGAATATGAATAAAACAGAAAAATATTAAAAACATTTATTTACAAACTTTATACATTACATTACATTAAATTACTAAGGGTCTATTTATTATTAGTATTTGCATTAGTATTATGATTAAGGATTAAGTTGAACCTTCACAATGTAATGCAATTAATATTAATATTTATGCTTAATAATTGACAGGTTCAACTTTTATGTTAAATCTAAAATTTCTTTTTTATATCAAATGAATCAATGACGTATTTGGCCTTTGTTTTTAATAGATAACGGATAATGACAATTGACAATTCACATATGATTATGTTGTCAGATGTTGTTTATAGGTTTGTTCCAACCATGGAGGTATAATACTAATGGAGATTGCATGAGGCAATTGTTTTGCATACGATACGTTTTATTAAAAATTACCCCACTGGGCGTGGCTTAAATGGTTGACTAAGCAGGGTCGTATTCAAATATAATTAAAGTCCGTATGCAGAATTACAACTTTTAAATGACTTACCTAAGATTTGTTTCAACATGATCGATTCGAAATTAATTTGATGACATTGCGCAATTATAACTTCTACACTATTTACTATTATTTATTAACCGTTTTCCGACCAAGCCAATGCCAAGACTATAAAAGAGATTAATATTATTATATTGTTCTGTCTTCGCCGAAATCGTCCGATATATGACCTGTGTGATCGAAAATCAACGTTCGAATAACACTGTGCATCAGATTTGTTAATCTCTTTGTGCTTTAAAACTAAAACCCGAACTACGATTTTTCGTTCAAGGACTCTCTTGTCTTGATCAAAGCTGCCAATGTCAAAATCTGACAATGAGGAGAATTATGACATCAAATTACCAAACCAAAAACCAAAACGTGAATTGTGAATAAATATAATTCAGTAAAAATTCAGCCGAGTTTATAGAAAGGATAATTAATTACTTTTAAATGTAAAACATGTAGGTCTTTCTGCTGCAGATGACATACATTAAAAATATGACCCGCTACAGTCAAAAGTTTAAAAAGGCCAAAAATTCAGCTAGGTATGACTTTATGGTTAAAAGTAGATGGACGAAAACCATGATCAAAACTACTCTGTCAAAACCAATCGGAACTAAAAAGACTCAGATAATAGTTGTTGGTTTTATTTATGTTTGAAATAATTAATTATATAGGGTAGGTACATATATTACTAAAATTGCAAGCAAGTACTTACTAAAGATTTCTATAATTGGTACCTATGTATAATAAACAACAATCTCACAGATGCACAGCATACAACTATACAAATGGAATTATAGAGATAATTTATTTTAAAAATAGGCATTCAGTTGCGATTTGTGATTACAAAAAGAAAACTTTAACCACTTTTTCTGATCAGTAATGTTAGTGTTATAGTGAAAAAGTTTCTAGAAACTGGTGTTTTTTATCCTAATAAAGCATTGTGAATTTCCAAGAAAAGTGCATGATGAAAATTGTTTTGACCAAAATGTTGAATGTCATGCCATTTAAAAAGAAACCCTGTGGCTGTGGATAACATTTGACACAAAATCTTATCCTAAAAATAACTGTTTGGTTGCATTGGAGGAATAATTTCTTCATTGGTACTTTTTTAGGGTGCAAGGATGACTTGACATTACTAAATTTAAACCTTTGTTATAAGTTGTCTTTTTGCTTTAATTTCTGATACACCTGTATTGTACATACTTGAAAAATATAAAATTGTTCAAGTGGGAAGTTTATATATAAGGTGTCTCATTGAGAAAGAGATACAGAACAACTGAAGAGTCTGATTAAAAATAAGACTATGCTTAGAATGCGAATATTCTTCATTTTAATTTTGAAGTTTCTTATAAGTTCCCAACAAAAGTACCTATATGATTTACTTAAAAAACATCAAAAAATATATAATTATAGTTCAAATAAGTGTAACGTATCTTATGACACCAAAAATGTTCTTCTTACATAATTATAAGCAGCAGGTGAGTAGTAATAGTGGAGAGTTAAGGAAAACACTTTTAGCTCTTCTGAATACTTCTTAGGCAATGGTAGGTTAGACTTTCTTTTTAATTACCTGCTACATATCTCGATGGGGCTCCCAAGTTTTGACATTATATCTAACTCATCTTCCTGTATCAAACGTTTTTTACATAAATCATTTAATATATTTTTTAAGTTGGCAATTTTATTCACTTTTCGAGAAAGTTGTCGTCTTAGCAATTTTAATTTCTGCTTTCTTTTTGCACTTGTTGCCCGGACAGAGGAGAGTGTATGTAATATTTTTTGTTTCTTTGGCGTCAGCGGTTCTTCATATGGAATATTTAGAAAAGAAGTAGAGGGTACAGGTAATTCGATCTGACTGGTTTGATTTGCTGGTTTAATAAGAATATTTGATAGGATCCTAATTTTTGGAGGAGGAGGAGGTGTAGGTATGGATGGGTTAGTCTGGAACAAGATTTGGTATGTTATAAAGCCTTAAATATAGATCCATGATACAAAAACTACTAGTTAAGTTCCAAAACTACTAATTTTTAAATATCATTAACTTCGTAATATGTTTTAAATTATATTTATTGTGTATTGTGAACAAAGTTGGCAGGTTTTTAAATTAAGGAACATCAATTTAATGTTTGTTCATTTAATATTAATAATAATTGTAATGTGGTACATGAGCGGGCATATTATTTTATATCATGAGGATGAGGAGGTACATAGCAGTGAGTGATAATAATAAAAATACATCACCAGTATTTATTATTATACAGTATATTCATTATCAAAACGGTATAATAATAGGAAATTAGGATCTAATAAAAACTGCTTTTAAATACTTGAAATTTTATTCTAAATTATGTGTTACTTAAAAAGTTAGTAATTTAAGTGTAATTATAAGTTGGTTTTTAAGTTTAATTATAAGTTGGTTTTTAAGTTTAATTATAGTTGGTTTTTAAGTTTAATTTTAAAGTTAGTTATTTAAGTTTTATTATAGTTATCTAAGTTTTAATATAGTTATTTTTATCATAAGTTTTGCTGATAATTTATATTACTGCTTCTTATTTTAATATAAGTACTAATTTGGAACTCTAAAAGTACTGGTAAAAATGTATGTATGTTTGAATGAGAACTATAAAAAGACTAATTATAATGGCTATGAAATGATTCACGTCATGCATTTGTTGTTCTAGATAGGGCAAAAGACTGTTCTGCCCAAATATGAGGTGGGAATTTTGATTCTTCGGATATACAGTGAGCACCATAAGTCTTACCCCCCTATCTAACTCGTTACTGGAGTCTTGTTAGGAAAATCGCTGACACGTCGATTTTTGATTTCTACAATGTACATTTTTGTATAAATAGTTTACCCTTAATTTCATCCCTTACTGGAGGGGAGCA
This sequence comes from Psylliodes chrysocephalus, assembly GCA_927349885.1. NCBI lineage: Eukaryota > Metazoa > Arthropoda > Insecta > Coleoptera > Chrysomelidae > Psylliodes > Psylliodes chrysocephalus. The sequence continues at coordinate 4,085,578 of OV651826.1, forward strand.
ATCCTTTTGAAAAATTTAAATGACATGGAGTGGTGAGTGATAGCTCATTTGAAAGAGGGTTTTATTCTCTATTCAACCATGTAAAACATTTTGAAATTTGCTTCATTAATTCTCGACTAATTGTTGTTTAAGAATAACGGAAATTAACGTAGCGCACTCATCGTTAGAATTAAAATTCGGCCCTGCATGATTTCGGTTTTGGTTCAGACGTGAAGTAAGACTTTTTGCCATTAGAAGGCCACTGTTAGTTTAGTTGCTTTCCTATTTTGTGAGGTTTTGTTATTTTTAAACATTAATAAAGCAACACGTAATGAAGCAAATTTAAAATTTTTTTGCACGGTTGAATAGAGAATAAAACCCCCTTTCAAATGAGCTATCACTCACCACCCCATGCCATTTAAATTTTTCGAAAGGGTGGCTCCCCTCCAGTAAGGGATGAAATTAAGGGTAAACTAATCATACAAAAATGTACATTGTAGAAATCAAAAATCGACCTGTCTCGGCGATTTTCCTAACAAGACTCCAGTAACGAGTTAGTTAGGGGGGTAAGACTAATGATGCTCACTGTATAGTAATCTACTAAGTAATCACAAAATTTGTTAATCTTCTCGTTTTCTGGTTTAATTTCACCAAAATCAATGGCAAAAAATTAAAAACAGATTTCAGAAAAACAGTTTTTTCTGTTTCTGAATCAAGTCAGGTGACAGTCCTAACTCTTGAATTTGCGATGACGGTTTTAAGTGAAAAAACTAAATTGCATTTTAGACATTTTTTGTAAACCATGTATTGTGAATAATTGTAAAAAATACTTCGGGCAATATTGAAAGGTTCCATCTACAATATATAAATCAGTTAACTGGATTAAATATTGTAAATTATTTATGCAAGAAACTATTATATTGGTATGACATTTATTTGTGAACAACAAATTTTCATGTTTGTTTCAATAGAATAATTAACAAAAAAATTATAAAAATCGTTTATATTCTGGGGCAATTTAGAATATATTGAAGTTCTAGCTGAGTAAATATTTTTTCCGCCTACCTCTATCCAAAGTATACATTTCCTGACCTCATTGCAGGGAGCAAAGTCATACTTTTCCTCCCTAGGGAGGAAAAGTACTTTTACTCCCTAGGGAGGAAAAGTAAAAGTGACGTCATGGTATGTCATAAATGAAATAGCTTATACGGCATTGACGACCTAAACTATATTCTATTATATAAGTATGAATTTTACCGTTTATTTATAGAACACCCTGTATTTTGCAAAATAGTAAAAATCAGTAAATTCCTTCAGTCTTGACATACGCCTTACATGCAGTTTTTCTGGAAGTACACAGCCATCTATTCACATTTTTCGCTAACATTTTTTGAAAATAAAACTTTTCACCGTTCACTAATAAAAGTTGTTTCCGTTTTTCACTCAATATCGATTTTACTTCCATTTTAAATAAAAAATACTAACTGTCAGAGCAAATAACAAATACGAACAAAAATGTGACATTAGTTTATATACTTTCATGTTATAAGTTTAATAACCACTTAACCACTTAAATAACCTTAATGTCAGTTTAAAAGAAATTAGAAGAAAATGTTTACCTTGCAGGGGATTAAATTTCATAATCAATAACGTCAGGTAATTTACCCATTTAGAAAATAAAATCAGGTAGTTAAAAATTAGATTTATTTTCAATTGGTAATTTTTATGTTTACAGGTATGGCAACAATGGTAGTAATTTATTAAAATTTTTATATTATTTCGCGAAAATCCAGTTAATCTAACGACATCCTTCCAATACCTATAGTCTATTTTTATGTATGAGAGTATTAAAATAATAAAGCGTTCGTAATCCATAGGCGTATCACTTCTTTTAGTAGACAGTTAAAATCTTTTTTGAAGTTATTCCTCGAGTATACACTTATATTTTCACCTAATTAACCTGCTTATAACTTCTAAACAGCTGAAGGTAAAAAAGTGCAATTTTTTCTAAAATGTTTTATTTTTCCACAAGGTATGTTAAGAACATTGTGTCAAACGAGTTATGTAGGTATAAGGGTTTAAACTTTGACTTCTAAACAACGTTACGTTCATAAATAATAATTTTAATATAAAAACTACTTCTTACCTACAAATCCAAATCAGAATCGAAATTAGAAGATGAACTGTCGCAACCAATATTTACAATGAGTGGCTCGATCATTTCATCAGTAATATTGTCCAACTTCCATATTTTCTCTTCTTCTTTAATCGTATGATTTACTGCCTTTTCCCAGTTTTCAGGCTTCACATTATTTACAGCCTCCAAAAACAACTGTTTAACATCACTCATTTTAAAAGAATTATTTTTTCTTGAAACTTCTCCCTTTATCTGTGCCCATATCAGTTCAATCGGGTTTACTTCGCAATGATATGGTGGTGATCTAACCACCGTCATCCCACGATTTTTTGCAATTTCATCAATTTCATATTTTTTTAATTTCTCTTTATGAAGGGAACACAAATGATACAGTTCTTTTCTCACAGAACCGGGATGGAACTTAATATTCTTTAAATTTAGCCAATTCTGTAAATCTTTTTTTAACCACTTGGTTGTGGGCATTTTTTCTATAAGTCTCGAGTGATAACTTGCATTATCCATTACTATTATACAGTTCTGAGGAAGAAGATCTATAATTTGTTCGAACCACTTTTTAAAGGCATCAGCATTCATGGTAGTCACCGGTACGAGTAGATTCAAAAGTCAATAAACCACCTTTAACAAAACCGTTTGAACTACCGATGTGTACTATTATTAGTCTGCGCCCCTTTCCTGATGGTGGATTTAAACCAGTAGATAAATTATTTAAAAAAGCCTGTCTTCGACTTGTAACAGTTTCATCTTGCCAAAATTTATTTGGTTTATGTCCCTCGTTGATCCATGTTTCATCTAAATAAAATATATATCTTCTTTGGTTTCTCATTTCTTTTATAGTCCTTAGGTAATTTCTTCTCCATACTACAATATCGCTTCTTTCTATTAAAATAGACTTTCTGGAATGCTTTTTCCATAGAAAACCTATTTCTTTTAAAAGTTTCCATAGTGTGCTTAGACTCATTTCAGGGTAATCCTTATCATCTCGAACCGTGGCAAGAACTTTGTCTACTGTCGGAAATTCTTTTCTAAAGAAGAACGCATGCACTTTCCTTCGAAGTCTTTCTTACAAAAGATTTTCTAATTGAAATTTTGGTTTTCCTGGAGCTTTACGTGCTGTTTGAAACTCGCCACATTTCTCTTCTTTAACAACTCTGTAAATCGTAGATTTCCCAACACCAAGCGTACTACTAACTAATTCCACTGTGTCATCAACACTTTTACATAAATGTTTGTCTGTAAATGATTTAAAAGAATTAAATATTAATGTTTTTTCATTAACTGTTAAAGGACCGATTTTTTGTCGTTTACGCGGCCCTTCCAAATTTTCCATGATCACACTAGAATTCACACTGCACCTTGCAAGTTGCAACTAAACGACATTTAGTAAACTGTCAAGAATACACAACTTGGATCTCCTTACTAAATGGAAAACCTATAATCGCATTTTCGGTGAAATTTGTTGGGAAGGTATTTATCTACTTATAATTCAATTACTGTAAGAAATTCTTGGAATTAAAATAAAACAAAATTGGCAAATAGGTACTTATTGAAATTAATCTTAAGATACGGCTATGTAATCTTTAATACACAGGGCTTTTGGCCTTCCCAAAACTTTTTCTATTGTTCTGTACAGCTTATGTTTATAAAGGACTAATAAAAGACCCAAAACTTGTAATAGCTCAGGTACATTTATTACAATTTTAGCAAATATTTAGATTATTCTGTAAAAATATTTAAAATGACCGTACTAAGTTTTGCATTAGAAATGCTGTTTTATTACTCTCTCATACATAAAAATAGACTATAGGTAATTAGACGGCATCCAATTCGACTCCGCCGAAAATTATACTCAATTCAGGTATGTTCTTGAATTAATTTGGTTCTGAAAAGTTAGTACTAGTACTGGCAAAGATTACCTTTACATTTTTTGTAGCTTTGGCATTTTTAAATTAATTTCTATTGATTAATTTTATCTTTCTGACAAATAATGTTTTTATTTTTGCTGTCGCGTAAATAACTTATTTAATTCAAATAAAAATTTAAATATGTACTCGTATTTTTTATTGCAACATAGCTTTCCGGTTAGTAGAAGAAAAAAATTATTTTCTCTACGAAAGTCGAAAATAATTCTCACTTTAAATCGTGAAGGGAAAGAAGAAGAGCTGGTTGGTACACATTTGTAAGTTATTACGATGGTTTAGAGTTTAGAATGAAAGCTCTCGGGTTCTCTAAACAAACAGTGCGGTATCGGTGAACAAGGAAATTTTCGTTGGTCTGTTCTCTCATGATGTGGCTGTCGATGTCGTCTTGAGATCGAATATCACACGCTGTGGGGCATTTTGTGTAACTATAATAAAATGTAAACAATGTGAGAGCCACAAGAAACCCACGACCCACCAATAATAAACAAACATTCGAATTTTTATCCCTCGGATTGGTTAACAATATATAAACACTCTTCACAGTGGCGTACACTTTACTAGGAATATTTATTTTCGATATGAGAACTGTAAGCCATAAATAAATAGTTCTAAAAATAATTACAAAAGAATCATTATTTTCAATTTTTAGATTTTGTGGTTTGTACTTATACATTTTTGCTATCTCTATTTATCTATAAAGTATAAATCGTCTTTGAGGTATTTATATAGCTGCATTTCAAAGATACTTTTCGATGGCTAGATTAGAAGTTTACGAAAAAACCAACAGGTCTAACAGTCCCTACTCTACCCAATTTGAGACGGTATTGTTACTTCGTCTTGACAATATAATATCCAAAATCATATACCACAAAAAAATTTAACATAAAAGGCTACCCGTTTCGGCTAATTCGCCATCATCAGACCTGCAAACAAAAAATGGTCGCTTATAAAAGTAAAGGATGAAAGCCTACCTTATCAATATGTATGTAATAAAAAAGAAAATTAAATTAAAACATATCGATATCGAGGATAGGAATAGGAGGAAAGTACATGTAGAGGAAAAGAAGAAATTAAATGAGTATAGGGATCAAGGTTGGGAGGGGATATGGGGGAGATTAATGATCTGTCGCAAAGGAGTAATGAGCTAGTGAGGGAGAAGAGTTGCTAACCTTCATAACAACCAAAGTGGTACAAAAGCGGGCCAAAAAGACACCCTAGGCGAGTAGAAAAGGAACGGTATAGTGTGGAGGAGTGAATCAGTTTAAGTAGGATAGAGGTCACACTGCAAGTAAACGTACCGGCAGCCAGGTTTAATATTTGGGAGAAAAAGAAGGCGTAAAGGAAATACAGGGAGAAGTTTCCAGGAAACGATCCGAGAAGGAAAAAAAAATCTTATTATCACACTCAATACTATACAAAATCAGGTAAATGTTGCAGGTAGTCAACTGCGTATTAAAAATAAAAATGGGCAACAACTAGACCTTTAAAATTAGTACCTAACCGTTCACTAATGGTTTAAAATAATCATTTTTAATAAGCGAAAATTTCTTTTGACAAATGACATGTATGTAAGTTGGTAACACAAAACAATTAACTATCATAAAAAATAAAAATCTTAAAAAAAAAAACAAATACTAGGCCTGACGGTAGCAGAAGTAACAAATAAATAGACACTATTTCAAGAACAAGAGAACAGATGGAGTAGACATGAAACTAACAGTGAAAGTAAGAAAAAGCTGAATAACCGAAGAGTAATGTTGAAGATTAAAAATTGAAGAAGTCAGAAAAAGAAAAAGAAGAAAATATTAATATTAATATTATTAATATTATTAATATTATTAATATTATTAATATTATTAATATTATTAATATTATTAATATTATTAATATTATTAATATTATTAATATTATTAATATTATTAATATTATTAATATTATTAATATTATTAATATTATTAATATTATTAATATTATTAATATTATTAATATTATTAATATTATTAATATTATTAATATTATTAATATTATTAATATTATTAATATTATTAATATTATTAATATTATTAATATTATTAATAAAAATATATTCCGATAATAAAGTTAAGTATTTAAAGGTATAATCTTTCTGTAAAATATTTATAGTTACAAATCTCCTATGAGAAAATGTGAATTTGCGTTACATTTTGCTGCTTTTTTAGATACTCGCTCAAAGCCTCATTGATATTTGGTAATTTATTCATTTCTGTTACGTATCGTAACACCTTTGTTAATTCAATTCTTATTTCAATTGCCTTATAGACACTAATGTTCTGCTGCAGAACTCCAAAATTATATTTATTTCTTTTCTCCTGATTACTAAGAGTGTTTTTTAGTTTGTACTCAGTATTTCGAAAAAAAAATTTGCCGTAATTTTTATACATTGACCTAGGTTTGTCTAATTAAATATCCCCATTTATTTAACTCTCTATTTAATGAACGCCACTGACTGTGGTAAAGCGGTACAATAAAAAGATGAAATGGCTGTGTATAGTTAAAGGAATAACGAGATATTTGAACACCAATGTTTACATAGGTTTATCCATTTCCTATTTGTACTGATACAATGTAATGTCCAAAATATTTTTTGACACAGACACGTCCCTAAATTGTTTTTATAATAAACCTTTGCCTATACGAGCCCTAACAACTCTATACTGGGTCAAAATAAAATTCAAGCATAATTCTGGTATTTGACAGTTTATTTGTTTCTAATTATTTTTTTATTTTTATTTATTTAATACTATGTAATTGGTGAATTAACAATAACTAGAGTCAAGCTGAAAAACAAAATATTTATTTTATTATCAATAATTAACAAGAAAAATGTTAATTTTGTGAGATAACTAAATATGGGGACAGTAAAAATTTTGATTTTTAAAATGAAATACCAACCCGCTCAAATTCGGCAAAACTGAGTTTATCACAGCAGTCTAAATGTTTTATATATTAGTACCTGGAAACTCACCCTTATAAGCCGACGGAGGGATTAAGTAATTGGGGACAGATTGGTTGCCTCACGAGTACCTGCAATTAAACCACTTATTTACCTTAGAAAATTGTTTAGTCTTTTATTGTCTTTTACCTACAACCATAAATAATTCAAAAAGAGAAATGGAAGTAAAAAAGATCTTGGGAGAAAAGGTAAAAGTGTTAGTTATTGTACAAAACACAAAATTTTTATATTTGAGAATCTTACTACGACGATGTATACAGTATGTTATGTTTCATACAATGACGCCAGAAGAAAGGTACAGAATAAGTGATAGCATTAATTAGACAGTGTGCGCCAGCCCACTGTGGTAGAAATATATCCATCTGTCCAATCACAGCAGGCAGGCAGTCGATTCACGAGAGTCTCTCCTTATTTTGCTCAAGTACAAATATAATTAGGCCTCTCATCTTTATTTCGAAGAATCCATGGGTTAACATATTTTAGATAAAAATTGCAAAACTAATATATATGTTTTAGGGGAAAAATTTGTTCAAACTAGCCACGAAGTCAACAAGAGAAATTTAAACCGCCAAATGCTGAGAAATAGTTAAAAAATGAAAGCTATACGACTAACAAAATTAATTCATGAGTTAAAATGTAAGAAAATAGAGTTAATTTTAATAGAGGAAACTTTCAAATTAGGCCAGGAAATAGAGTCGATATACCTTTGAAAAATTAAAACAAATCTAACAATTAGTACTCCTTTTCAATTGCTCACAGGCGCACTTGGGGTACTCTCTCCCAGAGTCGTAACATGGAGTTACCCAGCCATCATAAGACCTATAATAACACACGGTGCAATTGCCTGGGTACCGAAAATTGACAGCTATTCGCAAACTAGAACAAATTCAAAGAACGGCATGTCTCAACATAAAAGGAGCCATGAAAACCACACCGATCAGACCAAGTCATTCTTATTCTTAATGTTGAAATTTTTACATCAAGGAGGTTGCTCTGATAACAACGATACGCCACCACATGGTTGGAATAGAACCTGATGTAGGATTTGGTAAGGCGAGACGTCGATTTTGGCAGGAAGCGCTCAATACGTTACCTTGCTTCAAGCAAACATGGACTCTATCTCACCGATATATAATATTCTATAAGCCTTATAAAGCTATAACAGAACAAATAGAAGAGCCGGAAGTGGCAGGTACGATTCATATCAACATCGACGGTGTGGTATATACTCCAGATCCTTAAACCTAAACATAAAATGGGCTGTGAGCAGTAGTGCCAGTGTAGTTTAAACCAAGCTCACGGGGATTCTCATAGCAGCACCAGAAATAATAGCCATAGCAGCAAAAAAATCACCAGAAATAATTTCACTGGAAGAAACATGCTCATCTATACAGATAGCAGACAAGCACTACTCACCCTGGACAGATCACGAAATTATTTAGGATTAGTACTAGAATGTCACAAAGCTTTGGCCAAAGTATCCATCAACAATGTGGTCAACTTAAGATGGATCAAAGGTCACGCCATATCGAAAGGTAACCGTCTTGCTGATTCACTTGACAAGAAGGCAGACCACCAAATACTTTTTAGACCTGGCCCTTTTATTGGACTGACAACATCGGTAGTGACAAACCTAATTAAAGAACATTCCCTTGTGAAATTTAAGAAAAGATGGGATGAAACAAGAAGCTGCAAACTTGCTAGGGAGCTTTTAAGTTATCCTGATAGTTATGAAGTTAATAAACTAATTTTTTTTTGGTGGGTGCACCGTGGTTATTGGTTCTTAAATATTTAAATAAAAATGATATCATCTTTGCAGCTATGTTACATTTTTATCTTCCAGCAATCCATTAGTTTAGTTTTTTGCCATTTTATCAATGTTGCCGACCCTGTTTCGGTTACTTTCGACTCATTTGGTACTTTATTTTACCACTAAGTTTTAAAAAAATGTTGGAATTAATGTTACATTTTTCACCTGCTTATTGTCATATCTGCTCTATTTTGGTAAATGACTGTTGTGATTTGATCTTTAATATCTGTTTCATTTTATCGCACACTGTTTCGATGATTTTAAGGTCAGAACTGTCAACTGTTGGAAGACCAAGAAAGATCAGTTAGTTACATTGTGATCGACTTCTTGTGGTTTTAGACGTATGACCTATATCTACTGCTGAAAAATTTAATTTTCGTTAAGGTGATTACAGCACCCTTATAATTTTCGGAGAAGCATATCTCGAAAAGTAATTTTTTAAAAAATTAAAATTTTGGGAAAATAAATAAAGCATTAATTTCTAGAAAATGCATATGTTTTAAAGATTTCATTCCTTCCAGTGTCCACGAAAAAAAAAAAAAAAAAACAAAAGGCTTTAAATTTTGAAATATAATGAAAATAAATGCATTCCTCAACAGCACTACTCTTAATATAATCCCCAAATTTAAGCTCTTAATATCCTGTTAATGATTTTTTAAATTTCGTCAAAATTAGTGGCTAAAACGCCTCGTTAAATGCTATCTTCTGGTGTAAACTAGTATAAATCGTTGTAAGAAACGAATGATGACTGAGAGTGTACGATAGCAACACTTAACGAGGCGTTTTAGCAACTAATTTCGGCGAATTTAAAAAAATCATTAACAAGAGATTAAGAGCTTAAATTTGGGGATTATATTAAGAATCGTGCTGTTGAGGAATGCATTTATTTTCATTATGATATTTCAAAATTTAAAGCCCTTTTTCTTGGAAATTGGAAGGAATTAAAATTTTAAAATATATGCATATTCTAGATATTGCCTAATTTATTTTGCCAAAATTTTAATTTTTTAAAAATATTACTTTTTGAGATATGCTTGTCCGAAAATTATAAGGGCTGCTGTAATCACCTTAATATTTCACTGAAGTGAAATCGGTAGCAGACTGTTTTGCAGTAATTGGTGATATTTCACAGCATTCATGGTACTCTCAATAAATTTAAAACTGCCATGCAACAACAAATCGTTATTTCTTTAAGAAATTTAACCGTACTTTTTAAACAATCCTTGTAGAAACATCCCACTTGTGGACATTAGCCCACATCCAATAATAATATCAGCATTTATGTTCATTGTGTGCATACGTCTAATATTATGTTTGCCCACAAAACCAATAACCTTATAATCAACGGACATGTTCTGTATATAAAGCAACAACAATAAAATTAGGTACAATCAGTTTTTTCTAGATATATTATGTCATTTGAAAGAATAGCTTTAATGATTTTTTTCTTATCTTATTCTTGGAAATACAAACTGTATCTGGCGAGTTCAAATATAATCATCGGATACACAAAGGCGAAATCAAATATTTGAATAAAAAGTAATTTGAATGAACAAACCCACTTCGTCATCGTATGTATGTATATATCTGTTAAAATATGAAGTATACTGATGGATTGTTTAGGTAAAATGTTTCTTTATGATAATCAAGTCCAGCTGATCCAGTCTTTTGTTTATAAATAATTATATAGCGCGATGTTGTTTTTAAAGTAATTTTTCTCCAAACGTAAATAGTTACTTTTTTATACACTACTAAACAATTATTTGAGCTGTCTCGGAATACAATGGATCATACTCATATACTGACTAGGAAAATATAAATATATTAAAATATTGGTAGAACCACCCACCGTGTACACCTCATTGTAAATCTCGAAATTTAAGTATAACAATGAAAATTATTAGACTAACACGGTGCTTAGAAATTGATCTTAGAAATATGTCAGTGTAACGGTCGAAACTTCACTTTTGTTAACGTGTTGGAAATTTCAAACAGGTTTCGAAAAAATATTACAACAAAATAGCGTGAAAAATGTTCAAAGTTCGCTGGATTTTCAAGACATTTTATAACTATGTTAAATAGTGGAACTTTTCAATATAAAACTTCTAAGCTTTCGATACATGTTTGTATTCAAATTTATTTAGACCTTTCGCTCAAAACTGTCTAACTCACTAACCACTAAGCCACGGCCACCAAATTATAAATTATAATTATATTCATAAAACACTATTGAAAATGAACTGAATTAGCTTAAAACATTTAGGTCAAAATAAAGTTCATTTACAGAATATATAAAATGTAATTAAATACTCTGCATTTCTTAAAAATTAACTACATTTTAATTTTTTATCTCCACAATAATTCATGACAGCACACAAGGTTAAGGTAATACACAGTATCACAATGATTTTGATAAGTTTGCTCCAAATTAAAATCTAAACAAATATGCATTAAAAAAATTGTTGACATGAAAATCGTATATCGTTTATCTGTAACGTGTGGAGGGTGGGTTAACCCACGGCATTTAGGCCTCACTAGGTCCATTGTTCATCCTCTTAAAGAGATAGGGACCTCCTAGCTCGCGAGCCTGTCTGTAGTTTACAACGTCGCCAAGAGGTACTTCTCTTATATCGTCCGATGTTAGCCAAATCTGCTCGATGGTTTCATCTTGTTCGTACCCCCTGCAGAGTACGGATTCTGACATCCCCATGATATTGAGATGTCCAATCAGAATGCCTGTGATCAGGCTCAGATTCTGTCTAGTCATGGTCAAGTATTTGTTAGCTGTAGTGTTGCCACGATAAATTAAAAGCAAGTTTGCAGATTCTTGTTTCATCCCATCTTTCCTTGAATTTCACAAGGGAATGTTCTTTAATTAGGTTTGTCACTACCGATATTGTCAGTCCAATAGAAGGGTCAGGTCTAAAAAGTATTTGGTTGGCTGCCTTCTTGTCAAGTGAATCAGCAAGACTGCTACTTTTCGATATTAGGTGACCTTTGAACCATCTTAAGTTAACCACATTGTTGATGGATACTTGGGCCAAAGCTTCGTGACATTCTAGTACTAACCCTAAATAATTTCGTGGTCTGTCCAGGGTGAGCAGTGCTTGTCTGCTATCTGTATAGATGAGCATGATTCTTTAAGTGATATTATTTCTGGTGCTGCTATGAGAATCCCCGTGAGCTTGGTTTAAACTACACTGGCACTACTGCTCACAGCCCATTTTATGTTTAGGTTTAAGGACCTGGAGGATATTCCACATAATGAGCCTTGTTTTGTTTTAAAACCGTCGGTGTAGATATGAATCGTACCTGCCGCTTCCGGCTCTTTTATTCTATTTATTCTGTTATAACTTTATATGGCTTATAGAAGATATATCTCGGTGAGATGAAGTCCATGTTCGCTTGAAACAGTGGGAGTGTATCGAGCGCCTCCTGTCAAAAGCAACGTCTCGCCTTACCAGATTCTACATCAGGTTCTATTCCAACCGTGCGGAGGCATGTCATTGTCATCAGAGCAACCTCCCCTTGATTAAAAATTACTTCCAACGCTCTGGCCGGTATGGTTTTTAAGGATCCTGTTATGCTGAAATATAGTGTTATTTGAATTTGTTTTAGTTTGCGGATAGCTGTAAATTTTTGGGTGTTCGGTACCCAGACAACTGCACCGTATGTTAGCATAGGTCTTATGATAGCCGTGTAAATCCATGCGACGACTATGGGGGAGACACCCCAGGTGCGCCCCATGGTTCAGCGGCATTGTTCATAAGCAATGCATGTTCTTTTGACTCTGTTTTCTGAGAGTTCCATGTTAACTTGCTGTCAAAGGTGAAACCTAGGTACTTCACCTCTGTTGCAAAGTTTAGCTTTGTATTTAGGAGTTCTGGATGTTTGAATTCCATTTTCATCCTTTTTCTTGTGAAAAGGACCTTTTCTGGCTTCTGGGGATTGATAGACAGTGAATAGTCCTTGCACCTCTGTTCTATAATTTTGAAAGCTACTTGTATTCTTTCGCAGAGTATGTTCTAAAAATTACCTGTCGTTTGCAGAATGATAAAGTCATTTGCATACGCTATTGTGTTGTGACTGTCATTATTGAGGCAGCTGATGAGGGTCTCGAGGAGCATCTTCCACAATAGAGATGATAGCACCCCTCCCTGTGAACATCCTCTCACAACCAAGCCTCTTATTTCCACATCTTCTAAACTTATATTTTACTGCTTGAGAGCATGTTGTGTATCCATCCACTAACCACCTGTAAAACATTCCTGGTATTTAGTGTATTATCTTGGGAAATGTCATCTTATCAAAAGCATCTTCTATGTCTATGAAAACACCCAAGGCGGACTCTTTATTGTCCAGTGATCTCTCTATTCGGTTAGCAACTAGGTGAAGGGCTGAATTAGAAGATCTGCCTGGGCTGTATGCATGTTAATTTGGGTGTAGTGGTATTGTTGTAATCACCACATCCTTTATGTACCTTTCGCATAGCCTTTCCAATATCTTCATGGAAAACGATTCCAGACTACTAATTGGTCAATATGTTTTTGGGACAGTGTAATCAATCCGTTCAGGTTTGAGTATAAAGCCTACCTTTACCTCTCTCCATTTTTGGGGATATACCTCTGAGCCAAGGATGACCTGAATATACCTACCAGGTACGGTGTGAGTTCTTCCAGACCCCACTGAATTAGGGCTGGATAGATACCATTAAGTCCTGGCGATTTAATTGGAGATAATCTAATCTTGTCATCGTCTACAATGTGTTTGGCAGTTTGCCAAGTCGGCCGTATCTCGTTTAAATTTATATGGAATTCCGTGTACATATCTGGCCGGAATCCCTTTGGGAGTCCCAGAATTCCTTCAGAACTCACGGAAATTCAACACGAAACTATCTTGGAACATAATGTGTTCTATTTAAAAAAATACGAGTTTATGTTACTACCCTGTAAAAATTGAAAGGATGTTTTAATATCAACGATTTTCGATTAACAGTTTTCTTCATAACTGTTATACTTTTCTATAAAAGAGAATAAAAATTGTAATGTAAAACAGCCTCTACTTAGGTTTCTTTTATCTACACCTAAAGTTAGATTTTTACAAAAAAATTCAAATCTAATCACGCTTAATTAGCTTTATTTTACAATTATGTAGTCCCTCAAATTTGAAACAACTTTTCGTTTTGTTATATATCTATATCTTTTATTATTGGTTCAAAATTCCAAATTTAGAATAGAACGAGAATTACCATTTTTCCTTTTCGGTAGTACCGTAATTATTTAGGAATTCCCGGAATTCCTTTAAAAGTCCTTCAGAATTCCTGTGTACACACAATTTCTGTAATAAATTTACCTCTCGGTTTAAACCCTGTATAAAATAATTTCAAATTAAAACAAATAAAGTATTGAGATTGTGTATTGAGATAAAAATATTAGAACTGCAAAATAAATATTTATTTTCAGATATTAAGATAATATAAATTTAAAATCTAATATAATTTTTAAACTTTGTTTATTTCCCGAGATTAAAAGTGCAATAACGCAAAACTCGTTGTTCCTTCTCAAGAATATATTTAATGGATATGCAATTTGTAAATAATGTTGTTTTAAAAGATTTTTATCTATTTTTAGAATGCGTAGCTTAAATCAATTTGTTTTAAGCTTTAGGTATTTAATTATTCTGTGCAGTAATGCTTTATTACTGAGTAATCTAAGGATTCTATTCTCTTGAGACAAAAATGCAGAACTTTAATTATAAATAAAATTAGGAAAGATAAAAATAAATATTATGAATAAATAACCATCAACTTTAGCAACACTTCTGAACAAATTGAATATTCCATAATATAAATAAAAAAATATGTATTATTTGTAATCGACCTCTATTACTAATTGATAAAGGAAATGATTCATGGCATTTTCAGGTATTCTGCGGTTAAAAATATACCGGGTGTCCGCGCGAAAACTTCGATGGCTTTATTTTTTGTAATATTTAACACGTTTACGACTGTGCCGGTGAATCAGGCGTTGGCCGTCCAAAGGACCGTTGAAGTAGGTATATACAGAATATGAGTACGTTGTCATGAATAATTTTTTTGTCTTTTGACAAAGATGTCATACAAAACATAGTAGATGAGCTAAAATATATATGTTATAAAATATTAGAAAAAAAAAGAACTTTTATTTGGCGTAACAAATATTTAGCCGGGACGTAGACAAGTATCGGGACGTATGAACCTTGAGACGTAGGCTTCGGAATTTAGAGCAGCGTGACGGAGAGAGGTCGTCGGGACGCAGAACGCCGGAACGTAGAAAGGTAGAGAAGTATGGTCGTAGAGCGTTGGACGGGATATTTGGCGTCGGATGGGATATTTGGCGTCGGAAGGGGATATTGGACGTCGGGATGTAGAGCGTCGGATAAAAGAGATAACGTCGAGACGTTGAGCGTTGAGACGTTGAGCGTCGAGACATGACAACCTTCAGGAGATAGGTCGTCGTGATGTAGAACGTCAATATGAGGTAGGATATGAACTGCGTGAGTTTTGGAAAGGTACTGAACTTGAATTATACTAGATTTGACAATAATAAATGACTGGGGTTTGAAATCAACTAAACTGAGTTTGATTTCTTAATGAAAACTAGTCCCTTGGGATCGGGTCTTTATACCCGATTAAATGACTTTTTGTGACGTCAACTTGTCGTAACTCTGGTGGAAACCAATTTGGGTGGATAGAAAAGGGGTGGTCGATTTATTACTTGCCTTGAAAAATTTGTGTATCGAAAACAATGTTACTATTCAAACTTGACTTAAGATAAGTTCGTTAACTGTTTCAATGATTATTACTTCGTGACAAAATTTATAATGTATGGTGGTTTCAGGTTGGGTTCCCAGACATTTGAAAGAAAATTGAATCTCTTACGGACAGGGTTATAGATATTATTTATTAGGTGTCGTAAATAAGATTTAATTATTTGGGAGATTTTTCGTTAAATAAAGGATTTTGAATTTCATAAGAATGCAGTAGGTTTGTTCCAACTCGATACAAAACCATTCAGGAACCGTACATCGCATGCGTATTACATTCCTAGCGTTCCAACCTAATTTGTACGATGTGCGGTTTGATACAGAATTCGTTCCAACTAAAAAATGGATGATTCCGGAATCGTTTCTGTACCGTCATATCGATTCACATATTTTTGTGGAACTGTTAGACCTGACTTGCGCAGAACGATCAATATATGTTGATTTTGTTTTAGTTAACTTAACCTACAAATAATTAGCGTTTTGATGTTTTGATAGGTAAATGAGAAAACGATATACATTTTTATTTAGAAAATACTGTTTATAAATTATAATATTTGAATTTACCGGATTTAAAACAAGAAATTCGGACAAAATTACTGAAAAACAAGTATCGCATACAAATATAAACATAAATTATGTTTTCTAAACGGTCTAAACAAAATAATAAATAAAAATAATAATTTTCCATTGTGCCTTAAAATCTAGAATAATAAAAAATCATTAGTATCAATGAAACAGAAAACTTTTATTTTGCTTTCGAAAAATTTGGTTAGAATTTTCTATCCTATTTATTTTCTCTATTTATGGACCATCAACAGTTTTAAAAGCGTTCTAACTCATTTCCGATTCCAAAACCATTCAGAGATGCGCTTGTGCAGTACATCGTTCATGAACCGATATTGGTATAAGTTGGAACAAACCTAATATTTTCCTTAATAAATGGAATTAATAAATTATTAAGGTACCTGGGTGCGGTAAGTAACAAGGTATAGATTTGTAATCACAGGATCTGTATGGAAAAGGGCCGCTATGTATGGGCCAATAAGCAGCGGTAGTACAAATGTTTCTCCTAGGCTACAAATATTATTAAGAATTATCAAAGAGCGTACTTTTTGAGTACATCCGTAATAAAAAAGCTACAAATTACATAAGTTACTTTTTGAGACATTTTAATATTAAAATGTTCATTGAATATTTTATTGCATTACGAAAAATCAAGTAAAAAGTATAAGGAATTATTTTCCTCTATTCGTTGTCTCATACACCAAAAATTAAGTTAAATTTTACCAGAAGTAAAGCCATCCGAAATTTTCGCATGGACACCCGGTATAGAATGTTGCTAACAATACGTGAAATATAGTAAATTGACTCATTTTTATACAACCGTATCATTTCCAGTTACTAATTTCATAAACAATTATATGGGGAGATAGCATCATTATTTTCTGTGGTTTCTTAACTGGCATTAGTCAACATTCCTCCATGGCATCAATGATTTATTTAAAGCTTTTTGTGGTGGATTTAAAATTCTAGCTCATTTAAAAAAAAGGTAAGTGTATTGACTGCAGACTTGGTGAAGTCCATTAGCCTATTTTTAAAACCGTAAAAGTAAATATAAAACAAATATTAATTAAACTTTTTTCAGTTTGAAATAAGACAAAAATCTTGGGAATCAATCAAAATGTCCTTAGATTTAATAATTTAAATGACCCATCAATCATCTATAAGTCGCACAAGCTCGGTTTCTGGGGTTAAAGTTCACTCGTAAGGGGGTGAATTATAGGGAGAGATTATTATTATTATTTTTAATTTGATTTCATCTGCATGAATTACTTAGGTTATTAGCCTCGTGTTCGGCACAGGCTTTTGTACTGTTTCCCAACGCTACTTTAAGAACAGCACTGCTAATTAGAACCCAACAGTGAATAGTCGAGTAGGGAATCCTATCTATGCATCAGAATTAATATTTAATTTATTAAAATTAAATAAAAGTTCCGTCGATTATTATTATTTTTTTATTATGTCCGAAATTGGTAATGCATGTATTGCGATCTCCAAAACTGTTAGAGATAGAAAAACAGTTAAATGGGGAAAGTTTTAGACAATTGTGTTTATAATTCAATGCCGTTTAGTTTGAGATTTTTTCTCTTGTTGTTTTTGAGATATTTTGAAAAAACTAAAATGACGCATTTCCGAAAATACCCTGTATTTTCTTTATTTATGAAAATTTCTGTAAAAATTTCTTGAAGCAACTTTTTACGTAGAAAACTCCTGTGTCGTCGATTTTATTTGCAACGGTTCGGTTTCTTGAAACCATCATCAACTTTGTTTTTTCATATGGGCGCCATATTGGATTTTTACTGTTTTAAAAAGCCCCTTTTTTACCTTCCTAACGATGTATTACACTTAATAAGAATATTTTGTTATTAATTGTAGTTTAGACATTAAATGTAATAGGATCTCCGTGTTAGTGTTTTATAGGGCAAGTTTGCCAAATTAAAACCAAAATCATAATTTTTGTTTTTGTACCCCATACCTTAACTTTTTTTTACTAAGCGTGATACATCGTTAGGAAGGTAAAAAAATGGGCATTTCAAAACAGTAAAAATCCAATATGGCGCCCATATGAAAAAACAAAGTTGTTGATGGTTCCAAGAAACCGAAACGTTGCAAATAAAATCTGACGACACAGGCGTTTTCTACGTAAAAAGTTGCTCCAAGAAAGTTTTTACAGATTTTAGAAATTTTCATAAATGCGTCATTTTAGTTTTTTCAAAATATCTCAAAAACCAAAAGAGAAAAAATCTCAAACTACACGGCATTAAATTATAAGCAAATTGTCTAAAACTTTCCCCATTTAACCGTTTTTCTATCTTTAACAGTTTCGGAGATCGCAATACATGCATCACCAATTTCGGACACACTGTATATTGTAAATAAGAAAAAAAAAACAAATGAAATCAAAATCTATTATAAAAATATTATGTATACCTGAAAAGGGAGGATATTGGTAAAGGTCATTGGTTTTAATTTAGATCGATGAATGTATATAAAATTGTATTCTTCAGGTTCAAGTATACCATAATAATAACTGAAAATAAATAGAAGGTTGTATCTCCATTCCCACAATATATACATCCTGCCAACACCAGAGGGATTCCATAAGTAGAAGATTGTAAGTTTATACTATCTGTTAACAAGATATTTATAAACAATTATTTCTTGATCAGTGTCATGCACACTGACAGATCAATCCAAATAAATAGTCTTTTATTTCCTGTAAGGGGAAAATTAACTTCACATGTATCGCAGACTATACGACGTGATTATAATCACATTGTTTTTCAACAGCCTAGTTTTCGACATAAAGTGTGTTTATGATAAGCAAACACGATATATTTCTTAACAGAAATGTCAAGTAAACACTACTCTATTTAGACATTTTGGTTAATGATTTTTCGATGTTTTTATTTTGGAAAAGAGTGGCATCCATTATGTATATCTACCAATAAACAATGGTTACAAATAGTAGATCAACGGAAAAACAGTTAAAATAATCCCAAAATTTATTATTTCCCATTGACTGACACCAAAGTTTAAAAGTTGATATTTGAAATTAAAATTTAAATAATTAACTTGCCCTCTCACCACTCACCCCTTCTATATTCTACTTTAAATAAGACAAGAAGTAGGTGAATATAATCGAATAATGAACGTCCTATATTTCTTCAACCTAAATGATTGGTTCGCTATTTATAAATAAATGAAATCCACCCTCATTTACAGAGGTAAGAGTAAATAATGAAACAGCTTTAAATCCACTTTATCCCAACGTTTAATGATCTTATTTAAATCTTTCTTATTCACCCAGCAACGACATTATTCAACTTCCCAAACAGGGACGTAGTTTAGAAAACAGGTAAAGCTTAACAAAAAGACGAAGACAACATTCTTGATTTTCATCAAAACTTTCAAAGCGTTTTTTTTTTAATTGGTACTTTATTCCCATTGGAGCGCATTTTCCTCTTCATGTTTCTTCTATTCCCCCATTTTCCTGTTAATTTCCTTCCTATCTTTGTCCCCATTTATTTGTATCAGGGTGTGGTTGAGGGTCACGTAAAACTAAAGTTGCAGCATCATTATTGCAGCCCTAGCAGTGATATAGTATTTAAATAGACATTTAACATAATAAGTAAATGTTTGCGTTTTAATATTGTTATTAATTAAGCAAAAAATACTCATAAATAAGTAAAACATTTTTACTGAAAACAAAAGTCAGTACATTAGATATGTATTGCGAGATCCTAAGTCAAAGCTAGTCCTACTCTGCTTGCTCTTCTTCTCCTTCTCTTTTGCACTTATTCAGATTATTTGGACGTTTTATGTTTTATGGAAGCCAATTCCTTTATTTAAGAAATAAATCATAAGCTGTACGTTCGCCGATTTTAATGGTATTTCATCTAAAGAATCGTACAATTTCCAAAATGAAAATCTACTTAATGAACATTTTCATTACTTAAGCTGTTCGATTCCAAGCATTTAAAGTAACGTTCAAAAACATAACAATACCAGAGGAAACATTGAAATTCTTTGTGAATTTAAGTTACACTGGGAAATGACTTTATTAAACTACGATCTATTCTATTACTCTTCCATTTTTTATCTTCAAAGTATGTTGATGTTTTTTTCTAGAAAAACTACATCAAAGGACAAAATCACTTCGTCTTCCTACTTCTTAAACTTGGTTCCTTCGATTTGTGATTTGTTTATGTTATTTAGGTGATTTCTCAACGAATAATATTCACTACCGTTCCATAAAATAATGAATGAAGGTGCGGTTTAAAATGCTTAAAATATATTCGGGATTCCGGTAAAGCGTCAAAAGAATTCAGTTGGATGGCATATATTCTGTATAACTGCCACTCAAAAGTGAGGGCTTGGAATAGTAAAAGATATCGATCGTCGTTCTGAATGAAATCAGCCCAGCGATGTTCCATTTAAAAAATGTACTAGGTGTCCAAAATTGGCGCGAACAAAATACATGTAAAAACTAATTAGATCGATCAGTAATTAGTTTAAAAAATGTAGATTCTCAGATTAGTTGACAATAGTTTTTAACCTACCGCATTCAGGTACCTTCATAATTTATTAATTACATTTTATTAAAGAAAAGTTGCATTCTTACTAAATTCAAACTCCATCATTTAACGAAAAATTACATCTTATTTACGACACCTATTAAATAATATCTATAACCCTGTCTAAACCACCATACAACATAAATTTTGTCACGAAGTAATAATCATTGAAACAGATAACACAGACATTGTTTTTAACACACACATTTTTCAAGTCAGGTAATAAATCGACCACTCCTTTTCTATCCACCCAAATCTCTCCCACCGGAGTTACGACAAGTTGATGTCACAAAAAGTAATTAAATCGGGTATAGACATTATACCGAGTTCAGATGATTTCAAACTCCAGTCATTTATTACTCTTTAAATCTAGTATATTTTCAAGTTCAGTATTCAGTACCTTTTTTAAATCGACGCAGTTCCTACCCTACCTTCTATCGACACTCCTAGTTGCGACGTTATACGTCCCGATGACCTATCTCCCGAACGTTGTCACCTCTCGACGCTCAACGTCCCGCCGTCATCTCTTTTATCCGATGCTCTACGTCCCGATGCCCTATATCCCATTCGACGCTCTACGTCCCTACTTCCCTACCTTTTTACGTCACGACGCTCTCTCTTATACGACGCTTTGCGTCCCGAAGCCCTTCCTACGCCCCGCTGCTTTATATTCTGACGCTCAACGTCCCAGTGCTATACGTCCGAATGATCTACGTCTCGATGTCCCTTCAATATTTCTAAACCAGCAACACTCCCACGCATCAACAACAATATAAAAAACGTCAGAAATAGATGGTGAATCAATAATTTTAAGAGGTTTATTATTGTATTATTCATTATTATAGAAATATATTGTTCATTAAAGCCGCATTTGGGCGCTGGATTGACATGTCCCAGTATGTATTATTATACCAGCCTATAACTATTTAAGAATTTGTTCTACCAAAGTGCCGATACACCCTCGCTAATAGCTACTAATTTAGCCGCTCAGTTGATTAGGGTAAATCACACTTCCAACGGCTAAATTCACATCTTACACAAATATGCTTCATGTCACTGCAGCGTTGGACTATCTTAGATAATTATCGCTCAATCTTCGCACCGTAGGTAGATCTTAACATAAGGGGTAGTTCGCTGGTATTGATCCGGCTCTATT
This sequence comes from Psylliodes chrysocephalus, assembly GCA_927349885.1. Taxonomy (NCBI): domain Eukaryota; kingdom Metazoa; phylum Arthropoda; class Insecta; order Coleoptera; family Chrysomelidae; genus Psylliodes; species Psylliodes chrysocephalus. Next base: position 4,107,534 of record OV651826.1, read on the forward strand.
CTAGTAGGACTACACTACATAATCCCCCTAGGTGAGGCTGAAACACAAGGGATACCTATCTGTTATTGTAACGACCGTATCTGAGAAAACGCACCCATATAAAAATGAAACGACGAAACAAAGAATAATTACAGAGTGCAATTCTGAGGACGCCAGCTGTATATCCTCAAGAATTCTCCAACAGTATAGTTAATGGCAAGTGGCCTGTTTATTTAGGCGGGACACAGGTGAGGTCTCGGTGAGAAATATAATTTCTCATTACCCAATTTAAGTATTTGAACATAAAATAAATAAGTTAAACATAATTTGAGTTTTATTTCATTCACAAACTTTGCATCGAATCCTGGTTTATATAAATTAACATTATCACAACGTGGGTATATAAATTACCAATTAATTAATTAGACGATAACTACTACTAGAAGAAAAAGGCCAAATACAGTAAGTATGAATTACTTTGAATTTCACAAAAGGGGAGGGTTTTTAATCATTAAGAAGCGACCGGGGGATGGGCGGTTACAAGTTGAAAGTTGTGAGATAATTTATATTCCGAAAATTAACTGAAAAAATAGTCAAAAATTATTCAAAATACAACAAATTTATCACTAATAAAAATTATCTTAACTAATTTTTAAATTCAACTATACCATAACCGGTAGAAGCAATAAAATATGTATCGTCGGCAAAAAGAATTATACGACTTCTTGTTGTCATTGATGTATATGATGAACAACAATAGCCCTATAACAGATCCTTGGGGAACACCATTGAAGAACACCATATGCGGATTTTTTTAAATTAGATTTTGTATTATTTTCTTAGTGCACAAATTGCTGTTTTTTTTTTCCAAAGGCACACCTCAAATGCCATAGTATTCAAGTTTCTCCAACAAACAGTCGAACGGCTTGGAAAGGTAGTATATCGTGAGAAACGGTCCTCAAGACCCCCACTATATCTTCCACGACTTTAAGCGGAGTTTTTTAAACACCCAAAGGTTGTTATCATTATTATTAGCGACGGAACAATACATTGTAATTATAAAGTATCTTCTTGGAAAATACAATTATTGATATTGGTCTATAGTTATTAGGCTCATCTAAATGCAGAGATAAAATGTTTGCAATTTTAAAAGCATCAGGAAAAATACCTTGATAGAAACTAACGTCTTTAAGGACCTCAATCGAAAGCAACTTCTTAAAAATCATCAAAAGACCAAATATTCTTAGAATAGTCCAAGGAATAACCCCTTGTATTTTTGCCGTATGTTTAATAAACACCCTGTAGAAACAATCCCGTTGCGGCCATTTATCTACGATCAAAAATGTATTCAATTATCCATATTTCGTTGTTTGACAAGCGTATCTTAAGAGAAGTGATATCCCCCTTCGATTCTCAAATCGAGACCGGTAATGGTAATGGCAATATAACGTTAATGGTTCCCGTTTCGTCGCAGTCATCTTCATCGGCCCCGATCCCGTCTTGTCCTTTGGAGAACTCATCAGAAAGAGCGAGTGTCACTCAAACGAGACATTGGCGTGGACCGAAATTTTTTGTTACGTAAGATTTTACCTAAAATCACAAGGAATATAATTTATTAAACAATAAGTCAACTATAAAGGAATACCGCGAATGCAAAAAAGTTGGGCCTCTGCCCCAAATTGGTGTGGGGAGTAGGTGGGGAGTAGCTAAAAAAACAGAAAATCGACCTCTTCGATAGACCGTCCTTTTTTTATTTTTACACCCTTCAAACCCCCGTGTTATCGCCCTAATCCGTCTGTAGCCTGGCAGCACTGTAACCTGCGGCTTATGGTACCACCATTTAAAGGTCCTACTACTGTTCCCATTCACCAATTCTCTCCCTCATTCACTGTCATTCATTCCACGTCGTCGATGGTTAAACGCTAGTCAGCTAGGTCCAATGGTGACACAGCCCATGGTGGAACTTTCCACCCAACCACGACGTGACCGGAGAGATCATTGCTTAACTGTTGTGAGAATATGGATGCACACTAATCTCGCAGCTAACCTCTCCGGCTAGACCGTCTACAGAAGGAGATATATTTTATTGAAATTTTATTTAATAGCTTAAGGATGTTCGATTTAACTTAAGTTTACATACAAGACAAGTAATATGTTAACCAACTCACCCAACAGAATAAAGTTAAAACGCTTAATTATATTTAGACGTGAGTGGACACCTTTACCGGTAGTGGGATAGATAGCAAGTAATTTCTGTTTATTCAATAGCTGTGTCAACAGCAACAGCATTGGTTGTACATTGACAGTATAAGATATCGATACCTTGAATCTAACTGAAACATATTTTACGGTGACTTTAATGTAAAAATATATTGTTAATCTGTTCTGTTTTGAATTGTAATTACTTTTTTCTCTAATTTTAAAATTTCTTTATGTTGTAATTGTTTCATAATCATATATTTATATTTATTGTAAAAATTGTAAAATGATGAATGTAAACACTCCATGTGTAATAAGAAAAGATCCATCTATCTATCTATCTATCTATATATCTATCTATCTATCTATCTATATATCTATATATCTATCTATCTATCTATCTATCTATCTATCTATCTATCTATCTATCTATCTATATATCTATCTATCTATCTATCTATCTATCTATCTATCTATCTATCTATCTATCTATCTATCATCTATCTATCTATCTATCTATCTATCTATCTATCTATCTATCTATCTATCTATCTATCTATCTATCTATCTATCTATCTATCTATCTATCTATCTATCTATCTATCTATCTATCTATCTATCTATCTATCTATCTATCTATCTATCTATCTATCTATCTATCTATCTATCTATCTATCTATCTATCTATCTATCTATCTATCTATCTACCTATCTATCTATCTATCTATCTATCTATCTATCTATCTATCTATCTATCTATCTATCTATCTATCTAATCTATCTATCTATCTATCTATCTATCTATCTATCTATTATTAAATTATGTTACCACAGAAGTATGTTAAATTTGAAAAATATCTTATTTCTATTAATTAATATCTCGCATTATAGTAATTTTGTTTAATTTGTTTACCTAAATGTTGTCCGGAGTATTCACGAACAGTACCCTGTCGAAAAAATCAGAAGTGAAATTTATATTATCTGTGTTATGCGTTTAGAAACGTAATCAGTGTGAAGTTCGTGTTATTGACGTGTACGACAGCGTGCCGAGTGCCGCCATTTAATTTAGTATCAGTCAGTGCGTCTTTTGTCGTGTGAAAGTAGTTGCACGGGCCGCTACGACACATTCCCCTGGTAACTCTTTTTTTAAACATTTTTTTATTGAATTTGATATACTCTACGTATTATTTTTATGATCGGTGTTCTAACTTAGTAGTTTAAAAGTAATTAAACCAGTGCAAATTAATAAATTAATATTTCGTGATTAAGTAAAAATAAACAGTCCCCTACATACAGTTTTTAAGTCCAAGGGACTATTGAAAAGATACGTATGCTATTGTCTTGAAGCAATTCATGTTGTAGTGAAGTAGGTGTTTTCTTGCAGGTTTGCTGAATTTCAATTAAGATGCCTCAAAAAAGATAGAAGCAGAACGACTTACATCAACAAAGAATGATGAAAAAGAAGAAAAAATAAAAAGTATAAGGAAGCTTGTTAAGGATATGACTCCTAGAGAGCATAGAGCTGATTTGAAGAAGTGGAAATATCATTGTTCTTCTTATTGTGCTATAGGAAAGCTTCTAAACAATATAACTAATACATTTTATACGTTAAAACACCCCGCCATCAGATTCAACAGGTTTTTATCCAGTTCCGTTACTGCGCGCCTTAGCTTAGCCCTGTAAGCGTGAGTCTCAATGCACAGCGAAAAAACTAAGGGAAAAAATAACAAAGAAAGAAATGAAAAGATAGCATTCTTACAGAAGCAATTTGAGAAGTACAGGAAAAGACTAGCAAGAATTGAACGCAAAAAGAAAAAACCTGAAGATACACTTAATACTGAAATTAGCCTGGCATCGTTTTCCATGAAGACCTTGGAAATGCTATGCGAAGGGTACATAAGGGATGTTGTGATTACAACAACACCACTACACCCAAATTAACACGCATACACCCCAGGCAAATCTACTCATCTTTACCTAGTGGCTGGCCGGATAGAGAGATCACTGGACAATAAAAAGTCAGCCTTAGGTGTTTTCAAAGATATAGAAGGTGCTTTTGATAAGACGACCTTTCCCAAGATAATACATGTAATAAACAACAGAAATGTTCTTCAGATGGTTAGTGGGTGGATACACAATATGCTCCCAAAGCGAGCAGTAAACATAAGTGTAGAAGATGTGAATATAAAAGGCTTGGTTGCGAGGGGAAGTTCACAGGGAGGAGTGCTATCACCTCTACTGTGGAACATGGTCCTCGACACCCTCATCAGTCGCCTCAATAATGACAGTCACTACACAATAGAGAATTTTGAAAACATACAAAAGAAAGCAAGTAGTTTTCAAGTGGTGCAAGGACAAGTCACTGTCTATCAATCTCAAGAAAACAGAAATGAAAAGAATGAAAATGGAATTAAAACTTCCAGAACTCCTAAGCACGAACTAAACTTTGCTACAGAGGTACATGGGTCTCACCTTTAACATGTCTATCATAAGACCCATGCTAACATAAGATGCAGTTACCTGGATAACAAAAACCCAAAAATTGACCCAAACTAGAACAAATTCAAAGAACAACATGTCTCAACATAACAGGAACCATGAAAACCACACCGACCATAGGGAAGTCATTCTTAGTTTCACTCCCCTTGATATTTACATCAAGCAGGTTGTTCTGATAACAATGATACGCCTCCGCACGGTTGGAATAGAACCTGATGTAGGATCTGGTGAGGCGAGACGTCGCTTTCGACAGGAGGCGCTCGATACGCTCCCACTGCTTCAAGGAAACATCTCACTGAAATATAATATCTTCCATAAGCCATATAAAATTATAACAGAACAAATAGAAGAGCCGGAAGTGGCAGGTACGATTCATATCTACCCCGACGGTTCTAAAATAAAACAAGGCTCAGGATGTGGAATATACTACAGATTCTTAAATCTAAACATAAAATAGGCTGTGGGCAGTAGTGCCAGTTTAGTTTAAACTAAGCTAACGGGGATTCTCATAGCAGCAAAAGAAATCACCAGAAATAATATCACTGGAAGAAACATGCTCATCTATACAGATAGCAGACAAGCACTACTCACTCTGTACATACCACGAAATTATTTAGAGCTAGTACTAGAATGTCACGAAGCATCAACAATGTGGTCAACTTAAGATGGATCAATGGTTGAAATGTAACCGTCTTACTGATTCACTTGCCAACCAACCAAATACTTTTTGGACCTGACCTTCAATTTGACTGACAACGTCGATAGTGACAAACCTAATTAACGAATATTCCCTTTTGAAATTCGAGGAAAGATGGGATGAAACAAGGAGCTCCAGACTTGCCAAGGAGCTTTTAGGTTATCCTGACAAAACTACAGCTAAAAAATATGTAGGCTGGCTCACGAGCTAGGAGGTGTCTGTCTACTTAAGATGATGTAAATTGTATTCCTAATGACGTTTTCATCGTTTAAATCTGACCAATAATAACCGTGATACACGCTTAGGTCCTTTCGACAATGCTACTGCGCATGATTTTTTATTTAACGTTAATAGAGATTTAATTCCCCATACCCCCAGTTTTCCCATTCCAATCGGACCAATAATAACGAAGATATAAGGTTTAGGTCCTTTTGGACTGTCACTGCACATTATTTTACGTAAACGATGGCCGCCATCTTGGATCGCTTAGCTGAGTCGCAAACCACTTAGCCGAGTTTCAATTGTCCGCCAGACAGGTGGCGCCATCTAGCGGCGACTTTGGCACTAGTGGTCCCATACAAGTATAGTCTATTCGTCGGATTTAAACGAGCAAAACGTCATTATGTGGCGAACTTGGTATGAATTAACGTTGAATAGAAAACATTCTGAGCAGTAGCAATGCCAAAAGGTCCTAAGCGTGAATCTCGGCTATTATTGGTCAGATTTAAACGAGGAAAACGACATTATGTAGAGAACGCGGTATAGATTAGCGTTGTTGTATAGAAAAATCATACGCAATGTCAAAGTCAAATGGGCCTTAAGCGTGTATCTCGGCTACTTAATTTATTTTTTAAATGAATTGAAATGGCCAGGGTCAATGTTTTTATTGCATTTTAATCACACCAATTTTCACGTAAACCCAGTCTTACATAATTCGAATTTTTTTTATTTTTAATTTATTTTTCAATGGCCCTACTAATTCTATGGCCATGAATTTTAATTGTAAAGAAATAAAGGTTAGTAGAGGACGCAGTCAATTACCTGTCATGTTCCAGCATGTTCGGAGGGTAAACTTTTTGGATCTCACTATGAGGGGTTAAAACACGGATTGTTTAATATTAATAAACTCAAGTCGATACCCAAATTCCTCCAATATTCACTTACACAAACTGATAAATTACACAATAATTTTATCACAGTAAATCGCATTTCTCGTGGATTTTGTTTCTCGGCAAAAGGTAAAGCACAAAATAAAGCTGGCGTTCGAGAATGATGACATAAAATAGTAATTAGCGGGTACATGATCTCCGAAAATAATTCTAGTTTCAAACAGAAAGCTCTATTACGGGAATCCTGACACGAACTGAAAACGAAAATTAAACGGTTGCACTAATAATTGCCAACACAGAAAACAGACGTAAAACTGGTAGTGTCTATATTATTTTAATATATAAAGCAAGGTAGAATTTAAGGTTTTTAAAGACACTCGAAAAGGTAATCAATTTCAAAAATATAACCAACAGTAGTACAATTAATTTCCACATCGTTTAACAAAATACTCATACAGTCTATTCGCTATACTTACACGGGTTTTGGATTAACAAAATTATGCAAATTAGTCATTGACAACCAGTTCCAATAAGCCTCTTCCCAAGAAATTAGGTAAAATTGCCCTAATGGTCAGATTTAAATTAAAATAACATTAGGGTAGGTACTAAATTTGTTACAAATATTGCAGTTGAATTGATTCTTTGCAAGTGTTGACATTGTATGTATATTGTAAATTTAGTGGAAATTTTAAAAATGCCTAGATGTGTGTTAGATGTAGATAGTCTAATTTGTAGTGTACATAAGTATTTTACGGATGAAAAAGAAAATGGCGGTCCTTTAAATCGGTAATGTCTGTACAACAACGCGGATGCGATGCTCTAGGAATTAGTGAAACCAAATCAAGAGGAGTATTACAAAATCACAATAGTGAACTGCCGAAAGAAGATCACCGCAAAACTCGCATCATTGAAAACGAAAGATATTCCAGATGGAAAGAAATTTGAAATTCGTGATATCATTTATCGAATGAGGGCCAACAAGGAACATGTGACCTTAAATACAATTCTCTCGGAATTAATAGATAGAAAATTTGACGACATTGGCAGAACAAGTCTATGGCAAGTGATACATAACTTGGGTTTCAAATTTCAAAAGGAGGATAACAGAAGCACAAGAGAATTAACTTTCTAAGAAAATATTCTAAATTTAAAGAAGAAGGGGCGAATTTTATATATTTAGACGAAACATGGATATTTTTTTATGGGTGCAACCAAGAGAATATGGCAAGATGATAACGTAAAGTCCATCAAACATACCGATGGAGAAGGGAAGCGACACATAATTTTACATGCAGGAGTGAAATCGGGTTTTATAGAAGGTGCTGATTTAATATTTTCATCTAAATCAAAATCCAGTGACTATCACGATAATATGAACACAGAAATGTTTGTAAAATGGTTGCATGAAAAACTTCCAGGTTTAAGTGAGCCCAGCGTAATTATCTTAGACAATGCACCTTACCATTCTGAAGTATTAAACAAAAGTCCAACGAATTCTTGTACTGTTGAATAAAATTAAAGAATGGTTGACAAAGGAACATATCCTTAATATATATTAAAATCAGAATGATTACGCTTGGCAAATATACACGCAAAACCAAAAACCTTTGTTGTGGATCAGATTATTGAAAGTTACGGCCATCAAGTTTTACGTCTGCCACCGTATCATTGCCAGTTTAATCCCATCGAATATATATGGGGAATAGCAAAACAATATTATGACAACCATATTGGGCCTAATGGTTATAGTGACGACGCAGTTCGGGAAAATTGGCGAAAAGTACTTTCAATTGCAACTCCAGAAGTGTGGCGGAACTGTATATCCAAGTGCGAGAAACTAATAGAAGATTGGTGGACTCGTGAAAATAAAATAAACAAAAATAAGTCCAATCATAATAACAATTAATGGTGATGACAGTGATGATGATGACGATGATTATGATATTTTGGATGATAATGACTGATTTTCATTTTTGTTGACAAGTTCAATTTTTTTATTTTTTATTTGAAATTCTCTACATGGAACAAATTTTTATGTTAGAAAATATTTTATTTGAGCTAAATAACCCTCTTATTTATACATATATACATATATTTTCTGTGTGAAGTATAATATAAAATTATTATTAGGTTTATAATAGCCACATTAGACTCCATTAATGAAGAAGTTTAATTCTGCTCTCAATTATACAAAAGATTCTCCATTATTATTTAATTAAAAAGTTGTACATTATTTTTCATTTCATTTAACCAGTTGATATTTCCCCAAAGAACAGGTCAAACTTTCGGGTACTTACCTGGAAATATTCATACAATTTTTAATCCGAAACCCGCGTAAGTATATTATATCCTTCAAAAAGGACGAGGCACGCATTACTATAGTTTGATATTTTTAAGGTACTACTTGATTAAAATTGTAAAATATTGTATTTACGTCATAGTACATAAGAAAATTTTTTTCACAACTCGAAAAATATTAAGTTTTTTAACGATTTTGATCTCATTTTCTAGGTGATTTAAAACTCTAAAATATTTATGTATTTATTATTATACAGGGTGTTATATTTAATCTAGTTAAAAGGCAAAGCGAAAATGATCATCGCAAATATAACAGTGTAAACGAAACACCCATATTATATGTTTAAAAACATCAAAAATTTGCTTTTAATTTGTTTAACATTATTGTACGAAAAAGAAGTATATATATAAATATTAGAAGTAAATTGTCCAATTAACAATATTAAGACATTTAAATTTTATTTAGGTTTTAAAAGTGCTTTAATATGTTCAATAAAACGATAATGATTATAAAGTTACCTTAAGATAAACTAAAAGTTTTTAAAGATCAGTTATTCTTATGCAAATATTTTAATTCAATCTTTAAATTAAAAAAAAACTCTTGACATTGGCTATTTTAAAACTAATTTGCTACTTTAAAGTATTAAATAGCACGTTGGTTTTAATACAATGTAGTTTTATAAGCCTATAATACTCAATAAAATTCCACATTACGTTACGATGGGTATGGGATATTAATATTTACAATTATTCCTAAAACTAACTCAATCGGCAAAATAATGCATTTATATACAAAAATATAACGGTCTAGAAAAATCCATTACTGTCTCAAAGAATCTCGATGCTAGTCTAGAAGTTCTCGAAATTCTTCCTCTATGAGTCAGCCTGCGGGCAAATAATCCTCCAGTAACTTCTTGAGTTTCGAGGCAGGTAGCGATAGAGAAACACAGATGGCGATAAGCGTAAACAATGAACAGGGCCGGACTGGTTGTACAACAATATTAAATCAACTTTAAAATTAAATGCAAACAGACGTCTGCGAGAGTAATTGTACTGAAAGTGGTAAATAAAACACTGTTTTAAGTCTTATAAGATTTAAAATGTTCTATAAATTATTGTAAATTAAAGTTTTATATGAAATACAGACTTCGCCACCATGAACATTTTCAATAGCCAAAAAGAAAAAATATTATTGAAATATATGGGCCTTAGGTCCTCTTAAATAACTGAAGAACGGTGTGTCCAAACATTCAAGTTAATAAAAAAATGCATTTAGATGTTTAGATACAAAATGAAATTTGATATTTTACAAAAACACATTAAATTCAAGGCGCTTGAGTTATGTAGAAGTATTTAATTATATTTTGTCAGAAAAGTGCCATCCGTTGGTAATTTCTTTACTAGAATAGTTTGCATTTGAATATTATTTTATGATACATTATAGACACTTAGAAAACTTGTTCGACTTTAGTAAACAAAATAAAACTCTTTGGCACCATTTGGGAAGGCGAGACCGAGACCGACTTCAAGCGACGGGCAGCAAGCAGCAAATCCGAAAACGGTCTCTTCACGTCTGAACACATGTAATTATATGAAATACATTTGGGAAGGCGCGACAGACGACAGCACTTTTAGTACAGCAATATTTGCTGCCTTGCAGCTGTCGTCTGCTTCGCGTTGCCAAATGGTAGCTTTAGGATTAATTATAATGATTTGCAAGGTAATTTAGTCTGCCGCAAATATATTTTAATCGCAAAACGTCAATTAATAAGTTTTAATACATACATTGAAAGTTGCCTTGAAGAACACCTTAAGAATATAAAATTAAAACTAAATAGTTTTAATATAGTTTTAAGATTTAGTCTTGAAGGTCCTCTTAGGATGGGCCCTTTTTGGCTAGAAGCCACTTTATGGTGGTCTTGGGGTTGTCTCGAAGATTATTTGGTTTTATTGGAAATTTCATTGTATGTATAGTTTTAAAAGAGCATTAATATATACTTTGGTGACTGATCAATCGACCTTATAACTAGTACAAGTATTTCAGATATGTTATGTACACGCTGTCACTTCCATCTGCCGAAAGAGCTCCCACAGTTACAGTTCTGTTACCCAGACTGTACTGCAACTGTAACTGAGTGGAGTGCGAGTGGAGCGAAAAGCGGTGAAGCGACAACTCATAAATTCGTTTTCCTCATTTAAAGTGCCCTCTTTTGATCTGATATTCTTTTCATAGGCTACAGCTCCCCAAATCCAAAATATCCCACTACTGTGTAGTGGAGTTACATAGTCCGGGACCGTTACGTGAAAATTAAGACTGCCAAAACAGCATGTTCGAACACTCACAGATAATACTTGACAGAATTTTATGAACATATGATATGGGAACTTAAAAGTAATTTAAAACTAATTCTCAAATGTTTTCTTCTTTTCCCAGTAGTGAGAAATTGAGTTATCATAAAGACGATATAAAAAATAAATATTGCATTGGCCTAAATTAATTCAAGAAACTAAATAGTTGTGTCTATGTTAGGTACGTAAATATGGAACACGAAAAGTGTCCAAACATTCAGTCTGCTCTACTAAAAAGTTGACTAGAATGACAGTGCAGTTTACCTCTGAGGTACTGATATACCTATTAAATAATTTGATTTTATTGTACCTATTTTTTTATTCTATTATGTTATTGTTTTAGCTTTGATTATATTGTTATTATACTCTTCACACAGTAGTCTGTTAAGGAGTATTATAGGGGTTTATAGAGTATTATAGGTTTACTTTGTCGTCACGTTTTTTGTGCGCACGATAAGTAAAAAACCAAAAATGATATCAAATTTAAAATTTTAAGCAAAAATCAAACTCTATAAGGGGACAAAGCCTACTGATTTTGACAAAAATTAAAAAAAAAACCTAAATTAAAAACGAAAAGCGATATCAACGTGGAATTTTTAGTAAAAATGAAGCTCTGTAAGAAGATAATAAAGTCTATTGGTTCTGAAAAAATCTAATTGAAAATGGGGGTTCGGGGGTCTGTTAAACTGTGAAATGTATTAATTTAAAATGCCAAACATTATATATCTTTATTCTAGTTTGAATCTATGTAATGCTATATATTGTGATGGGACTAATTTTACAAAATAAACATTTTAGTTCACTTGTTTTATTTGCCAATAAAAGGTCTTTAAAAAATATAATATTTAATTTGACATGTGTGACAAATTGTGAAAATGATTAAATTTACAATAAAAACTGAAACACGGTAGGTAAAATTACATGTAATATTTTTTACACAAAAATCAATGTATAAATTCAAAAATAATCTTAAAATATGAACTAATAATGTTTATAGATGGTTTTCAATGTATTAAAAACAAAACAAATATTACAATAACTAAAATATTCATTTATTCATTTGGTAACAGTTGTAGTGCTTGAAAACAGTATGATACTGATAACAATAACAACAATTAATACACACCCAAAACAGCGATATTAGCGCTTGTACAAAGTTTTGAATGAACTTACAAACGACAAAATTATTGAAAAAAAGTGAACATCCTTCATTGCCGGGTAATGTAGACTCGTCCAACTGGAGAGAGAATCTGTTGGTCTATAAGAAATTGCATAAAATATTTACCACGTCTCGACCCATCTCGTCTATTCGTCTCTGAACGGTGTTATTGCTCAAAGGAATTCTCTTTATATCAATAATAAAACTGTTAAATCATAAAATTATTGGAAATAATTGAACACCCATTTTAAATTACCACGAACCGTCACTGGATGAAATATCTAACGACCGCCTTGTTGCCATCATATTGTTACGTTTATTTATTTTAAACAAACAATTTAATTATTCTGATTTATATTCACAAAATAAATACACCAACTTTTATAATTAATTTATTTGTACTCAAAAATACATTCATTTATATTTACTTTAACAATTTATCTTACTAGACAAAGTCGCGCTATTTATACGAGAAGATTCTCACTAGCTGTCGACAACGAGACAGGACCGGACTGGTTGGAAAAGGTCACACGATTGAAAAATACGGAATAAATGAAATTATTTAATTTAGTTAGAATTTTCTAGCTGATAATTTTTCAGTTAGGATATTATTTTTGGGAGCCTCTCTAATACGTTAAAAGCGGTATTTATATGAAATACAATTATATATTGTCAAATTTATTTGTACCTCATCTTTGTAATCTTTGATACATTAATGTTTTAAAATTTCTTGTTTAGTTCTACGTAAAAAAATTATCTTTAATCAATACATAGTTATCATGTTTCAATTAACTTTTTCTCAAAACTATTTTTTTTATATACGTAGGTTATTAATTTTTTTCATCATTTAGACGAAGGAATGGAAAAATGTAAATTATTGGCATAAAAGTTCAGAATGATGGCTGCTACCTTACTGCAACGTTACTTGTAAAGCCTACTGAAAAAAACTATTTTATTAGAAGCCTATTTTAGCCTTATGGTGGTAAACTATCTTTTAAAAAATGATTTCTGTAAATTATGCAAGTGATAATAAGAATAAAATATATTTAAGTAAGCATTAGAGCGGTTGGGCCTGGGAAAATTTTGTTAAACGTGGAAAATCTTGCAGAAAAATTTAGCAGTTGACCCGAATCAACTACCAATTTTTTTTCTTTGATATATGTGGACATTGCGATAGACGTCAGTATACATCAGTTCTCACGCATGCAATGTCAGCATACATCAGAGAAAAAATTTTTGTAGTTGTCTCGGGTCTTTCGCCAAAATTTTTAGCAAGATTTTCGACGTTCAAAAAAGTTTTAACACTCTCATCAAAGTTTTCCCATGCTCATCAAAATTTTCTAATGCCCAACCGCCCTAATATCTACTTAATAATAAAATTATATGAAACTTTTTTGTCTATATTGTTCCTGTATTTTCGATTTGCTCTTATTACCTAGAAAAGAATTTACTTCAAGCTCTTTAAGGAACGCTACTGTAAAAGTACCCCAACTATTTACTTAACAAAAGCAAAAGCTTGACATTCCCTGAAAATCACCAATTCCTAAACTGCGATAAAAAGTGAAACTTTCGCAATAGTGGTCTCGGACTATAACACTATACTGAAATAACGGTTTGCCCCTTTCTTTCTTTCTTTTGGCTTACAAGCCGTATGTCTATCTCGTAATGTGGAAAGAGAGAAAGGGGAGACCGTAGTACACCCCCAACAAAAGCTAGTGCATACTCTTTGATTGTCTCCGTGTTTGATATTTTAGAAAGCCATTCGATTTAACATGCTTCCCTTCTGTTACATAAATACCTGACAGATATATTAACATTTTTTAAAGGCTGATGTCCATTTGGCACCTACCTTATAATGCAACACATTTTAAGTAGTAGGGTTAAAAACTAATTAATCTTTTTTATATAAAAATAAAATTAAAAATCAATTTAAAAAAATATGAAACAAATAGCTTGATAGATTCATATAATTTTGTATTACATATAATAGACATCGCAATTACCATTTTAGGTTTGTATTTATTTTATTTTTATGAACAATAAGAAATCCTGTCCAAAATGAGAGAGTAATGAAATAAACTTTTTCGTTTTCGTAAATATAAATAAAAATATATATGTATTTTCCAAATTAAATTTTCCAAAATTAAAGATAAATGATCAAAAACCTTTTTCATTTGCTTGTTCAACGACAAGTCAACCTCCCAGAGAAAATTTCTGGGCACGCCTTTGCATATACTAGTTGTTATGATGCAATCATCTCAAGGGATTGATTTAAGTAATCCCAGTTATCGGATTCAGCTAGCCGAGATTAACGTATTCGTGTACAGGGTGACAATAAAAAGTATACGAATAATAAGCCTGTAATCGTATATACAGGGTCTCATTAAGAATGGGACACTGAAGATTCACTGATTAAAAATAAGATGATTAAACGAAACTTGCTTAAATAAAATATTACTAATTTCCGAAAGTTGAAAATTATAATGTCAAAGAAGGCAGCAGAGCACTTAGGCAATTTTGAGTTGAAACCATGCCATATTTTTAGGCTATTTTAAGACAATTTTTATACCCTTAAATTTTATGCTCCTTGTTTTTTTGCAAAAATCAAAGTGCCCAGCTAGCTTTGAACGAAGTCAGCAAAGCAGCTCCGTATTTTTATTTCCAAAAACGACACCATATTTTTAAGCCATTTTTAGACTCCTTAATATATTATAAAACTTTTCAAAAAAAAAAAAAATGTATTTTTAAAAAATACAGGATATTTTGCTAGCCTCGGTTTTTTTAAAGCTTTTTTTTTTAAACAACCATATCACATTTTTAGGCTACTGAAATATACTTTACTAAATTTTTAAATAATAAATGCTTTAAAAAATACAGTGTGTCTGCCTTGCTTGTTTTGAACGAATCCAGCAGAGCACCTCGGTTTTTAAAGTTTTTTTCTAAAAACAATCACACCACATTTTTATGCTATTTTTATGCTTTTGAAATATTATAAAATTGTTCGAAAAAAAATAGTATTTTTTAAAAAATACCGAGTGCTTTGCTAGTTTAGAACGAATTCAGCAGAGCACCTCACTTTTTTAAAGCCTTTTCTAAAAAGAACAACACCACATCTTTAGGCATTGTGTAGGGTTTTGAAATATAAAACTTTTCAAAAAAATTGCTATTTTTAAATAATAAATGCTTTGTTTGAACAAATTTAGCAGAGTACCTAGGTTTTTTTTTGAAAACAACTACTTATGCCTTATTTTTAAGTTATTTTTGGTTTAGGCTCTTGAAATATTATAAAACTTTTGAAAAAAAATAGTATATTTTAAGGGTTCTTTGCTAGCTTCGAAAGAATCCAGTACAGCACCTCGTTTTTTAAAACTTTTTTTATAAAAACAACCACACCAAATTTTTAGGCTCTTTAAATATTATAAAACTTTACTAAAAATTACTATTTTTAAATAATACAGGGTACTTTGTTGGAACAAAGTCAGCTGAGCACAAAGCTTTATTAATTTTTTTTCTGAAAGCAATTACTTATGCCACATTTTAAGCCATTTTTAGGCTCTTGAAATACTATAAAACATTTCGAAAAAATTTGTATTTTTTAAAAAATACAGGGTACTTTGATAGCTTCGAATGAATCCAGCAGAAAACCACAGTTTTTTAGAGATTTTTTCTAAAACCAACTACACCACATTTTAAGGCTCTACTAAAAAAGTACTATTTTTAAATAATACTGGGTGCTTTTGTGGAAACAAAGTCAGCAGAGCACCTCGGTTTAACTATTTTTTTTTTTCTGAAAACACTATTTATGCCACATTTTTAGGCTATTTATAGGCTCTTGAAATATTATAACTTTGCTAATTTTAAATAAAACAGTATGCTTTGTTGGAACATGGTCAGCAGAGCATAGCCTAAAAATGTGATGTGGTTGTTTTTAGAAAAAAGCTTTAAAGAACCAAGGTGTTCAGCTGGATTCGTTCGAAGCAAGCAAAAAAATTAAAAATTAATTTTTTTCCAAAAATTTTATAATAGCTCAAACATGTGGCATATAACATTTACCACAAAATAAAGCATTTAGGTTAATATCAAAAACAAGATAATTAGTGATAAGTAAGTTTGATTTTTTTATAAATATTGAATGAATGAAGTAAAGGAAACACTAAACTATTGTCTGAATTTACTCACCACATTTGGGTCTTTTCTAAGTGAACAACATCATTAAAATGTACATTATAGAGGGTGTCCCATTAGTGCGTAATTGGTCAATATTTCAATTTGTGTCATAGACACGCAAATAAGTTTCATATAAAAGTTATATAGACTTGAATAATACATATTTTAAAAATATTTTTGGATATACATGGTGGGCGTTTTTGCCTGGAAAATAAAAATGTATGTTTTTTTAAATAGAACACTCCGTATTTTATTTTATTTTTAGAATGGTTTTGTAATACTGTATGTAACCCTAGAATGTTTTTAAAAAAAAATTACCGTGTTGCTAAACAAATAATTTTTTTTGAAATTAGAGATTTAAATTATCATAATTTGGATAAGTTTACATTGATTTTAAAATTGTTTAATATACAGACTTATATAAGATACTAAGCTAATGAATAGTGTTGACCGAAGAGTATTTTGAAACGTTCAATTTACTCCATTTTTCAAATGCAATACCCTATGTATTATTTTAGCATTCAACGATACCAATATGTTAGCCAATACCACATATAAAGGGTGTCTCTTTAGTTCGTAATTGATCGGCAGCTTTTATTGGATATACGAAGAAATTTTTAATATAAAAGTTGTATGACCATATTTAACTATTATTCTTAAATATCCAGGGTGGTCCATAAACGAGGTGGTGATCAAATCTTTACGTTTTTAAAGCAAAACACCCCCAAGTAGTTATACACATTTAATTGTTTTCACATCGAAAAACAATTTTAATTCACTTCATTCATTTGCTATGCTGTATATAGGATGTGTCAAAACGTGAGGTTACGATTTTCTCAATTTTTTAAATAGAATACCCTTTAATAATTAATTGGTGGTATAACATATAGGGTATTCCTTTTAAAAAACTAAGAAAATATCGTTACCCCGCATTTTGGCACGCCCTGTATACAATATAGCAAATAAAAGAAATCTATTAAAAGTGTGTGACAATGTGAAAACAATCAAATATGTATAACTACCTGCAGGGTGTTTTTCTTCAAAAATGTATAAGTTTGGTCAGCCTCGTTTATGGACCACCCTGTATATATAAGAATATTTATTAAACATGGTCAATGGTCATACAATTTTTATATTATTTTTTTTTTCGTATTTCCAATATTAAAACAGCTTTCGATCAATTACGCACTGATGGGACACCACTTTAATATGTTGGTATGGTAGGATAGGTAAATTTATAAGAAATTTTATGCTAAAATAATATACAGGGTGTTGCATTTGAAAAAAATTTAATGGATTGAACTTAAAATTATCCATATTTCGGACGTTTCAAGACACTATTAGTATCTCATAAGTCTGTATTTTAAACAATTTTAAAATAAGTTCAAACCTCCTTAAATTATGATAATTTAATTTGCGGTCTGCATCATTCTCTAATTTCATAAAAAAATTATTGCCTGGCAACTCTATATTTTTAAAAAAAATCTAGGATTGAACACAGTATTACCAAACCATTCTAAAACTGAAATAAAATACAGAGTATTATGTTTAAAAAAATATACATTTTTATTTGTCAGACAAAAGCGCAACACCCTGTATATACAAAAATATTTTTAAATACGTATTTTTTAAATCCATATAAATTTTATTTGAAACTTGTTTGCGTGTTAACAACACACATTGAAATATTGAACAATTATTCACTAATATAAAATCTATGATTAAATTTTGTCCATCTTTTTTATTTTAATCCACCAACTCAATTGTAGTTGTCACTATGAATATTCTTTTTATTTCGAATCCCATAAACAAGGAAACAGTATACAAATTATTCTGAAAATGTATCTCTATATCTCTATTCCAAAAAATGTATCTCATTCGAAATGAAAATAAACCACTAAAAATACTGATCCCAAGATAGAAAGAAACTGTTTAAAGTGAAGCCTTTAATTTTAGTTGCCCCAGTTTTTAAATTGAAGGAATGGCAATTTCTCTAAACCAGGTGTTTGTTACGATCTAGAAAACACATAAATGGATACGTGATTCCTTCGCCCTTCGTAAATATTTAAAAATGTTAATAAGCAGGTAAAGACTGACCAGCAGAGTCTTGAAATGTTTCTTTTATGGACTGAATTTTTCTAACTTCTACAAGCAGTGGAAAATAAAGAAAAATGCTTTGATAAATTGCTCTTAGTACATTCGCCTTGGAATGTTTTTTAAAAAGCTCTTCGACTTTCAGTTCCTTTAATAATAAAAGAATAAATAGCTGTGCACTGTTCTCTACCTACTAATTTCTGGTTAAAACTATAAAAGAGACTAATAAATAATTAAAATGCATATTAACTAGGTAAATAACTAATTCAAAGAGGAATTTTTAATGATTTTGATCATATAAAATGTTAAATTCGTGATTTTTAGAAATATTGTTCACATAAATAACTAACTGTTCTAAATCTTAATTTATACCACAACGTTTAATTTATTTACAACTAATTAGAATTGTAAAATTTTGAACTTATTCAAAATCAAGCATTTGGATTATCAAAAACTATAGAAACCGTTAAAAATCTGTAAAACTTTATAAAATTTTATGAAAAATCTATAAAAATCTATAATAAACTATAAAAATCTTTAAAAATTTATAAAAATATATAAAAATCAATAAAAAATATATAAAAATCTATAAAAATTTACAAAAATCTATAAAAATCTGTAAAAGTCAATAAAAATCTATAAAAAGCTATAAAAACCTATGAAAAATCTAAAAAATCTAAAAAAAACCTATAAAAATCTATAAAAATATCTACAAAAATCTATACCTTTTTTTATATAAGATTTTTTTTTTACCTGATATATCCATACTTTATTAAGTAATAGTTGTACAAACCACTTAAGAAGATCAACTTACCTGAAACAAAACAAAAATGAATTAATAAAATATCATATGGTAAAATCATATTAGAAATTCAACGGATATTCAGTTTTAAAAATTACTACTTATTTTTTTTAGGAGGCATACGTCAGGCGAGACTATCTCGTGTTCTTCCTGTATAACAAATTACTTTTATTGTGTTAGTTTAGTTATTAAAATACAAATTTATATTAAATTATTCCTAGTTCCTCTATAATGTTACACTCCATGTCCACAAATTATACATAGATCATTCAGGTGCTTTTTAGATATAAGGGGCGAGCATACTATACACTACTTAGCAATTAAAGTGAAAATTTCATACAACATTCTTTAACCAATCTAGTAAAGTTATTTTTAATCGTTACTATGAACAGTGAAGATTTCCGGAAATCTTTTTCATCCTGGCGTGATTACAATGGAAATATTTCTGTCAAATACACACAGCTTACTTCTTTCTTTTACATTTACAATTGACATGTAGATACAATTAGCAATTTCATTATTTGAAAAATACACAGCCTAACTTTTATTGTCGCCTTTTTTTAACGGCGAGTAGATGTTAAATGTCTTATTATATTCTAATACCTACTTGGATACAATTTTGTTAAACTTAGTTTCTGAAATGTGATTAACTGAACTTATCTCTGATAAAACTTTTTGAATTCTTCCAAATATATTTTGTTGTGATCTTTCAACAGACTGTCTTGAATTAATTAAAGAAAATGTTTTAGATTCTCACACAGAACACCTAAATTATTCATTCTGTTTTTATCAACGTTAACTAACTAAACTACACTATGTGGACTATGTTGTCAAATAATTTCGTCTAATATTCCAATGCAAAGCCACCCACCTACATTTTTTAACTGTCTTTATTTGCAGAAAACTTACATACTTAATATGACTACTATGTAGTATATTGTGTATCATGCAGTTACTAGCTAGCAAGTGGCTTAGACCAAGCTCAGTCGTTATGTTACCACTTCAGAATTCTCTAAAATAAAATCTGTAACAACTAGTGGTTATAAAAATAGATTTCGAGTGACTTAGAAGCAGTCAAATATTCTTGGACCCTTGGATAATAAATATTTAAATATATCAAGAAATTAATAGGAGGTACGTTTATTGGTAAGATAGTCGGAACTTATCATATTTTTTCTAATGATTTGTTTTAGGAATAAATTAAGCCTACTATTTATTGGTTGTAATCTGTATCTGTAAGGTGGGTTTTCCCCTTACATTAGTTAGGCCTCAATAGCCTCATTGTGCATCCTCCAGATGCTGCCTTTCAGGTGAGATGTCTATAAGGATGACTACCTCTCAGATCGTCAAAAGGCCTGCAGATCTGCTTGAGATAAAATTACATAATACATTTTGCTGTAATATTTTTTTTTTTTTTCAAGCCAGTCCACCAACAATGTAACCATTTACAAAAAACATGACGTCCCGGCACTTCCGACTCGAAGGTTAAGTTGTTAAAAGCCTGATCTACACCACATTTACAAGTTGTTTTACTTTTATAGTAACCGTATAACAACTTTGACAAAAGTAGGTATTCTAGTATTCACAGTTGCTATAAAGTTGTATGTGTGGTGTAAATCAGGCTTTTAACAACTTAAACCTTCAAGTCAGGAGGGGCGGGACCAATGAGGTTTATATCTCCCGGTCATGGACGTTAACTGAAATATAATTTATCATTTGGAATTTTTTATATTTTGTTGGTGAACTGATTTAAAATTAAAAAAAAAGTCATAAATATGTCGTAGTTGTAAACTTTCATCAAGACTGGAAAATTTAATATGCAAACATGCAGGCCTTTTCATGATCTAAGAGGTGGTTCCTAGACAGTTCTCAGTGACGTTATATATCAGCCAGCAAACGTTTTGGAAAGCTGAGATGCAGGGCTTAAATTCCCCTGAAGGATGTACAATAGGCCTATTGAGGCCTAAGTGACATGGAGAGTAACTCCTCCTTACATATACAAATAAATAGTATACACTTTGATGAAATCTTACTTCAATCCTAAATCAAACCATTAGAGAAAATAATATATTTATTTAATTCTGATATCTATTATTCTATCAGTAAATATACCTTCCATTAAACTTGGTCTATTAAAATATTTATTATCTAGGGTCCAATATTTCTTTCTTAGCAACTAGTTGTTACGCTTAACCATCAAGAATATTTGGTTGCTTCCAAATAACTCTGAATCCACTTTTGTAACCACTAGTTGTTATAGATTTTACTTAGAGAATTCTGATTTTCTCAAAGTGGTAATACAACAACTGACCTTGATCATAGCAGCTTGAATAGACCCCATACTCAAAAATTAAATATTCTGTTGAGTATAGTAACCGAAATGTATTAGAATTTAATAATTTAAACAAAAAAAAAATTACTTGTATTTTTTTTATAAAACTAAAGATATTTTACTTTATTATAGAAGTTCAATAAGTACCCATATGGAACATTAAAAATGCTCAGATGAATTATACTTATAATTTAGAGCAGGGACTCCCAAAATGGTCGATACCGACACCTTGGGGTCGAAATCGGTTTCCCAGGGGTCGATAAACGAAAAGTGATTCTGGGGGTCAACGACGTCTAAAAATCGACCCACAATTAAGATACTATATAAGTTGTGTACCAACTTGTTATACGAATATTTTAGTAGGAAGTATTATTGTTGTACTTTTCAAAAACTCAACAAGTCGATAAGAGTGCTTAAGTTCAAACAATTGGTAAGTATTTTGTATCAATACGAAAAAAACTAGAGATAGGATTTTTAAAGTAATTTGGCTATGGGGGTCTAAGGTATCAGTCCATTTTGAAAAAGGGGCCTCTTGTCAAAAAAAAAAGGGAATCCTTGGTCGTTAATATATCTGTGATTATTTCATGCAAGTAAAATTCAAGGAATTCATTTTATTTGTATGGCCCAACATCAGATCCAACAAGAACGACTCTACTAAGACATTTTTATAAACAGTAAGATTCGGTTAATTTTAAAAAGTTCGTTGATAGTTACAAAGCCCACTTCGCAATTTTAGTTTCGTATATGTCATAATCAAAATGTCATTATTTTTAATGTATTAGTTTTATTTTCGTGTGAAATTTTCTTACAGAATCTCCCACGATCTTGAATTAATAACCAGAAACTTTTCCGTTAATAATCCAAGCTTTAGGGAGATTACTAGTGAATATTTCAAGAAATTCTAAATTTTCAGAGTAAACATTTTGAAGATTTTTTATTAATTAATATTATGATGTAACCAGAGAAATTAAACGAAACTAATCTTCAATGCAACAAGGTAGATATGGAAAAATAAAGATACTGAACTCTAGGGCATATTTTAAACCAATTAATGAACTTTATTGCAACAGCTAAGAATCAAAAACAATTTTCCCATTTTCAAAGCTGAGGTAAATGTACCCTGTAGCAATGCTTGTCAAGATAACCTCTGTTATTATTATAATATTTATAATTCTGTGATGGAGCACCTTATTGATGATTGATAGCACATTAGGCTTTCAATTACAGATAATTAAAGGTAAACTGGCATCATCCATCTCATAGAAGTAGTGTTTTCCATCGGTAAAATCATAATTTCAGTTAGGTACTTTCTTCGCGCTTCTTAGGGCGAAAATATTAATACGTTGAATACATTTGATATGTACTCAATCTTTAATCAAAAACAAAAAAGTATTCTGAAGTAGGTTGTAATAATGAAAACCTCAGAATTATAGGCTTTAATAAGCTGAAAATACAACCATATAACTGACAATAGTAATGACAATTATATAACGAAAATAACATAACAGTGTCGTAGTGGACAGTACAAAAGTGTAGATAATATTTATATAACATAGGTTTTATTTTTTATGGGTGAAATAGATCAGCTATATTTATAAAAACTATTAGTAAAGTTACTGTGCTACTCTATTTTAATCGATTGAAACGTAATATTCGTGTTTAAATTTTATTTTCCATTTCCAGTTTGTCTTCTTAAGTGAACTGAGGAGCTTAAAATATTATTCCTCTTTTGTAATTTAGCCCACGCGTGCATGATCACCCATGCGTCCCGGTTGGCGCGTAACAAACTCTGATAAGAACTGTGTACGCGAGAAGGTAAACAGTTAGTTGTTTGCTCAAGGGTTTACGTAGTGATTTGGCCAGTCCACCCCTGTCCGAAATTAGTCATTCAAGGGAAGCGTACAGGAAACGACAGAATTAATGTTAATGTTTTAATAAAATTCTATTCACAAAGTTGTAATTAGTAATTTTAGGGTTCGTCGAGAAATTAATAAAAAGTTTCATTTAGGTTACTCAACTAACTCTCTAATTATAATTATGACCTTAAATAAATGTGAATAGTTAGTGCTGAATGAAACAAAAGCACATTTTCAGAGCATGATTATAACGGAAAAATACATACAGGTACGGTTATTTAACTGTCCAGAAAAGGGGTTTCTAATCCTATGTCTGCCAGCACATCTGTGCCCGCCGACCCTATTGCGTGAGCCCGCCTCTGTTCGACTACACCAACAAGTTTTAATTTAAAATTAATTTTAAAACTTTTGGCCTAACTCATTTGGGTTCTGGCTTGCTGCGCGGAAAGTTCGGGTTCAAACCCCGAAGAAGGCAAATTATAGTTGACTATTTGATAAATTACTAAAAGTCATAAATTCAATCTTTATTTTAATTATTTTTTAAGTTATTTTATCTTAATATAGCAGTGGTTCTTTAGTCGTAGAAAAAATATACTTCACAACTCAAATGGATTCTGCGTATGTAACCTATACAACTGAGCACCGGCTATCATAAGACCTATGCTAACATCCGGTGCAGTTGTTTGGGTACCGAAAACCCAAAAATTAACAGCTCTCCGTAAACTAGAACAAATTCAAAGAACAGCACTTCTCATCATAACAGGAGCCATGAAAACAATACCGACTAGAGCCATAGAAGTCATTCTTAGTCTCACTCCCCTTGATATTTACTTCAAGGAGGTTGCTCTGACCACAATGACACGCCTCCGCACGGTTGGAATAGAACCTGATGTAGGATCTGGTGAGGCGAGACGTCGCTTTTGGCAGGAGGCTAGAGATATATCTTCCATAAGCCATATAAAGTTATAATAGAACAAATAGAAGAGCCGGAAGTGACAGGTACGATTCATATCTACGGTTCTAAAACAAAACAAGGCTCAGGATGTGGAATTTACTCCATATTCTTAAACCTAAACATAAAATGGGCTGTGAGCAATAGTGCCAGTGTAGTTATAAAACAGAGCTAACGAGATTCTCATAGCGCCAAAATAAATAACCATAAACAAAATCACTGCAAGGAACATGCTCATCTATACAGATAGCAGACAAGCACTACTCACCCTGAACAGACCACGAATTTACTCAGGGTTAGTACTAGAATGTCACGAAGTTTTGGCCAAAGTATACATCAACAATCTGGTCACCTTAAGATGGATCAAAGGTCACGCCACATCGAAAGGTAACCTCTTGCTGATTCACTAGCCAAGAAAGCAGCCAACCAAATACTTTTTGGACCTAGCCCTTCTATTGACCGGACAAAATCGGTAGTGACAGACCTAATCAAAGAACATTCCCTTGTGAAATTCAAGGAAAGGTGGGATGAAACAAGAAACTGCAGAGTTGCCAGAGACCTCTTAAGTTATCTTGACAACACTGCAGTAAACAAATATTTGATTATGACTAGACAGAATCTGCACCTAGTCACAGGCATTCTGACTGGTCATTGCAAAGTACGAAAGCATGCACTTCCATATCATGGGGCTGTAAGAATCCGTACTCTGCAGAGAGTGCGAACAAGAAGATGAGACCATCGAGCATATCCTTTACGATTGCTTTCATTTATTAGAAGCACCTCTTGGTGACGTTGTCAACTACATTAAATCTGTAGGCTGGCTCACGAGCTAGGAGATGCCTATCATCTCAGGAGGATGCACAATGGGCCTAATGAAGCCTAGGTGCCGTGGGGATAACCCACCCTCCACACGTTACAGATACAGTTACAACTGAGCAATCTATTGTCGTACTCAAATTTTATCTTCGTGCAATATGGCCATTATATTCTAATATCTACAAAAAATCAATTTAGAGGTTATTATGATAAAATTACTATTTAAAAATTGTTTTATTAAGTAGGACCCATCTAATCAATGTTTAGAATATAAATAAAAGATTAAAAATATTCCAAAACATGTTTAAATTTTAATTGCCAAGGAAATATGGAAAAATACAAATTTTCCTAAAATTTCTCCATTACGGTCCATAATAAGAAATGTATACAACAAAAATTATAGAGAAAAACGTCACAAACAACTCTTATTTTAAGACTTTTCTTCTGTAATGATAAATAATAGGAATATACCTTAAAAACAGAAAACTTACCCCTATAAAATACCCCGCAGATACTCCGACTATACCCTAAATCTAATCAGCTCACCGCAAGATGGATTAAAGCTTAAGTTTAAAATTTGGTGTGGATACAGACGTACACGCGAAAATGATACCGGATCCAGGGCACCCCAAAAACGTAAAGATTCGTCGAAAATTCCAAGACGAAAAAATCATGATACTTTCCTTAGTGACACTGGCGTAGCGTATAGGGGGCGACGCACCCCTCCCTTTGCGTTTAGAGCACCTTTAACGCCCCTTTGTTCCCCGAACTTTAAGACAGAAGTTTGGGCGCCCCAGAAAAGCTTCACCCCCTCCGTCTTTTGGCCCAGGCTACACCACTGCTTACTGGATACAGGAAAGTAATAACTCAAAAAGTTGAATTAATAAATTTTATTAATATATAAAATAAACTTTTGCGCTAACATCTAACAGTATTTATAATTTAAATGGTTTATTAAAAATTGATGTTTTTTTGTAAATATACACGAATATCTAGTGGAGTGCCATTATATATCGATTATTCACAATTCATTTTACCTTAACTAAAAAATATACTGATAAAAAACGTGACAATAAATGTTCGTATGGATTTTCAGAGTATTACGATATTTTTCCATTAAACGAAAGAAAATCCTCGGAATTTGAATTCATTAAATGAATTTTCTTCACGATAGGTAAATAATCGAGGCGAAATGTTTATAAGAAGATTGGAAATCAAATACAAAACCCATACAATTTCTGTGTCAGTTTCCAAGCAGTTTAGATCATTTAATTTTATTTTCTAAAACGAATTCGGATGATATTAAATAAAGAGTAACTTCGAATCGTTTTTCAACAGCTCAAGTTCCAAATGACGCACATTTTTTGGCCACATCGCTCTCTGGAAACAATAGTGGCACAATTCAAAAATAAAGTTTATGTCATTTGAATAACATTAATGAGCTTGGCTGTGAACACAGTGAATTTTTGTAGCCTAAGTTAATTTTGTGTTTTCAAAAAAGGTGATATTTAAAAGATATGCCCACTATTTTTAAATCTAAGTGCCACAGTTCATATAAGAACAGACATATTTAACTAAATTGATTAAAAATAAAGAATCTATAGATGGCATAACTCAAAATATGCGACTAATACTTAATTAAACAAAGCGCTGTTACATACTAATTTGTGTCACTATTGCCCACACACGACGACTCGAACCTACCACAGCCAGAGACATAGACTATCTACGGTCAAAGGCTTATTAAAAATATGCCGTTGTTAATGCTGCATTTTGACAGAATACATGTCATGCTATAGTGACACATTCACAATCTCAACTAATTTTATGACAGACTTGTTGGATAAAACTTTAACCAATTACAAGTATTTTATAGAAATTTAATTTTTTTTTGAGATGTATCACTATTGTCGCCAGTGTGATTTTACATATATTTTTTAAGAATAGGAAGATAAAGAGAGGACTTTTTACGCTGATAATACACCCGCTGGTGTGAAAAACTTTAGATTACGTATATTTTACTTAGTTAAAATAAACTTTGTTAGACTTTATACGTAATTTATCTAGTCTCTTCCTAAAACATGCCACGTCCTGTTAAAAAGATCACTCATAAAAATTTATTTTAAAATTAACTGCAATTATTAAAAAAAAAAACTTTTAATTGCCTCGCACTTGCACAACATTTTATGTAGCGCTTTAAACACATAAACACTTGTTCCATTTATCTCATTCCTCTTGTCTATCGGCTATTACGGAAAAAGAAGTTAGTAAACAAAGCTGTAAGCAACTGTTAGGCGAAGAACTTAATAACGAAGTACAAACTTGTACTTTTCCGGCGTAATTGCAACGTAAATTTTAGGAAAAAGAAAAGTAGATACTTCGTTCAGTTAGTCCATAGTCTGGTATCAAATGTTGAAAATTTCATTGTATTAGGCAAATCGGATTTGTTTTCTAGTTTCTACTGCATAAATCAGACGAAACGTTGTAAACTAAATAAATACAATATTCCATTATGTCGTCCGAGCCATTTTCAACCAGTCCTGATCTATATTTACGTTATCGCCGTTCTCGCCTTACAAGATTTTTTTAGAATTTGGTGGATATGCCACTTCAAGAAGTTTTCGACTGTTCGTTGAAGAATACAAAATTTCAATTTTGGAGAAGACGTTAACCTCATTTAATCTGGGATTTCTAAAAAATGATGATTCGTATTGCTGGTTCTGGTGGGTGCGCTAACGTTCGAGAACCTCCACCAATCTATATAAATGAGGTGTTTTGTCAGTTCAGTATAGTTGATAGATTTTATTGTGAAAAAATAAATGGCCGTTTGAAATAAAAATAGTGTTAAAATAGAAAATAGGTATTTAAGATAAATTACTGTTAAATTGTAAATAAATTAAATATTAAACTGTTTTAAATAAATAAACGTTACATTGGTGTCAGGATACGTAAATGAATAGTGCGTAAAAATGGCTAAAAACTGTACGATTTAAAAGTGACACAGCTGCCTCGGGAATTAGAAGATCGTGAACTGGGGTCGACAGGGAAGAAAGATGAGCTGGCAGAACGGCTTAAAGAAGCAATAGAAAGTAGAGGTTTGGATTTGAGAACGTATCTAATTTCGAATGATGCGTCTTCTATATATATTCTGTTTCTTACATAAAAAATGATATTTCATCCTTAGAAAATAAAGATTCTTCTGATATTTTCTTCCTTAGATAACAACGTTTCTTTCTTAGAAAGTAGTTGCTTCTGACATTTTTACTTTCCCATCTGTATACAGATATAAGGAAAGTATAGGAATCATGATTTTTTTCGACCTCGAGTTTTCGACGGATTTTTACGTTTTGAGGTCCCCTGAATCCGTTTTGACTATTTTCGCGATGATGTTTGTGTGTGTGTGTGTGTGTGTGTATCCACCATAACTCATGAACCGATACACAGAAAAACACCAAATTTTAAACTTAAGCTTTATTCCAGCGTCCAATGAACTGATTAGATTTTGGGCAGAGTCGGAACATCTGGGGGGTACTTTATAGGGGGTCATTTTTATATTTTATGAAATATATATGTTATTTACGTTTGGAGAAGAAAATTCTTCAAATAAAAGTTACTTCTAATACTATTGTCTATAATTTTTGTTCTATACAAAATTTTCCTTAAATGGTCCGTATTCGAGAAAATTGACAAAATGTAAAAAAAAATAATTTTTTACAAAAATTGTTCAAATAAAAGTTGTCTATAATTTTTATCCCATATATAATTTTTCTAAAATGGACCGTATTCGAGATATTTGAGAAAATGTGTTAATTTCGAATTTTGAAGAAAACTTAAAAACGGATAAAGGAAAAACATTAAATTTTAAACTTAAGTTTTATTTCGGCCTGACGTGAAATGATTAGATTTTGAAAAAGGTCGGAACATCTGGGGGGGGGGGGTACTTTATGGGGGCTGTTTTTATATTTTATGGAATATATCTGTTATTTATGTTTGAAGAAGAAAATTGTTCAAATAAAAGTTACTTCTAATCTTATTATCTATAATTTTTGTTTTAAGTCAAATTTTCCTAAAATGGTCGGTATTCGAGAAATTTGACAAAATATGCAAAATTCTGATTTTTAAGAAAATTGTTCAACTAAAAGTTGTTTGCGATATCGATTTCTATAATTTTTGGTTATACATGATTTTTCTAAAATGGACCGTAATGGAAAAATTGGAGGAAAAGTGCTAAATTAAAATTTTTCAGTATTTTCGTTTTCAATGAATATCTATAGAAAAATGTTTCGAGGTAGATGTATATGGAAAATGTATATATTTAGTTTATCCTCTAAACATTTATAGAGGTGCTGCAATAGGTTGTACAAAATAACCTGAAAAAACCTATAATAACTAGATAGGAAAGTCATGTGTTGGACACATCAGATTTTTACTTAGAAGAAAAGATGTCTTTTGAAATCTTTCCTCTGATATCTCTTCTATAAGAGATGCAATTTCTGCTGATGTGAAAAATATCAGGGAAATGAAGAAGACACGAAGATATGCTATCGAAATTACGAAACAGACCAATAACAGTGAAATGAAGTGCCATGAGGTGAAGTCAAAGCTGAAATTGGAAGGAATTGTAAGCTCTGCTCGTCTTAAAGCCCCATCTTTCGATGAAATGATGTCATGAAACAGTGCTGCTTACAGCTCTGAATCGAACGAATGACCCGAAAGAAAAAGGCAGTAAATCGGACAATATCCTTTCAAGGAGATACTTTAGATATTCTTCATACTATGCCTGTGGAAGAGACAGATGAATTTTAATAACTTAGAAAGCGATTAAACTTGCGATATGACCACTCATTCATTTTGCTAGATCTCGCTCTGGGCGTCCTGCCAAAGATTCACTAGTTACATGAAATAAATCATTTCGTAACTGGTTGCATAGATAGCTATTCTAATTGCACTTTGATGTATTTAATTAAAAAACGATTAAAAACGGAAATCTGGAACTATCAATAATTGCAAATGGATTTGTTAAATAGTAGCAATTCAATTTTTTTCTTATCAGTGCCTCAATTAAATGCGTTTATTATCATCTAGGATATTTACGTGGTATTACGCCATAAAGCTCAAACAATAAAATAAAGTGAGGTTTCATGGGAGTAGGTAGTTATTTCTTGAAAATACTGATATCCCGAGCTTTTTCCTCACAGAGCCTAGAGATTTATTTTCAGATGAGATATTTATTTTTATTCTACTTTTACGAAGTAAATTTAACCAATAATAGGATACATATCAGAGAGAATATACCTATATATTTTAACGCTTTTTCGCTTTAGGCATATTTTATATTCTGCAGATTACATTTATATATAAACGCGTAACGAATAATACTTTAAATATTGGATACACATTATAACATATTACAAGACATCTAACATTATTTAATAAATCCTTAGTTATCATATTTTCCATTGGAAAAAAATTACAGAAGTGTTTAAACCAACGATAATCTGAATTATAATATATTCTAAATTTGTTCCTAAAGTTCCTAAAATATAAAACTGCAATTTATCAAACGGAATATGCATAACTGTGAATATCATGAAAAATAACCAATTAAACCGTATTTAAATTTGAACTACTAATTAAAAAAACATGCTTGCTCAATTCCAGAATGTTCTATAGATACGGTTTTTCAGGCTGCATATATGAAAAATTCATTCAAAAAAAACCTACTTACACGTTTGTATCACTACGAGTGTGAAATTTAATATTTTGCAATTTACTGAACAAGTTGCACGTTTTGGTATATTTGAATAATTAAATTAATATACTAATATAATATTTCTATAAATTTTTGCGGAGTTCATCGCTCTATGTTAACCAAGAACTCTAAGCACAAAATATGAAGACAAGGTGATTATATAAAGAGGATTATTATCAGACTTAATAATGGAAAAGATTATTTGATTAAAACTGCCAAACTGAAACCCAAATTATGGATTGTGACATTCCAGTCTATACATACTTGTACCTCCAAAGTAAACTGCACATTATTGGACAGATAATTCAAATGAGATATTACTCGATCCATTTTGATATTTCAAATATGCATGACCTGATGTTTACTTAGGCAAAACAATGTACCTACGAGTATGGTGGACGTCTTCGGGGAAAACACGTTAGTCTGTTAATTGTTGTTTTAAATGATTGGGTATTACGTTATGGAACTAGCTAGTTACAGGGACTGGTCTGGGTTAGTAGAGAAAAGTTCAGAAAAGCAGAGATAATTAATTATATTACTACAATTCAACCCATTAACAGTGAATCCTAGATGCATCGCTTGAACGAGGGAGACCATAAAGATTATTGAAGTATCAATAGAGTGATGAAACAATGGCAGTGGACGATATAATTGATAATTGTGATAGTAACTAGTCTAAAAGAATTCTCATCAAACAGTACTAAAAAGAAGAGCAAGAAGAAATAGATGGCAACAATCTAGACATCCATCTGATAAGACTATCTTAAACAATAAAACTTGAAAATAAATTACTCTTTGTGGAAAGCAGTGGCGGCTGTTGCATAAGTGCTGTAGTGCTCAGAACTGCCAACAAAATGCAACTATCTGATCTACAGTTCACAGAAATTATTTTAGAGATTCTAAAATATCCGTAAAATAGATTTTATGGATAATCTAATTAATTGAATTATTAAATAGTAAATAGTCTGTGCACTGCACCGCTCCGGCGGCGCGTCGCGGCGTTCGCTCATCATCTTTAGTTGTTCTAGTAGCGTTAACAGGCATGTGCCTGTCAAAAAGATTAATTATGTTTGCGAACAGCAAAAATTTATTATCAACTATTCTACTTTAAAATTTTTTAATACATTTTTTTTTATTTTTGATCAAAATACTGTTGACAAGAAAGTTTCGCTGATCGAAAATTTGTTAATTAATCTTTTTGACAGGCATAGCCTATCAAGACTACTAGAAACACTAAAGAAGACTATGAGCGGATGGCGGCCCAAGTGGTGCAGTGCACACACACACTATGTACCATTTAATTGAATCAGAAAACATATCCCTTGTTACATAGAAAGAAGTAGCAAAGAGATTAAAACTAATCTTAATTCGTTTTAATTACTGGTGAAATCTTGAAGCAATTTCCTAGAAAAGGTATTGTCATGCTGACGTACTTATGTCAAAGAAGACAGCAGAGCACCTAGACAATTTTAAGGAGATTTTTAACTCCTATTCAAAAATTTTATGCTCCTCGTTTTTTGCTAAAATCAAGATGCTCTGTTAGCTTCGAAGTCAGGAAAGCACCTCAGTTTTTTAAGTTTTTTTTTAAGGCTATTCGGAATAACTCATTTTTAAAGCTTTCTTTCTAAAAACAACCACACCCGCATTTTTAGGCTATTTTAAGGCTTTTAAAATATAAAACTTTACTAAAAAATTGCTATTTATAAATAATACAGGGTGCTTTGTTAGAACAAAGTCAGCAGAGCACTCTAAAAACAATGACACCGCGTTTTTAGGCTATTTTTAGGCTCTTAAAATATAAAACTTTTCGAAAAAAAAATGGATTTTGCTAGCTTCGAACGCATACATCAGAGCACCTAGGTTTTTTTAAAGCATTTTTCTTAAAACAACTACACCACATTTTGAGGCTCTTGAAATATTATAAAACTTTACTAAAAAAATTGCTATTTTTAAATAATACCGAGTGCTTTTTTGAAACAAAGTCAGCAGAGCACCTCTGTTTATTTTTTTTTTCTGGAAAAAAACTACTTATGCCACATGTTTAAGCTATTTTTAGGCTCTTTAAATATTATAAAGCTTGAAAAAATTAGTATTTTTAAAAAATAAAGGGTTCTTTGCTAGCTTCGAACGAAGCCAGCCAGTTTTTTTAAAGGTTTTCCTAAAAAGAACCACTCCTCATTTAAGGCTATTTTTAATCTTTTGAATATTATACAACATTCCAAAAAAAATTTCGCTCAGCAGAGAACATAGGCATTTTAAATTTTTTATTTGTTTTTCTAAAAACAACTATATCACGTTTTTCGGTTATTTTTATGCTCTCGAAATATAATTTTCAGAATAAAAAGATAGTTAACCCGAGGTGCTCTGCTGGCTTTGTTCCAAAAAAAGCCTGTATTATTTAAAAATACCATTTTTTTTAGTAAAGTTTATAATATTTTAGCCTAAAAATAGCCTAAAAATGTTGTGTGGTTGTTTTTAGAAAAAAGGTTTAAAAAAACTGCAGATTCGTTAGAAGCTTGTTAAAAAATACTATTTTTATAGTATTTCAAGAGCCTAAAAATAGCTTAAAAATGTGCCATAAGTATTGTTTTCAGAAAAAAAATTATAAACCGATGTGCTCTGCTGACTTTGTTCTAACAAAGCACCCTGTATTATTTAAAAATAACAATTTTTTAGAAATGTTTTATAATAGTTCAATAGCCTAAAAATTTGGTGTGGTTGTCCTTAGTAAAAAAAAAACCTTAAAAACCGAGATGCTCTGATATATTTGTGCCAAGCTAGCAAAGCACCCTGTATTTAAAAAAAAATACTCATTTATTTCGAAAATTTTTATAGTATTTTCAGAGCCAAAAATAGCTAGCTTAAAAATATGGCATACGTATTTAAAAAAAAAAAAACAATAATAATAATAATAATAATGAAGCGATGTGTTCTGCTGACTTTGTTCCAATAATTATTTATTAATGACAATTTTTTAGAAAAGTTTTAAATTTCAAGAGCTTTAAAAAACCGAGATGCTCTGCTGGCTTCGTTTTTTTTTAAATAACAATTTTTTCGAAAAGTTTTATATTTTAAAAGTGTGCCTAAAAATATGGTGTTGTTTGTGGGAAAAAACTGAGGCGCTCTGCTGAATTTGTTCGAAGCTAGCAAAGCACCTTGATTTTTCCAAGAAACGAAAAGCATATAATTTTTGAATAGGGTATAAAAATAGCCTAAACATATGGCATAGGTTTCAACTCAAAATTGCCTAGGTGATCTGCTGCCTTTTTTGACATGAAGTACTTGTTTAATGTAGCTTACAGACTAAAACATATTCCTGCTAGTTTTTTTTATGGCCGTTAAATATGTTTTCCATTAAGTCAGTATAAATAATATAAAAAGGGAAAACCCCAAAACAAGGATTATGAACACCAAGGGGTTCATCATGGTGACTGACACACAGATTAAGAGGACCTGCTGGAAAGTTGAAGAGGTAATAATGTGGCCAAATTCGGGAAAGCCGCCGAATGAGGTTAAGTCTTGTAGGCTTAATTTTCTCTTACAATTACAATACCATTTAGTCATAAGACTTGTTGATGTTAAAATGTTCAACATACAGTGATTAGCGATTCGAAACCTTCAATTGCACTCTGAATAGTTTGATGGGTGATGCAAGGGGTGATGATAATGAGGTCACCGAACGAGAGAAAAACATAAAAAGTACTGGTATTATTTTTCTACCACTAAATTTTTTAATTAAAATTCTTAACTATCCTTCTCAGGACTATAGGGTTTAGTAAAATTTAAATCATCAGAAAATCTCTATGTGATTCATTGCTTTAAAAAACTATCTTTGTAACACTCTGTATTTTTTAATATTAACTCCGCGCGGAGGTGAAATTTTATACTAATCGTATAAATCTTTTGGGATTGTGGAATACATCTGGAAAACGATAAAATTAGTACACGTCGACAATTTGGCGTTTTTCACGAACGAACATTTTCACTGGCACAAGTAGGCAATCTTCAGATGCTCATCCTGGCTTATTGAACAGCTTTTTATCGCACCATGAATGTCAAAGATTCTGAAATGCCTGAACATTTTGATCGCCGGGATCAGATACTAGAACTGGAAATGAAATTCGGGTTATTGCGAAAATTCTGAATAGGTTCACCCTATTCGTACTCACTGAATTTCCATAAAAGGCAGCAGATTTAAAAAAATTATATTTTTGACTCGTGTCTAGCATTTTAAACAGAGTGTTATTCAAAGCATGACAATATGGGCTTGAAAATGTACCTATGTACCTATTTTCGAAATAAAAATAGTCCTTTCCTTTAATTAACTTAACAAACAAAAAGATAATGTATACCTTTATCTCCAATTTCAACCTCTTCACAAGACAAAATAAGTATCTACAAATTTTGTAGAAACTATTTATAGAAAATATAATTTTAGTTTTGAAATTAGAACTATAGATATTTTTTTTCTAAACTGTTTTGGTAAAAATCATACTGATGTATTTTGAGGTACGAGGTGTGATCAAAATACGGTGAATAATTTTATTAGAAACAAAATAATTAATTTACATGGAATTTAATTTACTATCCTTGGCTAGCAATGCAACGTTAAATCCATAATTTGAAGCATTTCTGGAAGATTTCTTTTGGAAGGGCATTTATCTGCCCTCTTAATGTCAGGAATGGTGTGCCAAAATGTAACCTGGTAAGTAGAAAAGTTATCAGATAGTTTAAACAGATTGTTAACATTACGAGACTGGACGTAGTGGGCGCAGCGAACGCCTAGGACTTGGAGTCATTGGTGTATATAACTATATGCTCAAGAAAACCATTTATGTTAGAAAGAAGTAGATTTGAACAATTGTGAGGATGATAGGTTGTTTAAGTTAAACTTTGGTAAAGAAACAAGGCAAGTCGGATGCAGTGAAGAATTGGTCGAAAGAACCTAAGGAGTTGAAAGCTATCTCACAATTTGGGACAGCTTTACTACATAAATGCGGCGAGTTTTTAATTTATTAGCTAGATCATGTGTATTAAGGCGCGTACACATCTGAGTATTCGGGCCGAATAAGCAAGGCGAGCGCGAATGAGCATTCAGATGTGGAGGATTCAGCAACGTGCAGCGAACATGCTCAGCCCCATCCAAATTTTGTCGGTACATCAAAGTGAGCGCATGCGGCGAACGCGTTCAAATCTGCTCAATGTGGACGGCGGCGCTAGTAAAAGCAGAACACACGTGAATCCGACGGACACAACGATGGATCTCACCCGAGAACAGTGTTTGGAAATATCAGAGCATTCAATACTCATTCGGTCCGAATGCTCAGCTGTGTACGCACCTTTAAGTTGATGATTTAAGAAAATAAGGTTGCATTATACTCAGGTATCCTATTCTTTATTTAATTAACGAACATTTAACAAATGCATTTGCCGTGCACGTTGTAAAAATTCTATTCGCTTCTTATAAAACACTAAAATATTTACAAAATATTGTTCATACTACTCGGTATTGCAATTACAACTATTTGATCTGAAACTTTGTTGCAATCCATATATTGAAGTTATCAAAACCTTGTAAAGTAGTAGAAAAATTTAATTCGAACGTATTTACTCGCACCAAACAAACACTGTTTTCAATAAACGAAAAGTCGTTTCTCTCTGTTTAAACAAAGCGAATTGCAAAAGTTATTTTCTATTTAATTTCCGTTACTTTGGATTTACTCTGTTGCGAAAATCACCGGAAAGGCAGCCGGAATATTTATTACCTATAAAAATATCAGCGCCATGTGGATTTTTATTTGCCTTCCGAGTATTGAAAACATCTCTGGGATTTGGCATCGACGTTCGATATAAGGGCATATGATGTCTGTACAGGATGATCTAAACTGTACCAATGCTCAGTTTCAGAACACAAATTAATTAGCCTTTAATACTCGATCAATATTATATTTATAATTTTAAAATTAATAATGAAGCGTTCGTCGAGAAACATATTACTCCTCAAAAATATAAACCAACAAAAATAATATGTAGCACTATTAAGTCTAACAATTTATGAGTCTGATAAACTTTGACAAAACTTGAGAATATGTTCTGTCTGAATGACAAGACCTTAAAATTTTAATTAACATTCATACAAGCAGCTGTAAAACTTTATTGATTTGGAAAATGAATACCGGAGATAAAAGTTATATCATTCGTGGGACAAGGACGGCCAGAACAAATCTCAATGGACGGCTGGAATCCAGCAGTTTGCGTGCCTCTCCACACCGACGGGAACCATGGAGACCATGTTGGACCTAACCCCTCTCCACCTTTTACTAGAAAGGATAGTCTCCTATTTCCTACAGACTCCTGAAGGTGGGCAGTCAATGCAATGAAGAGAACTGCGATTGGATAAAAAGGAGTTGATGAGTGAGATTAATAAACACCACATCCTCGACATGGTCTCAGATTCGCTAGTGCCCGATAGCACATAGAAAAATCCTCATTCCAGAGAAAGACGTATGGAGCAGGGAAGATAAAATTATCTCCCAGGCGAATGGGCTTGTAACACGGTTGGCTCAAAAACTGAAAAAGGAATAGAAGCGAGTTTTTGGTCAGAAGCCAAGAGTTGAGATATCAATAAACCTGAGCTCTCTGGCCACGATCTTCCAAGCAGAAATGATCGCTATAAAATTGGGAGAGAGAGAGTTGTATAATTTTCTCCCCGCAAACAAGACTATAAAGATCTTTTCGAGATAGCCAAGCAGTCCTCCAGGCACTGAGTTCCAATTGAGATGACTCAATGCTGATTTGGAACTGGATAAGTACCCTAGAGTGTCTCGGATCCCGGAAGAAAGTTACTTTGATCCGGGTTGGAGTTCAAAATGGCAGAAAGTGTAACTCTCATGAACTAGAGAGATGCCTCATGACTAACTTATTCGAAGCCGTTTATACACAACCCTTCCATGAACGCCTCTGCTCCGAATAGAAAATCTACGGGACTGATGACAGGACATTGTCGTCTAGGTAACCACATGAGATGGATAGATTTGCAACAAACATCAGACTGTTGGTTCTGGCGCGTGGAAGAGGAATCTGCTGATCACATTCTATGTAACTGCTTCGCCTAGGAAAGAACTAGATTCCAAAAATTCGAATTCACCCGACTCGAGCCTACCGACTTTTAACTTGTCACCTAATTCAATCATGGCCTTCATTAAAATGTGTGGCTTGTACAGTTAGACATAAGCCACTAGGTCGCAGTGGAAGACGATGAGATCATCCATGCATTTTCAACACAACCTAACCTACGTCATTCGTGGATTATATAATATCTGCCTCTCAGAAGACAAAAGGCACTGTAGAATGTAAGTGGTGACGGGGCGAAGATGAGAAATTATTAAACGTATGGTGGGCAACTTGATAGACAAATAGGTCAAATCTTACGCTAACGGGTTTTAATCTAGCAATGAGCAATGATGGTTTTTATATTTGGACTTGGGGCATCCTAGGGCTAGGGCGTACCATAGGTAATGAGATAACTGGAAGGGTAAATCTTAAGATATAATTAAAAGAAGGCCTAGGAGCATACCAGATAGAAAAGACTGAAGTCACTCGTAAAATTCTTTACTTCTTTAAGAAAATAAGATTGAGGGTACAATCGATTCTTTAGTTCGCAGCTTATTTGGCACCATATATCAACATAATATAACAAGGATTCAGGCAGTCCTGCTTTCAAGAAACAAGATAGAGGTTAGAAGGTAATTGAAATAGATGATGGATACAAACGTCGTTATGTATAATCCAACAGTAGTGTTTAATCAACTGGTTTAGAAATTGCAGTAGACGAGGGTCAAGGAAGAAGTATTAATAAAATTAAACTAAATTGAAGATATATAATGCTTGGCATTCTATATCATACTCTTCACCCCCATTAACCACCTATTTTTAATAAGATTTTTCTCAAAATCAATAGACTTCGTCCTCTTATAGACCTTGATTTTTCCGAAAATTTCAAGTTGACATCATTTTTCGTGCGGACAAAAATGTGACAAACATTTTTAAAAGTTGTACAAAATTTGATAAGAAGCATTTTGGTACAAAAAGTTTTAAATTTGGATCAATATTAAAAATTTTGGTTTCTCGAAAATAATCCTATAATACTTTTCACATACTACTGTGTGAAGAGTATAATAACCTGGTTGGATAATTCCCTGCAAATAAGAGCTGCTATAAATGGTCCTAATTTGAATCTGGTTATGATGAAGTCCATAATGGAGTTGGAATAATAATAATAATAATAACGGGTCTTTATTTGCACAAAATAATTACATTTTTGTACAGTTAGCATGGGCGAGGTTTAGCCTGTGGCTATTCTTACAGCCACAGGCTAAACCTAAAATAGGATATTAGAATGATACCGGTGTAGAATTGGGCATAGTTATGATTTCTACTCTTGTGAACTATTTTCTATTGTTCCTCCCAGTAGTCTGATTACTTAATCAATATAATAGATCGACATGCTAGACCAATAAATCCAAGTTGTGCCATGAAAACATCGAAAGAATGCAGCCAACCAAATAGTTTTTGGACCTGGCCATTCTATTGGACTGACAACATCGGCAGTGACAAATCTAATTAAAGAACAATCCCTTGTGAAATTCAAGGAAAGATGGGATGAAACAAAAAGCTGCAGACTTGCCAGGGAGCTTTTAAGTTATCCTGACAACACTGCGGCCAACAAATACTTGATAGAATCTGCTCCTGATCAAAGACATTCTGACTGGACATTGCCAAGTACGGAAGCATCTCCATATCATGGAGCTGGCAGAACTGAGCATATCCTCTACGATTTCCCGACGCTCTCATTTATTAGAAGATTTGTGTTCAGCGAGAACTGGCTAACACCGGCCGATATAAGAGAAGCACCTTTTGGCGACGTTGTCAACTACATTACATCTGTAAACTGGCTCACGAGCTAGGAGGTGCTTATCTACTTAGGAGGATGCACAATGGGCCTAGTGGGTTAAATCACCCTCCACACGTTACAGATGAAGATACCTATTGGCATTGGATAGACACGAGTGCAAATAATATTCCAAGAATATAATCGTATAATAATGTTATACTAGTTTTCAGTATGCTATCGTTTCCTGTGTCCTTTGTCCAAAAAACGATTTTTAGAAGTTTCATTTCCTAAAATGTTCAGCTCGACTCACGTTATTATTACTTGACGTTATTTAGAAAACACAAAACTGACTGACCCTGTATCCAATTGGAAGAGAACCTCTGTCCCTTTATCCTTTGTGACACATTATCGACATTCGACATGGAGTATGGATCTTTCGCCTCTCTCTGAGGGAAAACGAGTTTGTTTTTTATGATTTCCTATTTATGATTTTATGGTAGAGTTGTTTTATAAGTATGCGGTTGTTTTTTTAGCAATTTTTTTTTTGATAGACTTAATTAAAATTTACACATTGAATATAAACTTTTGTATGTGTTTTTTAAAAAGTTTATTATGTTTCTGTTTTTATCGTGATGTTCTTTCTGATTTAGTTATTTGTTAAAAGATATTAAGAGGAAAGGCATGAATTTCGCACTGAAGATTGATTACGATATTAGCCTGCTTTTTACTCAGATAAAAAATAAAACTTAATGAATACATCAAGCAAATACTTTATAAAACATTTTAGAATTTACTGCTATTTAAATATATATAACAATTTAATTTTCACCAAAAATTTTCTGGAGAACCACTTTATTTTAAAACCTGGTGTTATAGGACAAACCTTCCTCTATTGTAAAAATGGTAGATGAAGAAATTTCCCATTAGGATCGTGCTTAAACTAAATAATATACCGAAGTGCGTGTGTGTTGCCATCAAAATAGAACAAAATTACTCTACTTACAAACGCTTTGTGTATTAAAATATGCTAAATTATGTGCTACCAGGGTAAAAATATCCAGTTAAGTTTTTACCCGTACATGAAATGTTTTTAAACCTCTCCAAATTGCTTACTACATATATACTCATACAGGATCTGTTATATACACGAACATTGCCGATAGATTTAGTTTCATGACATCGCTAATTTATTAATTGATGATAATTGTATGGACATGAGCTGAAAAAATACAAGAAGTTTAAATACTTTGGATATGTTTTACAAAACGATTGACAATCGGGAACAATCTGCTCCCTTCCGCCTGGGAATCCAAGCAGGGCTCCATCCAATCAGCCTTGGGTTCCATCCAGCCTGGTCTCACACTTCAGATCTGTGATTGGTGTTTTGAGTATCTTTCAGATACAGCCAGCGATCCAGTCTGCGAATCAACTTTAAAAAAGTTTATTCCAAGGTGCAACATTTTTGAGTTTTACTATATATTCATCTACACTGTCCAAATACACACATCAAAAAATATAGGGAACAAGGATTAAAATTATTATAACTTTTTAACGACACCAGATATTAAATTGAAAATTTTTGATATATTTTTGTTTAAAGTGTACATTATTTTGAAGTATTAGCAAATGTGTATAAAAAAGGTTTGTCTTTTATCAATAAAAATATCGTATTAGTTTCTTTTGGTATTTGTTTCTACGAGGGAAAAAAATAGATTTTTGGTATTCGAATTAGTGTTTAGTTGTTCATGATGGAAAGACAATCTTTAAACAGCAACGAACAATTGCGAGCGGTTGAAGGAGGTCAAAATAATGGAGCAGTAGCGGAGGTCCTCAACACATCAGCTAGTGTGATTTGATGACAAGATACTATGAGACCGGGGATGTTAAAGAATGGCATACTGGTCGTACGAGAGCAACTGACCCTCTACATGATCATTTTATTCGATTACAGGCACTACGAGATCGAACTGTTACAGCAGGTCAGTTAGCAGATACCATACACACCATTTTTCTGTGAACAACCAGACTGTGATAAAAAGGTTGCACCAGTTCAACCTTTATGCTCGCAGACCGCTCCGTATTCCCCCGTTAACAAGAGGTAATCGTACACAAAGACTACGATGGGCATAAGAACATCAACTCTGGAGACATCAAGAATGGTCTACGGTACTTTTTACAGACGAATCTCGATTCGGTTTCCATCTGGATTCACGTCGACTTCGTGTATCGAGACGACCTGGAAATATGGAACGTCTTGCCGCAGCCCAGGAAGTATACAGCTACCAGGGTTGAACAATAATGGTGTGGGGGATTGGTGTCGGAGGAAGGACTGACCTCGTCGTATTAGACGGCTTTTTGAATGCTGCCAGTATTTTGGAACCTGTTGTGCTTCCATATGCTGCACGACAATGCTCGTCTACACACTGCACGGCTCTTTTGTGAATTTCTAGAAACCGGGCATATTAATGTATTGCCATGGCCTACGCAGTCCCCAGACCTTAATCGCATTGAACAATTGCGGGATTCAATGAGACAAAGCCTTCTTCGTCAACAAAGGCAGTTTGGCACAAAGAAACAGCTGTTTAATTGTTTTTTTGACCTATGGAATACTACAAATCAAATGGAAATTGACAATCTCATTTTCAGCATGCCCATGCTGGGCTGTAATTAATGGACGCTGAGGTCAAACTATTTATTGATAGAGCACAAACAATCGAAAATTTTTTATTTTGTTGAGATTTCTTACAAATGTTGAAGGTGCTTGTTTCTCTCTGGTAACAGATCATTATAGTCTGAAGTGGATTAACTCTATTAAAGACCCTGTGGGGCGTGTCGCAAGGTGGGCGATCAGACTGCAGCAATATGATTTTGAAGTAATCTATCGAAAGGGAAAGGATCATGTAGTTCCTGATGCACTTTACGAGCGGTACCCTGTATGGACTACATTAAAGTAGGTATTGTTGCTGGCGAGTCCGAACCACAACCTTTTAGAGTCTAAGGTTAAAGATAGTTGGTATCAGTCGATGCTGCAGAAAGTGAGGAAATATCCCGATCCTTTATGAAGGGAGGACTGTGATCAATCGGACGGTTGGTTGTTGTCCCGAAAGAGGAACGTTCGGAGTTGATTTAC
The DNA here is from genome assembly GCA_927349885.1 of Psylliodes chrysocephalus. Lineage (NCBI taxonomy): Eukaryota > Metazoa > Arthropoda > Insecta > Coleoptera > Chrysomelidae > Psylliodes > Psylliodes chrysocephalus. The sequence goes on from OV651826.1 coordinate 4,150,617, forward strand.
GCAAATCATGATGTTCCAACTTGTGGTCATCTGGGAACATATAAAACCTCAGGCCGAATATCTGCGCGTTATTACTGGCCCAAGCTAAGATAAGATGTGGCTCATTATATTAACCGATGTGTCATTTGTTTAAAAACGAAACCTAGTCAGACGGCTCTAGCGGGACTAATGTAAAGTTCTAGTTCGGGAAGAACACGTCCGTGGCAGGTCGTTACTACGGATCTTGTAGGTCCTCTGCCACGATCATCCTCTGGATTCACAAATATTTTGACGATATGTGATCTTTTCACCAAATTCTTACTGGTATTTCCATTACGTACTTCTAAGGCCAATAGCCAATAGGTATATGAGGCAATTTTCCTGCTATTTGGAGCACCTCAAGGTATGTTTATGGATAACGACAAACAATTTAAAAGTCGACTTCTACTCGACTTACTTTCTAAGTATGTGTCCAACTTTCATCCTCAAGCCAATGCCGTGGAACGAACTCACCGTGTGGTTAAAACCATTCTATCTTCATATATAGAAAATCATAGAGAGTGGGAAAAATATATCTACCAAGTAGCTAATGCCATTAGGTCCTCGCGCCATAAAGTCGCCTAATCGACTTCAAACTTTGTTTTCTTTGGCCGAGAGGTATCGTACTCCGGAAAAGCACATCATCCTGGGGTTGAGGAGATGAATGAGGTGTCATTGAGATTTTTTTTCTTCTATAATTGTTGAAATAATGTTTGTTCTTGTAAAATTTTGTGTTTGTTGGTAGTTCTAAACGAACGTTAGTATCATCATGGGGTATCCAAAAAGTTATATTGCATTTAATATGATTTTGAGACAAATAATTTGAAATGTTTACTTTTAAATTTGTGCTTCTCTGTTTGCCATAATCTTTAGTTCTGGATAGGAACAGACACACTGATTCTGAAGTAAGTACATGAGTACTTAATGGTTAATTCGTACTATACGGAACATCAGCGTCACGTAACGGAACGATAAAGTCACGTTAAAATATTATTGAATAGGTTTCTGATGGTAACATTCACATACATACGTCACATGCCGTCACCGTCCGTCAAGATTTATCAAAAACCACATACTTTGATCTTCTTTTACTACACGGAGAATGGTCGCACTACGCAGCTTTCTGAGTGCCTTTTAAAAGGAGAGAAAACTCCGCTATTTTGATTCCTTATTACGTGTTGCTTACATCTTGGCGCAATATTTTTAATAGGTGCGTTTTAATCATCCGCTTCAGCTTCGGAATTGTCGGTTTTCTTGTTTTAATCAGTTAGCTCACTCGGACCAGTTGAAAGTTCCAAAATAACATCCACTCCAGGGATACAAATTCAGGATACGCAGAAGACTGCTGTTTTATTATAGGCGGTTGTCATATATTGTATTATCCGAGTTGCGCAGTGTATAAACTGGAACATTGAGATCAAAAGTGCCGACGCAGAGTGAGCGATCTTGTTTAGCTATAAACTGTGGCATAGGAATCAAAATGGCCGCGCCCTATGTTGGACGTGTCGAACCTCTCTCTTGCACCGTATAGTAATCAAAGTATGTGTCAAAAACATTAATTTGACGTGCCGGTCCGTACCGTTGCCTGTCTATTCGGTCAATGTGAACGTGTTAAACAGAATAGCAAAGTAAAAAAATGTTCATAGTTATTATTGATACAAAAATTTGAATTTTGAAATTATTTTACGCGTAACGAAAAACTGATAAAACAAGTGCGTCAATATATCTTACTTCAAACAAACCAAGTTTATCATTTGCACTAATTGTGCTTATTGCTTCACGAAAAGTTGTGTTATTCTTTTGAATTTTATCTTCAATTTTACTATAAAGTAAAATAAAGGACTTTGAGACATTCTTAGATATTTATAAAAACATACTTCATCATCCTCTAATTATTTAAATAGTATCTAGTATTATTCTTCTTCTCGTTTTCTTTTCTTAAATATATTGTGTACCCATTTTCTTTTTTAATTACAATCACTCCAAAATTCAAATTTGGGATAACACCAGACGTTTTGGGGTCACAGGAAACCAAGAAACATGTTTTGAAAAAATGTCCGCATGTATGTATATGTGTGTGACGTTTTTTGAACGATACAGTCCAAATAATTTTGCCGGAAAATAGGGGTTTCATGGGCCTCTGAAGAGATTATTAGATATTGGGCATAGTCGGATCAACTGGGGGAGTACTTTATGGTGAGTGGTTTTCGTACTTTTTGGCATATTTTTGTTACTTATGATTGGAGAAGAAAATTCTTTAGATAAAATTTTTAGTGATGTTATTTTCTATTATTTTTGTTATATACATGATCTCCTTAAAATTTACCGTATTGGAGATATTTAATGAAAAGTACAAATTATTTTTGTTCCTGTATATTTTTTAATCTTTTAATTAGAAACGTGAAATATTAAAATTATTTTTGTATTCGACTCACTCTGTATATATCTGTTTAGCTGTTAAAGTAACATGGAGTAATAAACGATTGAGATACGGACGTGAAAGCCAAAAATGTTAAGTAAGTACTTAAAAATCACGAAACAGAATGCAAGAATCACATTCGGGGCGAATCTGTCTGAGAGATATTTTTTGCCGTTCGTTCGGGTAGAGCAGGGACAGACAAAGAGGTCGGATTGGTTAGATTGTGTCTGTCATTCGGCGGAGTATTTGAAAATAGCATTTGGAAGTCGTTTTGTTCTGCGATGTTCGATCACAATCAGGCCAACACGGCTAAAATTTGTAATCCGCTGGCACCATAAAACAAAATATATAGCATTTCTATGTAAATTTACAAAACGTCAATCGAATATTTTGCTTATGGCAAAGAAAGATAAAAGAATACCGATAGCTTCACCCAAACTCAAGTGAACTGTATTGTAAATCTGGGCGGACAAAAATCAGGTTTCAATATTTCCATGTATTTTACTAATATACAAATTTTCTAATGTTTTGATTTCGTAGATCTCCAATCGATCTTTGATAAAGTGGAACACACCTTAATAGAAGTGCGATTAGTACTCAAAACAAGTCCTGCTTATCCTTCTAATTAATTAAACAGCGGAAGAGAGCAGAGCGAAATTATTGATTGGTGCCATAATTAGATATTATATATAATTAAATACTTAAGTATGTACTTATATAAAATGCAATAGAAAATTTTATCAACCCTTCTAAACCCTAAACGTGAGACAAATATAACAAAATCGATTAAACTAAAATTAAAATACAGCAAGCGAAATGACAACCAGTTTCAAAATATCTTATATTTAGAAAATAATTCAATATTTTTTATTGTCAAACTATTTGTAAATTAAAATAAATATAAAATGCCACTTTTGACAATAAAAAGATGTTCTCTTAGGTAACTCGAAAATATGAATGGAATACGAAGGCAATTAAATATATAATGTATTATATTTATTGAAGTTACGTAAAAATATGAATAAAGTTTAAAACGATTTAAAACCCTTGCCATTAGAAATTTTAAAGATGTTTGTACAATTTTGCTTCGCTTTTGAATTAAACTCGTTTTGTTATAGCTATAATGTATTTTGATTTCATTTAACCTAGATTTTGTTTCATTAAGTTATCTTATTTTGTTTAGGATTTAGAACACAAAACTTTAAACAGACCGAAAACTAGAGAAAATAAGTATCTGGGAAACATTAAATGGAACAAAAGTAACTTTTACACAAAGTTATTATTGTTAGAAAAAAATTTAACAAAAAAAAAAACGAAAAAGAGCCATTATCAAGAACTGCTTAGACTCATTATTTTTTTTATTAAAGAGGGACACCTTTCTATCATATTCTCAAGTGCGATACGTTATTGGATATTGTGAATAAAAATGACAGCATTGTACGTACCAAAGGGTACAAAAGTCTTTTTTTTTATTTTTATATCTTACTTCTTTTGGTTTTGGGTTTACATTTTTATAGGACATTTTATTTTCCTGCTACTCTTCTATAGAATGATGTGTCAGATTACAATAGTAACCTAGATAGCTAATTTCTCAGTGTTTTGGCAAGTGGGACTTGTGTGGAAAGGTTGTGTTCCCTATTCGCTCAGTGCGAAGTCATGGTAGGGGAAGCAAAAGCGATACTAGCACTAGCTGCGGATAAGATACTAGCACTAGCTGCGGATAATTCGTTTATTTTAGGGTGATATTTTGCAAATTCACGTATACATTTTACTTTTTTTTTTAAAAGAAGTAAAAAACAATACAATAAGCAACCGGAGTTGCAATGTTGATAAACCGATACAAAGAAATAGCACTAGAAGTCTTCCTAAATATAGGAGTCTTTGATTCGGCTTCATACAATTTAATACTGGGATCTATGCACGCACAGGCGTGAAGTATCCCGCTGCATTACGAAGTGGGTTGAGCTCATGCTTAATCATAGAACCATCACCAGTACCTGGAATGACAACAAGAGAGGTCTCAGTTAACAAGGGAAGCCCCAAGGGAGGATTGTTATCTCCTCTTATGTGGACCTTGGTGGTTAATGACCTCTTATGGAAGTTAGAGAGAGAAAACTTATATACGCAAGCATTTGCAGACGACATAAGCATCGTAGTAAACGGTAAATTTGTATCCGAAAGGATGCAGCGGGCACTTAATATCGTTGAAAGATGGTTCCTAAAAGAGGGAATGTCTACAAACCCGACAAAAACCTCTGCTGTTGCATTCACAAGAAAAAGGAACCTTCAAGGAATGAAGGGGACAACATCTAAAAATGGCAAAAGAGGTTAAATATCTTGGAATCACTCTTGATGATAAGCTTAGCTTCTGCAGCCATAAAGAAAAAACAACAGAAAAAGCTGTAAGAATACTATGGGCCTGTAGACGCATGGTAGGAAACAAAGACAAGTATGATGCATTGGTTTTACACTATGGTTGTAGTACCTACTGCGCAAACTCCTCAATCCCAAGTTTGACCAACATGGCGGCGCCCTATAATAAACGTATTTGAAATATATTGCAGATGATCATTGCCTATGTCCTAATACTCTAGATCTGTGGATAGACATGATTTGGAGTTTCAAAAAATTATCGTTATTTAAGTGTACCACAAAATTATATTTAGAAAGAGAATATAATAACTATGATAATTATAACTGACATATAATAGTTTGTCTCGAAAGAAGTTTGTTTCGAAATTATGGTAATCCTTGTACCACAGCGATAATACATCACTGATAATTGAGTCAACTCGATTGGTCGAAACAAAAGTTACGTTACATAGGATCGCAATAACTATTTAAGTATTAAAAAAATATGTAGAAATAATGGTAACAAAAATATGAAAAAAAAGTTATTATCATTTCCAATGTCCTCGATGGATGCATGGATTGTGAAATCTACGAATTTTGTAGTAGACAAATATACTAGGAAACGATAAAAACTGAAAAAATACATTAGGTAAATGCTTAAAAAAGTGACAAACTTTCAATTCAGTTCATTTCAATTTAAAAATTGTATTTCTCTATAGTAAAAGAGTTACTGATAATTTATCGTTAATACATTTGCATTTAATATACCTAAAGTTCTAATGTAGGTCAATTAGATTCATAAAAAAAACAGAAACAAAATATTGGGCTTTACGTAAATAAATTTAAAGTGGGAAAACAATGTGAAGCACTAACAAGTATACATATTACCCTGATTCAATTTCCATCTCATTTAGTGAAATTACGGCAATTAATTTATATAAAATAGCTGAAATAAAACTTTTAACAAAACAGGGTATACGCTTTGGTTTGGCAATTTTGGAAGCAGTTTTTTCGAAGCACGATTCAAAAAGAGCACTTTCAAAAAGTACCACTATCTTTTCTCTTTCTTTTTTACTTTCCTCTCTGTATACAGATTAGGAAAGTATAGGAATTATGATTTTTTCGAACATGAGTTTTTGGCGGATTTTTACATTTTAAGATCCTCTGAATCCGTTTTGACTATTTTCGCGATGATGTCTGTATACTCGACAAGTCATGAACGGATAAACATAAAAACACTAATTTTAAAACTTAAGCTTCAATCCATCCTGCACAGAGTTGAATAGATTTTGGGCATAGTCGGAACATCTGGAGGTACTTTATATGGGGTCGTTTTTCTACTTTACGAAATGTATCTGTTATTTACGCTTGGAGAAGAAAATTCGTCAAATAAAAGTTGTTTATGATATCATTATAATTTTTATTCTATAAATTATTTTTGTAAAATTTTAATTTTTCAGTTACAAAAGCAGTTTCGGTAATGGCTTCTGATACGTAAAATTCTTCATAAACATTTTTCAACATAATTTTTGCATCTTTAGATATATATTTAACATTTAACTTATTTTTCACATGCTCCTCTTATAAATATGGTCAATTAAATTTTTTAGTGGTATTAGAAATTTTGGGAATACTATTTATACTAGGGTTTGCGTTAGATCGTAATCTATCTTTTTCGAACAGTTTTTATCTAAATCAGTGTTGTACAAATTTTAAATTTAGAACATTTGAAGGGTAAGGGGAAAACCAGCGATGTCCATTTATAGGAATTTTTAAATAATCAACTAGTCCCAAACACATGCTAAATTGTAAGCGAATGTAACAAACGAGGTCCGAACAATAAGACATTTTAAAAATTATCATAATGGTTAAAAACGGACGTTGTCCGCGCGCTACTGGAAAAGAACCGACGTTGTCAAAATATTTGCAACAGCAGTAAACCACGCGATTGGTCAGTTATGTTTTGGTACTTGTCACGAGATTATTAAACGTCAAAATGAGTTCAAGTGACGAATATTCTTGTGCAGACTTGTTAAAACAAAGCAAGAAACGAAGGAAAACTGACAGAATAACAGATGTAATGAAAAAGTTAAGTTTGCAGTCGCACGAGTTGGGTTGTGATACATACTTAATGCGTTTAATCAACTAGAGTCCATTGATGCTCAAAACTCACATTTGGCTGGTTTGATGGCTGGTTTGATCGCTGTTTTGCCAGTTTTATGACGAAGGTCAAGAAAACCTGGTGATGAACAACATCATGATGCTACTTACCGTTACAAAATGCGCGTAAAGAGGAAAAACGTAATACAAGAAACAGCTGTCTGTAGTAGTGCTTTAACTGCAATGCATGGCATTACTAGATCTAAACTGATACATATTCAAACATCACTAAAACATTCCGGAATTGCTCCTGTCGACAAAAGAGGAAAACATGCTTCGAGACATCGTAAGTTAGATTTTGCTTTGAGTAACCAAATTCAGAAGCATATCGCTTCATTCCGAGGCAGGTTAAGTCATTATAGCCTGCACGATTCCAACAAATTGTATTTAAGCGAAGAGCTGAATATTATGAAATATATATAAAATATTTTGTCTTGACATTAAAATGATCATTAAAAATAATAACATCATTTCATATTAAATATTTATTTAAATTTAACTAACAATAAATCAAATCTTTAAATACAATACTAACAAATTTTGATCTCCGTTAACCACCTCCAATCACTCGAATCACACTTGGAGAAACATGTTCCACACTGAGGTGAACGCACCTCCTCTCTTGACATTTGACAAGTCAACGTCTTTAAGTGTCGCTTGTCACCACTGTCATGTGGAAACGGTTAAACAACTTGAATAAAAATAAAAATGAATAGATAAAGAAATTTAAATTTGAAAATATTAATAATACTAATAATATGATTTAGCAAGTTGTAAATATCCCGAAATATCTAATTTTGGGAGTGAGGATGACCAGGAACTTGTTGGATACATTGTGGACAGTAGGTGAAATTTTTTTATAATTATAATGTATATACATATATAAAAAAAACATTCAGTTTTTTACTTTGGCCTTCTGCGTTTAACTTTCTTCATATTAACTATTGTATTCTAGATTCAAATTTCAATATATATTTTCCACAGTCACCCTCTATTTGTAAATTTCTTTAAATTTTAACTAATTTGTTAACTTGTTTTTAATTGTGCGAATGGTGAAGGTGGTATAATTCCTTAATTCCTCACAAGCTAACTTGCTTCTGGAGATCAGATATGATTTGTAAGGGCTTATCCCACACTCACTATTCCCAATACTGGATTTTTGTCACTTTGTTTGTATCTTTTAATTGTTAATTTGTTTAAACAACCGTATATATACAATTTTAACTCTTGACTTAAAAGTCTTAATCAGATTTATATTTTTTAAATTGTAAGTTTACATCCACAATTTTTGTAGATAAGCACTGATGATGGCTAATAAGCCGAAAGCGCTTTGAATTTATTAATTAAAAGTTTGCACGAAATACAAGTCTTTCCTTTTGAATCTAAACTACGTGCACACAGCTGTCAACCTTTTTTGGTTATTTCAATATTATGAAAATGTTTGAAATGTTTAAAAAAGAAGTATCCTGCTATATCTGTTTCGTATGACACCTATCGGAATATTTTTAACACCAGGTTCAACATTTCATTTGGGTATCCCAGAACAGATACCTGTAGCACGTGTGATGAATACAATGCCAAAATTAGAAACCTTCACGCTATTGCCGATGCACCTTAGATAAAAACTATATCTACAGAAAATAAATTGCACAAAACACGAGCCCACGTTTTTTATGAGAGAAAGCGAGCTGCCCGTATGAAGGCTAGGAAAACTGTAAACTATGAAGCAATCGCCATGGATTTCCAACATCACAACGAACGATGTTTATTATAGGAGGCAACTTTCTATGTTTTCATTTAATATTCACACACTATCTTCTGGAAAGTCCTGTTTTTTTTACATATCCTGAATTTGTGTCTCTTTTTCTTTATTTCCAATGAACTACCAATAGAAGTTTGCCATCTTCATATTTTCTGCGACTCGGCTGGAACACAAAATAAAAATTTTACGGTTGTTCGTCTTCTTTACTACATTGTCCACAACATAAAGCGATTAGATAGTATTCAAGTCACATTTCCTATTAGGCGACACTCCTATCTTGAATGCGATAAAAACATGGGCTTGGTAAATATGAAGAGTAGGATGGAGCTACCCAAAGATTGGATAGACGTGCTAAAAAATCTGATGTATCCAACACATGACTTTCCTATCTAGTTATTATAGGCTTTTCCGGTTATTTTGTACAACCTATTGCAGCATTTATATAAATGTTTAGAAGATAAACTAAATATATACATTGTCCACATACATCTACCTCGAAACATTTTTCTATAAATATTCATTGAAAACGAAAATACGGAAAAATTTAAATTTAGCACTTTTCCATTACGGTCCATTTTAGAAAAATCGTGTATAAACAAAAATTATAGAGATCGATATCGCAAACAACTTTTAGTTCAACAATTTTCATAAAAATCAGAATTTTGCACATTTTGTCAAATTTCTCGAATACGGACCATTTC